>SJYA01001788.1:0-18544 GCA_006410615.1 Neotragus moschatus | reverse complement strand
ACTAGTTAGTTAAGAATGTAACTACTGTTGGATTAATGTTTATCAGACTAACAATACTAGTTAGTTATATACAAATATATTTTCCCCATAATTTTAACATTAAATTGAAATGTTACATAGAAGTAGTTAATTGGTAAAAAGAACATATCCAACGAAAATACAAATTTATGTTTGTACTATATATATTATTGATAGCCATATATGGCATAGTTTTTTTTTTTTTTGTAGACCAAAATTATTAAACAAGTTTCAATAGCCAAAATTTTACCTAAAGTATGTGAATTTGGATTCTAAAAATATTTAGGAATTATTTGTATATTAATATTTTCCAATCACATTGATGAAATATAAATAAAACTGCTATTTTGGGGGAAATTTAGTAATATTCAAGTTACAAATCACACATTTATTTCAATAATCCAATCTAGTTGAAGAGAAAGCAAGGAAGTTCCAGAAAAAAAAGAATCTATTTCTGCTTCACTGACTATGTTAAAGTCTTTGACCTTGTAAATCACACAAAACTGTGGAAAATTCTTAAAGAGACGGGACTACCAAACTACCTCACCTGTCTCCTGGAAAACTTGTGGATCAAGGAGCAATAGTTAGAACTAGACATGGAACAACTGATTGCTTCAAAACTGCACATGGCACCCTGCTTACTTAGCTTAAATCCAGATGAGATGAATCAAGCTGGAATCAACATTACCAGTAGAAATATCAACAACCTCAGATATACATATATCACTCTAATGGAAAAAGTGAAGAAGAACTAAGGAGCCTCTAGATGCTGGTGCAGGGGGAGGACAAAAAGATGACTTAAAAACACCTTAAGGACTTCTCTGGTGGTCCAGCTGCTAGGAATCTGTCTGCCAATGAAGGAAACATGGGTTCAATCCCTGGTCTGGGAATGTTCCAAATGCCAAAGGTCAACTAAGTCTGTGTGCCACAACTGCTGGAGGCCATGTGCTCTAGAGTCTGCATGGCACAACAGAGAAGCCACCACAATGAGATGTCCATGCACTGCAACCAGAGAAAGACTGCACACAGCAGCAAAGACCCATAACAGTGAAAAATAAATAAATAAAAATAATTTAGCATGAAATAAGATCATGGCATTCTGTCCCATCTCTTTATGGCAAATGGAAGGGGAAAAAGTGGAAGCAGTGACATATTTTATTTCCTTGGGCTCCAAAGTCACTGCAGAAAGTGACTGTAACCATGTAATCACAAGATACTTGCTCCTTGGAAAGAAAGCTATGGAAAACTTAGGCAGTATGTTAAAAAGCAGCTGCTGCTGCTGCTGCTAAGTCGCTTCAGTCTCAGTCGTGTCTGACTCTGTGTGACCGCATAGACGGCAACCCACCAGGCTCCCCTGTCCCTGGGATTCTGAAGGCAAGAACACTGGAGTGGGTTCCCATTTCCTTCTCCAATGCATGAAAGTGAAAAGTGAAAGTGAACTCGCTCAGTCGTGTTCGACTCTTCGCGACCCCATGGACTGCAGCCTACTAGGCTCCTTCATCCATGGGATTAAAAAGGAGAGACATCACTTTTTTGAATAAATGTCCGTATAGTCAAAGCTATGGGGTTTTTTTTTTTGGTTGTTGTTGTTTGTTTGCTTGTCTGTTTGTTTCCTTTAATCATACATGGATGTGAGAGTTGGACAATAGAAAGGCTGAGGGCTGAAGAATTGATACTCTTAAATTGTGGTGCTGGAGAAAATTCTTGAGATTCACTTGGACTATGAAGAGATCAAACCAGTCGATCCTAAAGGAAATCAACCTTGAATATTCATTGGATGGACTGATGCTGAAGCTGAAACTCTAGTACTTTGACTACCTGATGTAGAATCGACCCACTGGGAAAAAACCTGATCCTGGGAAAGACTGAAAGCAAACAGAGAAGGGGATGATAGAGGATGATATAGTTAGATAGCATCACAAACTCAATAGACATGAATTTGAGCAAACTCTGAGAGATAAGTGAAGGACAGGAAAGTCCAGTGCGCTACTGTCCATTTGGTCACAAAGAATCAGACTAAACACAACAAAATAATCTAATTTATAAATATCATCATTTCAGTTCAGTTCAGTCGCTCAGTCGTGTCCGACTCTAATTGCAGCATGCCAGGCCTTCCCTGTCCATCACCACCTCCCGGAGTCCACTCAGACTCACGTCCATTGAGTCCATGATTCCATCCAGCCATCTCATCCTCTGTCGTCCCCTTCTCCTCCTGCCCCCAATCCCTCCCAGCATCAGAGTCTTTTCCAATGAGTCAACTCTTCGCATGAGGTGGCCAAAGTACTGGAGCTTCAGCTTTAGCATCATTCCTTTCAAAGAAATACTGAGGTTGATCTCCTTCAGAATGGATTGGTTGGATATCCTTGCAGTCAGGATGCAAGATAATATTGTGTTCACACAATACCTAATACCTTTCTGAATTATTAATACAAAAAGTGAAACAAAGACAAGAAAATAAAATGTATTTCTTCCATTCTAAAATTTTAGTCATGGGTCAAATACAAACATTGAAATATAAAATTCCCCAATCAGTAAATTTTGTCAAATAAGTGTATCTAGAAACTCACTTTTTGGTAGGCACAAAATTCTGAATAGATTTGATATTGAAAGAAGCAAGTACTCAAGTAGAATACTCTTAAAAAAAAAAAAAAAAAAGACAGAAGATTACACCATTTTTACCCAACAGAAAATAGATCACCATAAATCACCAATCAATTTACAGAGATTATCAAGTGACAAAACCTAGAGCTAAATTCTAAATGGGGATTGACTTATTATATTTTAGAAACAAAAGCAAAATTCAGTTCAGCTCAGTTCAGTCGCTCAGTCGTGTCCGACTCTTTGTGACCCCATGAATCGTAGCATTAAAGGCCTCCCTGTCCATAAGCAACTCTCGGAGTTCACTCAGACTCACGTCCATCGAGTCAGTGATGCCATCCAGCCATCTCATCCTCTATCGTCCCCTTCTCCTCCTGCCCTCAATCCTCCCAGCATCAGAGTCTTTTCCAATGAGTCAGCTCTTCACATGAGGTAGCCAAAGTACTGGAGTTTCAGCTTTAGCATCATTCCTTCCAAAGAAATTCCAGAGCTGATCTCCTTTATAATAGGCTGGTTGGATCTCCTTGCAGTCCAAGGGACTCTCAAGAGTCTTCTCCAAAAAGTGGAAAATTACAATTTGAAAAACAGAGAATCAGTACAATTCTACTGCCGCTTTGGATTCACCTCTAGAAATAGAGAAAAGTGGTTTTATACCACCCAGGTACACTTTCTGGTGACAAAGTTTTCCAGTCTCTGACAGGTGAATCCAGTAGGCGCCACAATTGGAAACCTCTACAACTTAAGAATTAGTTTTCAGGAAATGAGAAAATCATGAAAATGAACAAGTGTTAAACTTGTGCTTTATTTATGTGCTGTGGATGAATCAGCAGATATCATAAGCTGTTCAAAAGATAATTGAAAAAGCACAAGTTATATGGATTAAAGCAACTATTGAAATGAATTATAAATTTACTTATTGCTTTCAAATTTTATATCCTTTGTACTTTTAATTCTTTTATAATTGGTTTGATTCCTTCTAATTGAGCTCTTGATAAAAGATATTGTTACAAATGTCCATAGTTTATCCTTTGGATAAGCTACTTTAATGGTTCAGTAGCTGTGATTAACTCTGTATTATGGATAAACACCAAGATTTGACTTTATAGCACAGATAACTATGTTCAGTATCCTATGATAAACCATAAAGAAAAAGAATATTTAAAAAATGTAACAATGTATATATATGTTTGGCTGAATGACTTGGCTGTACAGCAGAAATTAGCACAACATTGTGAATCAACTATATTTCATTTGTTTTAGTGGTGTGCTTTAAAATAAAAGCTTAATCATTCTGAAAAAATAAACAACCCCACTACCTCCCCCCCCCAAAAAAAAAAAGTCTGTTTTGTAATTCCCTATGGCTTAAACCTATATTTTGGCTCAGAGAACATCTGAGATTAGAGTGAAACATTTACTCTCCCCAATCCCTCTTACATTTTATTTTTTTAAATTATAAAAAACTAAAATGATTTTTTAAATAAAAAGCTAAAGTGATTTTTTAAAAATATTCAAATCAAGCTTCATGCCCAAATCAAACTTCATATTCCTGAGTCCTGAATATGGTAGATTTCAATTTGCATAGTAGGATTTTCCTTAGTATATTCACAGTAGAATCAGGAGAAATTAAGCAAGCAAGTTCCATTTTCAGTACTCCTATGTATCTGTAGAGGAACCATGTTGAAAGAGGAAGAAGCAGAAAGGTAAGCATAATTACAATAGACTTGTATTGATCTGTCATTAGATGGAAAAAGAGAAATTTCAGTGAAAATATTACAGCACAAGTGTCTATTAAGAAAGGCAAAGAAAGTTTAACCAGAGGAAAAGTTGTAGACACATATGGTCCAACAGTTTCTAACTCCAACACTTTCCCAATCTGTCAATTCAGTGTCATTTTTCGATTATTCTCTACTGAATGGACCTGTCTCTGGGCTTTCCCCCTCAGTCGGTAGAGCATGAGACTCTTAATCTCAGGGTCGTGGGTTCAAGCCCCACGTTGGGCGCCACTTGCCGGTGCCAGCCGGCAAAGTCGAACGGTCCTGAAGAAGGGCAACGAGGCTGAGAAATAAAGAAGAAAGAAAAGATGGGGTCGAGAGGTTCAGAAGCAATTAACCATGAGGCAGGTTTTCATGCAACTGACAAAGTCTTTATTGAGTATATAGTATTTAAAAAAGAGAAGGGAGTAAAGTAAAAATTCTTTGGAGATTATGCACCTGTCTCTTGATTTTCCCACAAGCCTAAAGTGTACATTCCAAGAAGTGGGTAGTTAATGACTAAGATAACAGTTTGCTAAACTCAGGGAATCAGGTCAAGGCAAGAGTTGTTTCCTAGGCCTCAAGGACTAACCAGGGGTGGCGGACAGAGAGCTATGCCTGTGTTCCCACAGGCCCTTAAGATAAGGCAGCTCCCAGAGCCATGCCTCCAGCCCAGGCCCTTAAGATAAGGAAGCTCGCTGAGCTATGCCTTGGGCTGGAAGCCCCCTTGGACAGGGGTGGCTCCCCGCACCCCATTCCCTTGCTCTTGTAATATCTGCATCTTCTTTCTATAATCCCTTTTCCAAAATACTGACTTCATACAATAGTGACTTTCCTGGTGGCTTCCCTCGTGGCTCAGTTGGTAAAGAATCTGCCCATAATGCAGGAGACCCAGGTTCAACCCATGGTCAGGAATATCCCCTTGGGGAGGAAATGACTAACCACTCCAATATTCTTGCCTGGAGAATTCCATGGACAGAGAAGCCTGGTGGGCTACAGTTCATGGGACAATAAAGAGTTGGGCACAAATGAGTGATTAACACACATTATAGTGGCAAGTTAATTTTTCTCTTCCTTCTTTTTCTTTGTAGGTTGACCAGAGTAAAAGAATTAGCAGTAAGCTTGGTTCTGGCCAAGCTTTTATCTTTTTCACTAACTTGAAGCAGAATAATACATGTAAAGAGCTGCAAAAAAAGTGGACAAGACCGTGGGAGAAATTCTGACCTGCCCCTGCCTAGATCCATTCCTGTAAAGGATGAGGAAACAGCACTGCTGGCGAACATTGGTAGGATACTGAGTATAAAGGTGCACTTCTCTCAGCTCACATTTTGCAGAAAGGCTTGAAGTGCAACTGTTTGCAATGTTCTTGATGGGTCTTATGCTTTCAGCCCTGCCTTCATTTCCATTGTTGAAAGATAGGTAAACTTTTGTGGTCATGGACTCTCCTGAGATGATGGATTATTTGTTTTTTGCCCCCAAAGGGTTTGCATCAATGAAGGAGTAAAACTTTTGTCAGAAGGATTCAACACATTACATGTGGCACCTTGCAGTGTGTGTATGTAGGTGTATGTGTGTATGAAGAGTGTTTCTACAGCTTCATCTGGCGCTTCCCGAAGCATGGAAAGGAAATCTTAAATGGATAATATCAGCTGGGGATAAGGCATTTATACTCTTAAGATTTCAGGTCCTCCATGTAACCTCTGGTAGCTTGATAACTGCATCAGATTCACTAGTGACCCAAACTTAAAAATCTTCCCTTCCTTGCATTTTGGCAAGAAAAAAAAATGTAGAGTTATAAGGCATTGTCTCCCCCCACCCACCCCATGAAGTATATAAAGGCTAATCTCATTTCTGTTTGTTTACATTTTTCCAATGAGTAGCACAACTACTTTCTATTCTGACATATTTTTACAGGATCATTCCCTTTGTGTAGGTTTTCATTTATCCTCTACTTGAAAAATTTTATTATTTATACTCCTTAGCTACTTGGTGGGTGAAAGGAATCATTTTTGGCTAGAATGTGAGCTAGGATGCCTAATCTAATGTCCTCGGACTGAGATGGCAATCCATCACCTATTTAAGCAGTTAAGCCCTTATCCTTCCCTCGTGGGAACCCTTAATTAAAAGGGATTGTCCATCTAAAAGATCCTTGTTTTTGCATTTCCAGAGTTCAGCCTCAGGCAGAGAGAAGTGGAGACAGGAGAAAAGCAGAGATATCATAGAAGGCAATAGGGTTCCAGCCTTCAGAGAGAGAAGATACATTTAATCCTTGCACTTCCTTGCAAATATCATATATTTCCTGGTGGCTCAGGTGGTAAGGAATCTACCTGCAATGCAGGAGATCCAAGTTCAATCCCTGGGTTAGGAAGATCCCCTAGAGAAGGAATGGCTAGCCACTCTACTATTCTTGCCTGGAGAATCCCATGAATAGAGGAGCCTGGTAGGCTACAGTTTATAGGGTTGCAAAGAGTTGGACATGACTGAGTGACTAACACTTTCACTTTTGCTTTCCATATACCTAAGGTCCATAAAGTCAAGGGTACATTTTTTCCAAAAGTCATGTAGGGGTGTGAACATTGGATCATAAACAAGGCTGAGCGCCAAAGAACTGATGCTTTTAAATTGCAGTGCTGGAGAATCCCTTGAGAAACTCATGAGAACCCCTCAGGCTGCAAGGAGATCAAGCCAGTCGATCCAGAAGAAATTCACCCTGAACATTCACTGGAAGGACTGATGCTGAAACTAACGCTCCATTACTTTCACCACCTGATGTGAAGAGCCAATGACCCTGGTGTTGAGAAAGATTGAGGGAAGGAGAAGGGAGTGGCAGAGGATTAGATGGCTACATAGGATCACTTACTCATTGCATAAGAGTTTGAGCAAACTCTGGGAGATAATGAAGGACAGGGAATCCTGGTGCTGAAGTTCATGGGGTCACAAAGAATCAGACACAGATTAGCAACTGAACAACAACAACAAATAGACTTAATGCTACTATAGAAACTGCTTGAAGCACTCTCATGCATTATGTAAGCTCTTATTCAGTCCTTATTCTTTCTACCCTTTCAGTCTCCTATGGAATTTTTCCCCTCTTTTGCTTAATAACATTCATTAAATTGTTGCCCTCTGGCTAAGTTGTAGTATGCACCTGATGTTTACTTCTCCAAGACAACTCTCCCTAACACTCCTTTCCTCTATCCTTCATTCCAGAAAGAAGGTCGCAGCATAATAACCTAAAGGGCCACCAAAACATGTTCCATAACCACTTGATGCCAGCCCTAATAATCTCAACTCTCTAAGAGGAAAGAGGAATATAAGACTATATCAATCTGCATCCTTAGCTATGGCCCTCTTTACCACTCTGAAACTCTAATGCCCCATTCCTATTTCCCAAGTAGGGGAGCACAGTCTTGAGGGCATTACCCTGCTGTGGCCCATTTTGCATGGATAAGTAATAAAGCTACTCCTTTCTACTCCTCCAAAGTTCTGTCTCCACCTTTCTACTTGGCACCCATGATCAGAAGCTGAGTTTTTGGGTGATATTAACATGACAAAGACTTAGAAGCCTTTAACACTAAAACTGATAGTGATCCTGATGAAGAAAGACTAACATACATATTTAATTTAAAAAAACTTAGAGTTTACAGAGGACAATCTATGATATAGATAGCATTCCCTAAAGAACAGTAAGCTATAAGAGCTATTTTGCAAATCATTCTCTCTCATTGACTGTTGTTGCTGCTGCTGCTAAATTGCTTCAATTGTGTCTGACTCTCTACGACCACATAGACAGCAGCCCACCAGGTTCCCCCGTCCTTGGGATTCTCCAGGCAAGAACACTGGAGTGGGTTGCCATTTCCTTCTCCAATGCATGAAAGTGAAAAGTTAAAGTGAAGTCACTCAGTCGTGTCCAATTCTTAGCGACCCCATGGACTGCAGCCCACCAGGCTCCTCCATCCATGGGATTTTCCAGGCAAGAGTACTGGAGTGGGATGCCATTGCCTTCTCCTCTCATTGACTGTTTATATATATATATATATATATATAAATTTATTTTAATTGGAGGTTAATTACTTTAAATATTGTATTGGTTTCACCATACATCAACATGAATCGACCATAGGTCAGAATGGCTGTGATCCAAAAGTCTACAAGCAATAAATGCTGGAGAGGGTGTGGAGAAAAAAGAAACCCTCTTACACTGTTGGTGGAAATGCACACTAGTACAGCCACCACGGAGAACTGTCTTATGACCCAGCAATCCCACTGCTGGGCATACACACTGCAGAAACCAGAATTGAAATAGACACGTGTACCCAAATGTTCATCACAGCACTGCTTATAATAGCCAGAACATGGAAGCAACCTAGATGTCCATCAGCAGATGAATGGATAAGAAAGCTGTGGTACATATTATTCATTGACTGTTAAGTGACCATAAATACCTTCATGTGCTCCAGTCAACTCAGGAACTGTTTGACACCACTCAAATCTAAATATTGTTGGACAAATAAAATAATCCTGCCAGTAAAAATACTATATTTCTCAGTCTCATTTGACTGTGGATCAAAACAAGTTGTGGAAAATTCTGAAAGAGAAGGGAATACAAGACGATCTTATCTGCATCCTGAGAAACCTGTATGAACCATACATGGAACAATGGACTGCTTCAAAGTTGAGAAAGAAATAGGTCAATGCTGTATATGGTCACCCTGCTTATTTAACTCATATGCAGAGTATATAATGCAAAATGCCAGGCTTTGTGAAGCACAAGCTGGAATTAAGATTTCTGGGGGAAATATCAATAATCTCAGATATGCAGATGACACCACTTTAATGTCATAAATTGAGGAGAAACTAAAGAGCATCTTGATGAAGATGAAAGAGGAGAATGGAAAAGCTGGCTTAAAACTCAACATTCACAAAATGAAGATCATGGCATCCAGTCCCATCACTTCATGGCAAATAGATTGGGAAACAATGGAAATAGAGACAGACTTTATTTTCTTGAGCTTCAAAATCACTGCAGATGATGACTATAGTCATGAAATTAAAAGATATTTGCTTCTTGGAAGAAAAGCTATGACCAACCTAGATAGAGTATTAAAAAGCAGAGATATTGCTTTACCTACAAAGATCTGTGTAGTCAAAGATATGTTTTGTTTTGCTTTGTTTTGTTTTTCCCAGTAGTTATTTATAGAGTGATAGTTGGACAATAAAGAAGGCTGAGTGTTAAAGAACTAACTCTGTGAAACTGTGGTGTTGGAGGAAAATTTTGAGTCCCTTGGACTGCAAGGAGATCAAATCAGTCAATTCTAAAGGAAATTAATCTTGAATACTCACTGAAGTACTGTTGCTGAAGCTGAAGCTCCAACACTGAGGCAAAAAATTTTAGGTAGTTAGTGTAGGGTTGAGGGCCTAAGTTTTATTCTAATTTCAATTTTAATTTCAACTTATTCCCTCACATAGACTTTTTGCTCTATTAATCCAAAACTCCATTTTATAGACATTCATAGGAATGCTTCCCTGGTCTGGTGGTTCATAAAATATTTAAAGCCAGGATAAGACAATCATTAACTGCTGTCCAGTTTATCAAGGAGAACTCCAGATAGGTCGTTAACTCTTAAACATACATCTGGTCCCTAAATAATAGTCTGTGTTCTTCAGAAAAGGTTGAGGGATGACATCACATAGTCTTGGAAAGCTGAGAAATTGGGAACCAAAAGAAAGCCATGAAAATGACAAACTATTGTTGCAACATTCAAAGTGATTGGTCAAAAACTGTTAGGGGAAGCACACTGACTGAAACCACCCACCCTGGGAAGACACCATATTGACCATCTGCATGAGTTGTTTTATGACAGGAGGTCCTGGTAAGGAACATAGAACTAATAAGCCACCACCAACTGGAAGAGTTTGGGAAATATCAAAAGGAGGCACCACATATCTGACCACCTCCCAGAATCCTCACTGGCATCCATCTTGGATGAACAAGGGGAGCACCATCATGAAGGACGCTGAGTCAAAATGATTGGCTAAAGGCAACTTGGAAACTAATCCCATCGCCATAAAACCACATGGCAAAGCAGTACTCCTGAGTTCCCTCACCATACTACTCTCTTCCCAGGCACTTTTTCCAATAAAATCTCTTGCTTTGTCAGCATATGTGTCTCCTCAGACAATTCATTTCCGAGTGTTAGACAAGTGGCCACTTTCAGGCCCTGGAATGGGTCCCGTTTCCTGCAAAAAAATGACATATGTTAAAGTTGTTAGGTAGTTAGAAGAGGAAAAAGGAGTCCAGAGTGGTGGTGGCTAAACGGAATGAGGTGTGGCTAGTTTTTGTGAGCTGGGTGAATTCATACGTTAACGAGTGGGAGGATCATCCCAACCATCAGGGAACCACCCACTCTTCCATCTTTGGTGCCTTGGAGCTATCCTGCCACCTGAGTGTGTCATTTAGCTTACAGATTGAGAATCAAGGTTTAGTTGAATTTGACTTGTCATCTTGGATCCATTTGATTTTAATTGGTTGATGTCATGCCCTTGCCCTATGTCATCTTTCAAAAGTTGTGCCCTGCCCCCTTCCCTCCTGTGTCATGTTCTTTTCCTGAGCCCCATCCAAGCCCACAGTGTTGCCTCTACAATCTTCTGGAGAAATAACCAGAAAATAGCTGGTCCTTGAGAGGGAAATACTCTATAATACCCACTCCCTCTAGATAGTCAGACCTTCATCTTCCATGTTTCCTACAACATGGGCAACATCAGCATCTCTAAGTGAACACTCTAGGGCAAGAGACAGGCACACAATGCCTACTAGAAGTTTGCTGCTAAGTCACTTCAATCGTGTCCGACTCTGTGCGACCCCATAGACAGCAACCCACTAGGCTCCTCTGTCTCTGGGATTCTCCATGCAAGAACACTGGAGTGGTTTGCCATTTCCTTCTCTAATGCATGAAAGTGAAAAGCGAAAGTGAGGTCGCTCAGGCGTGCCTGACTCTTAGCGACCCCATGGACTGCAGCCTACCAGGCTCCTCCATCCATGGGATTTTCCAGGCAAGAGTATTGGAGTGGGGTGCCATTGCTAGAAGTTTATCTGTTGGCATCCCTTCAAAGGCAACTGGGCTTCCAGGGACAATGTTTGTCACTTTGGGAGTTAGCCATGCTGGTCATTTCAGCCCAGACCCTTCTGACTAAGAGATATGGAGGAACTCTGCCTTAAGTATGGGGCTGTAGTAGGCCCTAAAAGTGAGCCTATTAGGTAAATGGTGTTAGGCAAAGACAACCCAGAGAAGGAACCCCCCTGTGAAGGCTCACCTCCCATAGCTCCTGAGTTGTCTGGTGCTCCTTCCTTGTATCCAAATGTGCCCCCATATCTGGGAGTACCCCCTCCACAAAAGCCAGCTCGAGTATCTCCCTTAGTTGAAACTGGAGAAGAATTTAGACAAATCCGGGTCCATAAGCCCTTCTCTCTCTTAGAATTAAGATCAAACAAGACCTGGGAAGCTATACAGATGACCTAGGCAAATATATAGATACATTCCAACACATTACTTTGGACTTTGACCTGATGTGGAAGGACATCATGGTCATATTTAGTCAAACTTTGTCTGACCCTGAGCATTTTAAGGTCTTAAAGGAAACCCAAAGGTATGTAACAGGGCTTCACATGTCAAGTGATAAATAACCAGTAGGGGAAACTGCAGTCCCCTCCTCAGGTCCTAATTGGAATTATAATGACCCTGAACACATATGGGAAAAGGATCATTATCTGATCAGTGTGAAGGCAGGACTGAAAGCAGCCCCGTAAAAAGTACTCAGCTAAGCCCAGGTCTCAGCAATAACTCAGGAGCCCAATGAGACCCCTATTGCCTTTTTGGAAAGGCTAAAATAGGCCCTCCAAAAGTTTACCAATCTGGACTGAGACTCTTATGAAGGACAGGTGATTTTAAAGGAGAAATTCCTGTCTCAGTGTATATCAGACATCAGGATAAAGTTACAACAGCTATAACAGCAGGACCCTGCAGCCTCTTTAGATGAGATGGTCCAGACAGCTACCAATATCTTTTATAACAGAAAACAGAAGAAGGTAGCCAAGGCCTAGGAGAGGGAGAAAAGGAAAGAGACAAGGCATGCCCAGATGCTGGCCACCCCTATGGCAAACCCTGAATCCTTGAAGGACAAAGAAAGAAAGTGAAAGTGAAAGTCGCTCTGTTGTGTCTGACTCATTGTGACTCCGTGGACTATACAGTCCATTGAATTCTCCAGACCAAAATACTGGAGTGGGTAGCTCTTGCGTTCTCCAGGGGATCTTCCCAACCCAGGGATCAAAACCTGTTCTCTCACATTGCAGGCAGATTCTTTAGCAGCTGACCAACAAGAGAAGCCCCTTGAAGGACAAGGTACCAGGCAAATGCCTAATCTGTAGACAGGCGAGGCATTGGGACAAAGAGTGTCCAAACCGTGACAAATCTCCTAAAATGGTTTGCTACAAATGGCATCAACTGAGACACTTGGTGGCACTCTGCCCTCAAGACCCAAGAGCCTCAAGGTCAAGCGCCAAGCCTTCCCTCATGATGGTTCAATAGGACTGAAGTGGCCCACTCCAGCCAGCCCACCTGTCACAGATAACCATCATGGAGCTGAAGCCAAGGGTGCAAATGGATGTGGCCAGTAGGTCCGAGAATTTCTTGGTTGACACAGGGTTTACCTACTCTGTCCTGACCTCCTATTCCAGAGCCATCTCCACCCAAATCTGTACTATTTTTGTTGCTACAGGAAAAACAATTACAAAAGATTCACTCGAGCACTTCTTCATTGCTGGGATGGACAAATATTTTCCCACCAGTTTCCAGTGGTCCATGAGTGTCCTACTCTCTTACTGGGGAGAGATCTTTCCTGCCTTTGAAATCTTGTAGCTAATGCAGTCCTGACAGAAGATGCTTTAAAACTCTCTCTTAGGGGCAAACTATTTTTACCAGCCACCAAGTGAAACAGTTCCTGAATGGGAGAGACCTTTTATGGGTGTCTGATCAAAGGATGCTCAGATATCAAGCAGTGCTGATGGAAAATCCAGGCCTCACTATATCCCCTTGTGAGGTCTTTAACCCATCTACCCTCCTGACTACCCCCAAGTGCTCCCCCTTTCACTCTTCCCTAGAAACCTTGGACCACTGGGAAAAAAACCCTGAGAGGGATTGTCAGAAGATTCTCTGACCAGTCCTGAGGAAATCTGATACACTGATGCAAGTAGCTTTGTCTTGGATGGAAAAAGAAGAGCTGGATATGCAGTAGTTTCCAATTTTAAGATCACAGAGGCTAAACCTCTGCCACCAGGTACTTCATTCCAATTAGCTGACCTCATAGACCTGACTCGAGGTTTAGAGCTGGGAAAAAGAAAAACAGTAGCCATTTACACTGACTCAAAGTATGCCTTTCTAGTGCTACATGTACATGCTGCTCTTTGGAAAGAAAGAGCCCACTTGGCCACCCGAGATTCCCCAATCAAATACGGTGATCAAATCCTTAGACTCTTGGAGGCAGTCCATTTGCCTGTTGAGGTTTCAGTCTCCCACAGTAAAGGATACCAAAAAGGAAGCACAGAAGTGGCAAGAGGGAACCAAGCAGCTGATCAGGCAGCTAAGAGAGAAGGATTACAGAACAAAGACCTAATAGGGGTTGCCACCTTAGCTCCATAGACTGATTTGCCTGAAACATCTTCATGTACTGAGGTGAGACTCTTAAAGCTAAAAATGACAGCTTTCAAGAAGATGATATGGGGTGGTTCCAAAGGGAGGGGCTCCTTTTTCTGCCTGGGAACCTCCAATGGAAGTTGTTTAATTCCTTACCTGCCACCATTCATTTAGGGGAGAAGGCCCTCCAAAGATTAAGGCAAGAGGTCTCATCTTGTCCCACTTGCCATTTAAACAACCCCCAAGGAGCTCGAAGACCCCAGCTGGCCCAGCCTGTCCAATGACGTGGGACCTAATGAGGAGAGGACGCCAGATGGACTTCACCCAGTTGCCAGTTTCCCAAGTGTATAAACACCTATTGGTCATGATACATTCACAGGATGGATTAAAGACTTTCCCAGCTGGACTGAGAAGGCTAAGGAAGTGATAAGACAACTGCTCCATGAAAATCATTCTGAGATTTGGTCTGCCCAGGTCATTACAAAGTGACAATGGGACATCATTTAATTCTAAGGTCACCCAAAGGTCTCTAAAACATTGAGCATTACTTATTATCCCCATTGTGCCTGGAGGCCTCAGTCTTCAGGAAAAGTAGAAAGAACCATCCAATTTTTGAAATCAGCGATAAAAAAGATAACTCAAGAGGCCTCCCTGGGATGGATGGAGGCTTTACCAGTAGCTCTCCTCCATACCCGTATTGCCCCTAAGGAACAGGTTTTTCATAGTCCTTATGAAATGCTATATGGGAGATCTTTTGTTTGTGTCAATTACCTCTTCCTAAATCCAGAGGCTCAGACCCTCTTGTCTTATACCATGACCATTGGGCAATTCCAACAGTATATACACTGTGGGGAGTCAACCAGAACCCAAAAGATTTTAAAAAGTCAACACTATATGCCCCAGGGACTCAAGTCCTAATTAAAGTCTGGAAAGATGGATCCCCAAAGACTCAATTCCAGCCCACATGGAAGGGCCCTTACCTTGTAATACTTTCTACCCCCACAGCAGTCAAGGTACCAGGGCATGACTCCTGGATTCACTACTCATGAGTCAAGCCATGGAAGAAAACAGAAGAGGACACTCAGTACACCTGTGAGCCCCTGGGAGATTTCAGATACCTATTCAGGACTACAAATTAGTGCCATTCTAATGAACATCCTCAAATTTAATTTTTTGGGGATAAGATTTCTCAGGACAGCTCTCAAGAGCCAAAACAGCTCGGCAGGGGTTGTACTCCAAAACAGACAAGAGATATATCTTCTGACCCCTGAACAAGGAGGGACTTGAGCCCTCGTAGATGGAAATTTGGAGCTGGCTAAAGCCCCTACAGGTCTTTGTTATCACCATATTGATGTCGTTTATGATTGCTCCATGTATTATCAATTGTCTAACCCGTTTTGTCTCTGCCCAAGTCAACAAGCTACAATATGCAGTGCCAGTTCAACAAGGGATATAAAACTATAGCCAATCACAGAAAATATCACTCACCCTTAGATGGACACTGCTTCGAGGACTCTGAGGCCTGAGATTAGCAAGAGGGGAGACCCAATGCCCCGTGCTGCCGCAGTTCAGCAGGAAGTAGCCAGAGAGACCTTGATGCCCCTATTCCCAAAGAACTGGGCCTCCCATCTCTTGAGGGTGAAATGTTAGATAATTAGAATAGGAAAAAGAAGCCCAGAATTGGGGTGGCTAAAGACAAGGAAGGGAAAAGCCCGCGAAAATAGAACAAAGGAAAGTCCGAGGACCAGAGCGAGGACCTCAAGTAAAACAAACAGCACTTCTGGCTACCCCAGTTTACATAGGGCAGGCCCAGGGGGAGGAAAAAAAAATATAAAAGGAGGAGCCAAAGGATGGGAGTTCTGTCTCTCTGCTCTTTGTGTCTTTTGGGTCAGTATGCCCTCAGACCTTGAAGATGTGTTTTCCTTTATTTTCTAAATAAAACTGAGCTATAACACGGAGCTGTTACAACAGCTGGCCCATCCAAGAGCTGTAACACTGGTCTGTCCGAGAGTTATAATGGTGGTCTGTAGCTTCAAATTTTTGTTGTGATGAGATAGAACCAAGAAAATTACACACTCCCTGACAAAGTCATGAATCAAGCAAAAATATACAGGTCAATACTAGTAATTATATAAAACTGCTATAATCCCCACCTTTTTGGTGCTCTTCACTCAATTTCAGTGTCTATGCTGAGAGCTTTGTATTGCTGTTCTCTATAATAAACTTCATCTGTGTGCATGTTTCCAAGTTTGTGGAATTCATTTTTTGACTCTACAAATAGAGCTCAGCTTCCCATTTCAATACTTTAGCCACCTGAGGCAAAGAGCCTGAGACTGGGGAAAGATTGAAGGAAGGAGGAGAAGGGGAGAACAGATAGTTGGATGACATCACTGACTCACTGGACATGAGTTTGAGCAAGCTCTGAAGATGAATGGTGAAAGACATGGAAGCCTGGCGTGCTACATTCCATGGGGTAACAAAAAGTGGGACACAACTGAGGAACTGAACAACAACAACATCTGAAGGCTTGCCTGTTCTACCAGCTTTTTCCAGAGCCCAGAGTATCCCCTTCTTGATCTCTACCCTGAACTCCTTTTGCAGTTGAAGGTGAATAGTGAACTAATCCTTGTAGTGGTAGATGGCAAGTGACAGTTTTTGCTTGGCAGTAAACAAAGACAATACACGTGTAAGTTAGCATACAAGTGACCACAAAATCAGGACAAAAGTCTCATACACTTTATGTACCAAAGTGGAAGATATGCTGCAATAAACAGGTAGCTAGCTATTAGCAGAGAACTGGGGGCAAGGGCCAGGTGGCAGGAAATCAAGCATCTTGTAAAGAGCAAGGGTCCATAGGAAGACAAAGAAAAGCAGGAACCTTCAGACTGACAGGAAATTACACATTTTGGGTGATAAGAGTCTGAGTAGCAGGCAAAGAAAGGTAGAGAAATTCAGGAATCTCCTGCATCCAAATGTAACCTTTTGTTCATTTTACTTTCATCACAGTAAGTTTAGCCTTAGAGATAAGAAGTGTATGTCATGAACCTGATGCCTTGACACTTCAGAGTCAAGCCAAATAAGGACAAAAACCCTTCCTCCCCTTTGGAAAATGCAGTTGAGATGAAAATCAGGGAATATGACCCCCAAAATCCCCCTTCCCCAGTGAATATTCCATCCCTTGATTTTGTATGCCCCACATAACTGGCTTGCCAAAGAGACCCAGGGCCGCCGCTCTTCACCTGTTTGCCCACTCTCCCTCTGAGAGATTATCCCTTAAATAAATGTTCATTTTGCTTTCTTAACCTCTTTGCTTTGTTTCTGAATTCTTTTGTGATGAAGAAAGAACCTAAAATTCATTGGGAACAGGTATAAAATTAATTTATCTTACTTCCTCTGGAGACTAAGGCTACTCCATGTAAAATTCTCTAGTACATCTCAGAAGAAAGAGCCTTGAGTTAACTTTGGAGATGTGTGTTTACATATACAAAGGTTATTTGGACCATAAATTTGGAAATTTTTCTACATTATAAAAATTTGACACAAAGCTTAATTCCTGGAGATTTATCTGTTTTCCAAAGGTTAGAGTAAGGATACAGATTTACCATGTATCCAAGGAAACAGTGTAAGAAAAAAGAAAGAGGTAAAATGATCTCTTTGTTCTTTCTAAATGGAAAACAAAAAAAGTTTTATTTATGCTTATAAGTTCTATGAAACATAAATTGTATGAATATAAAATATCATGATAAGATTTATTATTTCTTGCAAAAGAGGGCAGATAAACTTTTTGCTCATGCTCCTAATAAATCCAGTTGAAAAATCCAGACAATATACAGAAGCGTAGAAGTCACTCAAACATGTAGGTAAGAAGGAAGAAAGCTGGCTTTTTTCAGAGAATTGTAGATTTTTATATGGAGCTTAAACTAAATGAAAGACACTAAGTATCACCACTTTTCCTTTCTTTTTTAAGAACATACTCTGAAATGAACCACATCACAACTCCTTCAATAGGCAGATAATATCTAACACAAGATTATTTTAAGAATTTTTTTGTTTAACGCAAATTGTATTTATGATATCAAGAAGGTCTCTGTGGGGCTCCTGGACAAAAACATTTTTGCTTCCCCCCTCTTCTTCTTTTTTTTTTTTTTTTTTTTTTTGGTTTTAGGAGATAGCCTTCATTCAGGCTCCAAGACCTTTGAGCAGATTCAAGCAGTCCTTTATTAGGGAGAGGAAAGGACATGAAAAAAGGAAGAAATAGTCAAGAGAAATAATAGTGCAACCTTGGGACAAAGTCTTCTTTCGCCATGAAGAGATACACACAAGGATCAGTCAGTTCAGTTCAGTCGCTCAGTCGTGTCTGACTCTGTGAGACCCCATGAATCGCAGCACAGCAAGTCTCTCTGTTCATTACCAACTCCTGGAATTCACTCAGACTCATGTCCATCCAGTCAGTGATGCCATCCAGCCATCTCATCCTCTGTCATCCCC
>SJYA01001787.1:0-11538 GCA_006410615.1 Neotragus moschatus | reverse complement strand
TGGATCATGAAAAAGCAAAAGAGTTCCAGAAAAACATTTATCTCTGCTTTATTGACTATGTCAAAGCCTTTGACTGTGTGGATCACAATAAACTGTGGAAAATTCTGAAACAGATGGGAATACCAGACCACTTGACCTGCCTCTTGAGAAATCTGTATGCAGGCCAGGAAGCAACAGTTAGAACTGGACATGGAACAACAGCCTGGTTCCAAATAGGAAAAGGAGTCCATCAAGGCTGTATATTGTCACCCTGCTCATTTAAGTTATATGCAGAGTACATCATGAGAAATGCTGGACTGGAAGAAACACAAGATGGAATCAAGATTGCCAGGAGAAATATCAACAACCTCAGATATGCAGATGACACCACTCTTATGGCAGAAAGTGAAGGGGAACTAAAAAGCCTCTTGATGAACGCGAAAGAGGAGAGTGAAAAAGCTGGCTTAAAGCTCAATATTCAGAAAACGAAGATCATGGCATCTGGTCCCATGACTTCATGGGAAATAGATGGGAAAGAGTGGAAACAGTGTCAGACTTTATTTTTGGGGGCTGGAAAATCACTGCAGATGGTGATTGCGGCCATGAAATTAAAAGACGCTTACTCCTTGGAAGAAAAGTTATGAGCAACCTAGATAACATATTCAAAAGCAGAGACATTACTTTGCCGACTAAGTCCATCTAGGTAAGGCCATGGTTTTTCCAGTAGTCATGTATGGATGTGAGACTTGGACTGTGAAGAAGGCTGAGTGCCGAAGAATTGATGACTTTGATCTGAGGTGTTGGAGAAGACTCTTGAGAGTCCCTTGGACTGCAAGGAAATCCAACCAGTCTATTCTGAAGGAGATCAACCCTGGGATTTCTTTAGAAGGAATGATGCTAAAGCTGAAACTCCAGTACTTTGGGCACCTCATGTGAAGAGTTGACTCATTGGAAAAGACTTTGATGCTGGGAGGGTTTGGGGGCAGGAAGAGAAGGGGACGACAGAGGATGAGATGGCTGGATGGCATCACCGACTCAATGGACACAAGTCTGAGTGTACTCCAGGAGTTGGTGATAGACAGGGAGGCCTGGTGTGCTGCGATTCATGGGGTCGCAAAGAGTCGGACACGACTGAGCAACTCAACTGAACTGATAGGAGGCAGGGATCAAGCCCATCTCCATGGAAGAAACTCAAAATGTCAAAATAGTTGTCTGAGGAGGCCTTACAAATAACTGTGAATAGAAGAGAAGCAAAGGCAAAGGAGAAAAAGAAAGATAAAACCATTTGAATGCAGAGTTCCAAAGAACAGCAAGGAGAGATAAGAAAGCCTTCCTTAGTAATCAATGCAAAGAAATATAGGAAAACAACAGAATGGGAAAGACTAGAGATCTCCTCAAGAAAATTAGATATATCAAGGGAATTTTACATGTAAAGATGGATAGGGACCTAACAGAAGGAGAAAATATTAAGAAGAGGTGGCATGAATACACAAGAGTGGTCTACAAAAAAGGTCTTCATCACCTACATAATCATGATGTTATAACCACTCACCTTGAGCTGGATATCCTGAAATGTGAAGTCAAATGGGCCTTAGGAAGGATCACTATGATTAAAGCTAGTGGAGGTGATGAAATTCCAGTTGAGATATTTCAAATCCTAAATGATGATGTGCTGTGCTGCACTCAACATATCAGCAAATTTGGAATACTCAGGAATGGCCACAGGACTGGAAAAGGTCAGTTTTCATTCCAATCCCAAAGAGAGGTAATGCCAAAGAATGCTTAAACTACCACACAGTTGCACTCATCTCACACACTAGCAAAGTATTGCTCAAAATTTTCCAAGCCATACTTCACCAGTATGTGAACCATGAAATTCTAGATATCCAAGGTGGATTTAGAAAAGGCAGAAGAATCAGAGATCAAATTGCTAACATATATTGGATCATCAGAAAAGTAAGGGAATGCCAATAAAATATTTGCCTCTGCTTTATTCACTATGCCAAAACTTTGACTGTGTGGATCACAACAAACTGTGGAAAATTCTGAAAGAAATGGGAATACCAGACCACCTGACCTGCCTCCTGATTAATCTGTATGCAGGTCAAGAAGCAACAACTAGAACTGGACATGGACCAGCAGACTGGTTCCAAATTGAGAAAGAAGTATGTCAAGGCTTTATACTGTCAATCTGCTTTTATTTAATTTATATGCAGAGTACATCATGAGAAACTCTGGACTGAATGAAGCAAAAGCTGAAATCACGATTACCAGGACAAATATCAAAAACCTCAGATAAGTAGGTGACACCACCCTTATGGCAGAAAGTGAAGAAGAACTAAAGAGTCTTTTGATGAAAGTGATAGAAGAGAGTGAAAAAGTTGGCTTAAAGCTCAACATTCAGAAAATTAAGATCATGGCACCTTTTCCCATCACTTCACGGCAAATAGAGGTGAAAACAATGGAAACAGTGACTGGATTTATTCTTTTGGGGTCCAAAATCACTGCAGATGTTGGCTGTAGCCATGAAATTAAAAGATGCTTGCTCCTTGGAAGAAAGGTTATGATCAACCTAGACAGCACCTTAAAAAAGAGAGATATTAGCTTGCCAGCCAAAGTCAGCCTAATCAAATCTATGGTTTTTCCAGTAGTCATGTATGGAAGTGAGAGTTGGACTATAAAGAAAGATAAGCCCTGAAGAATTGATGCTTTTAAACTGTCGTGTTGCAGAAGACTCTTAAGAGTCCCTTGGACTGCAAGGAGATCCAACCAGTCCATCCTAAAGAAGATCAGTCCTGAGCATTCACTGGAAGGACTGATGCTGAAGTTGAAACTCCAATACACTGGCTACCTGATGCAGCTAGCTGACTCATTTGAAAAGACCTCGATCCTGGGAAAGACTGAAGGTGGAAGGAGAAGGGGACAACAGAGGGTGTGATGGTTGGATGGCATCATCAACTCAATGGACGTGAGTTTCAGTAAACTCTAGGAGTTGTTGATGGACAGGGAGGCCTGGCGTGCTGCAGTCCCTGGGTCCCAAAGAGCTGGACACAACTGAGTGACTGAACTGAATTGAACTTGTGTGTATATGCAATAGTCCTGTAGTCTTTCTAGAATCAATATTGTTTAGAGTATATAATATTTACTTGCATTATTGTATTCACTTTCATTTGAGGAAGGAACTTACAAATAAACATTATTCAAAATAGTAAAGCATTTAAAATTACATTAAGGTAGAATCAGGTATTTTTGCAATCTTAATAGAGCAAGAAAGCAGCATGAAGTTAACAAAGGGCTTCACAGCAGGAAATTTATTCAGGTAAGGAAGCAATTCACACCTGTTATCTACTGTGAATGGAATGAGACTCAGCACCATCTAAATACAACGCTATTTATTTTGGGTTTTCTTTCTTAAAAAAAAAAGGAAATGTCATTTTAAAGTTTTTATAGTGTCTCAATAATACTGCATGAATTAAATGAATCAGCATATGGAATAATATAAAAAGATGTCTAGACAAGGAAAAACGCAGGAAGAAATGCAAAGATGTAGAACAATAGAACAATGAACAAAATATGTCATTATATTCCAAAAAGAATTGAGTAAAAGAAAAATCATGATCAAATTTTGATTAGAAAATGTTCAGATTCACAATAGTTTACTGATTATATGTCAATATAATGAAATATAGGAGACAGTCTCTTGCATTGTTCGAATTTGCTATTACTGAGTTAATGCTTAGATAAGACATACCAGGTCCTCAGCATCAAGAGAAGCACACATTGCTAAAAATAAGACTCCTGATGCTTACTTCATTAGTGAAAAAAGTCTTGGAACTCAACAAAGTAAATGTTTGTCCTAACAATATTTCATCTGCAGTGTTGAAGTAAAATGCCTTATCAATAAATGCACAGTGAAACTGCAAGAAAAGGAACCCAAAACTTCTGATTCTGGGCATTGCCTGTCTCATGTGTCTCTTCGATATTTTCACTTGGGTATTTAGTTTTCTTTGAAGCATTACTCATAGTTGTTTAAAACAAAACAGTCATTATTCCCAAAGACCTAAAAGTTCAGTCAGCAATGTAGAATGGATCTATGGAGATATAAGAGGAGAGACTGAGCACAGAAAAAAAATGTTGAAAGATAAAGTAAGGTGTATGAACTTTTAAAGGGTTTATTTGAACATTTATTGATTTGAATTAGGCAGTGCTAACCTGGAAGTGCTTAGAAGTGCTCCACCAATAGGAGTTTAAGGAGTAGCTGAGAAAAAAAGGAGAAACAAAATAAGAAAGTTATTGATTGACTGTAGCTTTAAGCTGCTATTTCTGATTAAAAGTTAGATGTCTCTGACTGATGTCCTTGGGTTTTGACTTTCTAACCTTGAATCACTTACAGGTTTGGATTTGGGTTTGATTTCTTGGGCAACCAAGTTTTTAGACCACCTCAGTCAAATGGCTTCCCTGTTTCATCAATTTCACAATATTTAATCAGCCTCATGCATACATGTGCATCCTTACTCATTCAACAGTGTCTGACTCTCTGTGATCCTTTCAACTGTAGCCACCAGGCTCCTCTGTCCATGAGACTTTTCAGGCAAGAATACTGGAGTGGATTGTTATTTCCTCTTTCAGAGAAACTTCAACCCAGGGATTGAACCGTCATCCCCTATGTCTCCTGCATTGAAGGAAGATTCTTCACCTGTTGAGCTATCAGGGAAGCCCATAGCTTTCTCTAAAATTACATTGTACTTTTGACTTTATTTTCCCTGTTACTTACAAAACAAAATGTATGACATGTGTTTCATGGTTAACTAGGCACAATTCTACACTCAGGAAATCTCACCCTAAGAAGAACGGCTACAGGGGAAGACAGGAGATAAGAAGATAGGAGAGGTACAAAACAAAGAAGGTTCCTCACAACCCAGTTCTACAAGGACTGAGTCATCAGCCACTGCAGTTGCTAACCAACAGAGTACCCTGAGAGGCATTTAGGATAAACACAGTTTGCACTGTGTTTTGGAAAATCAGGCCTCTTAGATAGATGTATATCTCAGGTAGAATATTAACAAACCTAGATTTTTGCATCTTCTCATGTATAAGAAAAACACTAAAATTATTAACTGAAAAATTTGTTTCTCATGACCAATAGTAACCTTTTATTGAGTTGTACACTTGACTGCTCATATTCTTTAGCCAAAATCTTATGAATACCGACTTATTCCCAACCTCCACAGAGTAGTCCCCTTAGAACTATAGAGGGGCTGTTTCCTGGGCTATCATCCTCAGCAAGACTCTGAGTTTAAGCAAAACTTTAACTCATAGCTCTTATGTTGTATAGTTTTCTTTAAGTCAACAGTAGCATAGTGAGATGCTGTCGCCTTTTACATCAAGACTATTCAGTTCCTGAGGATGAATGGGTCCTTCTCTCCTTTTTCAACACTAGCTAAGGCCTAGGAGAACCAAATAACTCTATCATAGTTTTCTAGATGATGCCTCCCTGTGGAAGTGTTCTGTGTTCACTTGAATAGTTTGCTTTTCCTGAAAGAGCATCATTTTCATCATTTTGTAGACTTACACTTATTGAACATGTAAGATAGTTAGGATAAGAAAAATGAGTCCAGAATGGTGATGGCTAAAAGACAAGGAAGGGAAAAATAGAACAAAAAAAGATCCGAGGACCAGAGTGAGGACCTCAGGTGAAACAAACAGCACTCCTGGATAGCCCAATTTACACAGGGTGGACCCAGGGGGAGGAGA
This sequence comes from Neotragus moschatus, assembly GCA_006410615.1. Taxonomy (NCBI): domain Eukaryota; kingdom Metazoa; phylum Chordata; class Mammalia; order Artiodactyla; family Bovidae; genus Neotragus; species Neotragus moschatus. The sequence continues at coordinate 5,805 of SJYA01001787.1, read as the reverse complement.
AAAAACATAAAAAAGAGGAGTCAAAATTAGGATGGAGGCCTCTCTTCTCTTCATGCCTTTTGGATTGGTGTGTCCTCATGTCTCCTAGATGTATTTTCCTTTGCTTTCTAAATAAAACTGAGCTGTAACACTGAGCTGTAACACTGGTCCATTTGTAGCTTCAAATTTTTGTTGCAATGAGACAGAATGGAGGAAATTACACACTCCCCTGACAAACACATGCAAGAAAATCTGAACCCTTACCTAAGCACTGAAGGACAATATCAGTATACATCACCACCCTACTTTCTCATTCGCCTCTTAGAATTTCCCTCCCACTGTCTACTTGTCCTTATTTTGTCCACATTTATTCTGTGCCCTTCACTTTTTCCTCAGTTCTGCATTGTGACTATGGACATTTCCACTCTGAAATGATTCCTCTCCCAAATGAAAATATTTTATTTTCTGTAATACTATCATCAACTATTGCTGTCAACTCCTACATTAAATTATTTTAAATATGTCTCAATATTCCTACAGAAATGAAGGAAAACAGACATTGTGAAGATGAGCATCATGACCAATATATGTCTTCAAATCAGCATGAGTATTTTGTTCTAAACTTTAAACTCTTGTGTACTTTGAATATCTTTGTAGAATTTCTTTATTTTTATGCTAGTATCTAAATTCTTAAACAATATAATAAAGATATAGGGCATGTCTATTTACCAGGAAATGAAGAATTTTAAAAGATGAAATACTTACACAACTAAAACTGGAAAGATTCTAGGCAAAGTGGAAAAACAAGACTAATATGTTACATAAAGTGATATAGTAACAGTGAAATAAAATCACCACATTTTTAGCACCTGGTAAGCACATATTTAAGCATTGTTGAATGGAAACTTCATGGAACTGAAGGCTGTTTCTAGTCCCACTTTGTTATGGCCCTATAATATGACTATATAGTACTTTAATTTTTAAAGTTAGGTTATTTGATTAATGCTTTGGCCTTCACAGGTGGAATTAGTGGTACCAAAAAAAAAAAAAAAAGCAGGAGATGCAGGTTCAATTCATGGGTCAGGAAGATCCCCTGGAGGAGGAAGTGTCAACTGGCTCAAGTATTTTGCCTGGAAAATTTTCTGAACAGAGGAGCCTGGTGGGGGTGCATTTCAGGGGGCAACAAAGAGTCCCACAAAACTGAGTGTGAATACATTCACATACAACTTTGGGAAGATAGTCTTTGGGGACTGATGGAGGAAGTTTAGTAAAATCCTGGCAAACCAGGTATAAGACACAATAGCTGAGGTAAACATAACTAACATTAACACTAAGTATGTCAAAGGTAAGTTACTGTTTAATCAATAATGCTTTTATGGTGCTTATGATAGCACTGTGGTAAAGAGTGGGCCACTCTTTTTAGACTGCCTCTATTTAAGTGTCTCTGTCACTCAGAACTTTAGTTACACCTTTCTTTTTTCATTTTTCCAGGTTTTTTGAAGTATAATGGAAAAATTAAAATATATATACTTAAGACATAGATAAAATTGCCAACATGGAAAAAGCAAGAGAGTTCCAGAAAAAAAACACCTATTTCTGTTTTATTGACTATATCAAAGCCTTTGACTGTGTGGATCACAGCAAACTGTGGAAAATTCTGAAAGAGATGGGAATACCAGACCATCTGACCTGCCCCTTGAGAAACATATATGCAGGTCAGGAAGCAACAGTTAGAACTGGACATGGAACAACAGACTGGGTCCAAATAAGGAAAGGAGTACATCAAAGCTTATATTGTCACCCTGATTATTTAACTTATATGCAGAGTACATCATGAGAAATGCCTAGTTGGAAGAAGCACAAGCTGAAATCAAGATGGCCAGGAGAAATATCAATAACCTCAGATATGCAGATGATTCCACCCTTATGGCAGAAAGTAAAGAGGAACTAAAAGGCCTGTTGATGGAAGTAAAAGAGTAGAGTGAAAAAGTTGCCTTAAAGCTCAACATTCAGAAAATGAAGATCATGGCATCCGGTCTCATCACTTCATGGGAAATAGATGGGGAAACAGTGGAAACAGTGTCAGACTTTATACTGGGGGGCTCNAAAATTGCCAACATGGAAAAAGCAAGAGAGTTCCAGAAAAAAAACACCTATTTCTGTTTTATTGACTATATCAAAGCCTTTGACTGTGTGGATCACAGCAAACTGTGGAAAATTCTGAAAGAGATGGGAATACCAGACCATCTGACCTGCCCCTTGAGAAACATATATGCAGGTCAGGAAGCAACAGTTAGAACTGGACATGGAACAACAGACTGGGTCCAAATAAGGAAAGGAGTACATCAAAGCTTATATTGTCACCCTGATTATTTAACTTATATGCAGAGTACATCATGAGAAATGCCTAGTTGGAAGAAGCACAAGCTGAAATCAAGATGGCCAGGAGAAATATCAATAACCTCAGATATGCAGATGATTCCACCCTTATGGCAGAAAGTAAAGAGGAACTAAAAGGCCTGTTGATGGAAGTAAAAGAGTAGAGTGAAAAAGTTGCCTTAAAGCTCAACATTCAGAAAATGAAGATCATGGCATCCGGTCTCATCACTTCATGGGAAATAGATGGGGAAACAGTGGAAACAGTGTCAGACTTTATACTGGGGGGCTCCAAAATCACTGCAGATGGTGATTGTAGTCATGAAATTAAAAGACCCTTACTCCTTGGAGGGAAAGTTATGACCAACCAAGATAGCATATTGAAAAGCAGAGACATTACTTCACCAACAAATGTCTGTCTAGTCAAGGCTATGATTTTTCCAGTGGTCACGTATGGATGTGAGAGTTGGACTGTGAAGAAGGCTGAGCACCGAAGAATTGATGCTTTTGAACTGTGATGTTGAAGAAGACTCTTGAGAGTCCCTTGGACTGCAAGGAAATCCAACCATTCAATTCTAAAGGAGATCAGTCCTGGGTATTGTTTAGAAGGAATGATGCTAAAGACTCCAGTACTTTGGCCACCTCATGTGACGAGTTGCCTCATTGGAAAAGACTCTGATGCTGGGAGGGATTGGGGGCAGGAGGAGAAGGGGACGACAGAGGATGAGATGGCTGGATGGTATCACTGACTCAATGGCCGTCAGTCTGAGTGAACTCCAGGAGTTGGTGATGGACAGGGAGGCCTGGCGTGCTGTAATTCGTGGGATCGCAAAGAGTTGGACACGACTGAGCAACTGAACTGAACTCAACTTATGTTATAGCTTGATATATCTATATATTGTGAAATAATTATCATAGTGAGGCCAATTAATACATTTACCATCTCATATAATCTGTTTTTATGTATGTAGTAAGAACAATTAATATCTACCTTTCTCAGCAAATTTCAAGTATATGCTGCAGTATGTTAACCATTGTTAGTGTTAGTCGCTCAATTATTTCTTACTCTTTGCGACTCCAGGGACTCTAGCCCACCAGGCTCCCCTGTCCATAGAATTCTCCAGACAAGGACTGGAATGGGTAGTCATTCCCTTCTCCACGGGATCTTCCTGATCCAAGAATTGAACCCGGGTCTCCTGCATTGCAGGCAGATTCTTTACCATCTGAGCCACAAGAGAAGCCTCTATATTAACCACAGGGCTTCCATTGTAGCTCAGTCAGTAAAGAATCTGCTTGCAGTGCAGGAGACCCGGGTTCGATCCCTAAATTGGGAAGATCCCCTGGAGAAAGGAAGGCAACCCACTCCAGTATCCTTGCCTGGAAAATCTCATGGACACAGGAACCTGGTAGGCTGCAGTCCAAGGGGTCGCAAAGAGTCAGGCACGACTGAGCAACTAACACTAACAGTATATTAACCACAGTCATGCTGTATATTGAGCTTCCTCTGTGGTTGTAGTGGTAAAGAACTGCCTGCCAAGGGAGGAGACATAGGAGATGCAGTTTTGATGCCTAGGTCAGGAAGATCCTCTGGAGGAAGGCATACAACCCACTCCAATATTGTTGCCTGGAGAATACTATGGGCAGNACGACTGAGCAACTAACACTAACAGTATATTAACCACAGTCATGCTGTATATTGAGCTTCCTCTGTGGTTGTAGTGGTAAAGAACTGCCTGCCAAGGGAGGAGACATAGGAGATGCAGTTTTGATGCCTAGGTCAGGAAGATCCTCTGGAGGAAGGCATACAACCCACTCCAATATTGTTGCCTGGAGAATACTATGGGCAGAGGAGCCTGGCGGGCTAGTCCATAGTGTCTCAAAGGGTTGGGCACAACTGAAGCAACAGCCTGCACATGCTGTATATTAGCTCTCTAGAAAATAATCAACTTATAACTGAAAATACATAGCCTCTGATCTATGTCTCTCTAATTTCCTCATCCTCAGCCCCAACAACCATCAATCTGCTCTCTTCTATAAGCTCAACTCTTTTGGATTCCACATATAAGTGAGATTCTACAGTATTTGTCTTTCTGTGACTAGTTTATTTCACAAGATAGTGTCCTCCAGGTTCATCCATGTTATTACACATGGTAGATTTCCTTCTCTTTTCTAGCTGAATATTATTTTGCTATATACATATTTTTTGCCTTCCATTTATGGGTTGATAGGCCATTTCCATATATTGGCTAATGGAAATAATGCTATGTTTACTTAGGAGTGCAGATATCTCTTTGAGATACTGATTTCATTTCCTTTGGATATAAACACAGAAGTGAGATTGATAGATCGTATGGTAGTGGTATTTTAAACTTTTTCAGAAACTTCACATTGTCTCTTATAATCATCACAGCAATTTTCATTCCCAACAACAATGTATAATGATTCCCTTTCTCTGCACCCTCATCAGCCCTTGTTATTTCTTCTTCCTTTTTTTTTTTTATAAATCACTGTAATAGTATGAAGTAAAGTCTCATTGTAATTTTTATTTACATATCCCTGAATTTTAGTGATTTTGAACAGATTTCCAGGCATCTGTTCACTATTTGTACCTTTTATTGCCTATTCATGTCCTGTTGTGGTCCTTTAATGGAGCAGAACCTGGTGGTCCGAAGTCGACGATAAGAAAGTGAAGGAGAGAAAGAAGCTAATATCCCCTGGTTTGTGCAGAGAACCAATAAAACCCTAGAACAGGGCTTACACTGCTCATGAAGGCACAGGGTGCCCTCTCGAGGGAGTCTTGAAAGCCCGAACAGGAGAATGAGCTCAGCAGGTTTCTACACTAAAGAGAATTAGCTGGAGGGAGGGGGAGAGAGAGAGAAAGAAAGACACAGGGACCCAAGCTCTGATAGAGCAAAGGCGCTTTAATGATCTTTCTGTGAGTATATATAGGTTGTTGTACAAGGAATTTCTTTTGACAATGATAAAGATCAGAAAACCAAACCTACAGCAACTGTTACCAAGGGAACAAGGGATTAACAATGGTCATAAGGTCAGGAGACAATTCATATCTGAAGAAAGAGGATTGAGACTAAGCAGTTTTGTCATAAGGAGAATGTTTACTGAAGGAGATTCATGTCTCACCCTATGACCTCAGTCCTGGGAGCAGCGTGCCATTCCACTCGATTTTCTTGCTAGAAACTGATAAGGAACAGAGGATTTATGAGACACAGCAAGTAGGAATCCTCCTGTTAAACCTTCCCTGACAAGGTCCCTTACCGATTTTTCTTAAATCTATTCATTTGTTATTGGGTTGTATGAGTCTTTGTGTACTTTCAATATAAACCCCTCAACATTGTATATTGGAATATGACATTCTGGGAGAAATATCAATAACCTCAGATATTCAGAAGACACCACCCTTATGGTAGAAAGTGAAGAGGAACTAAAAAG
>SJYA01001786.1:0-14854 GCA_006410615.1 Neotragus moschatus | reverse complement strand
CCCACTTGACTTCACATTCCAGGATGTCTGGCTCTAGATGAGTGATCACACCATCATGATTATCTTGGATTAAATATGTTAAAGTTGCTTGTAATAACTTCAGTCTTTTTGTCAGATATGGCCAGGTTAAATTACTAAGTAAACAGCAAAAATATACTGTTTACTTCTCTGAATGAAGATAAGATTTGATATTTTTTAAAAAATGTAACTTAATATAAAACATCAGTACAATGTACTGTCACCTATGTAAATATTTCCAGAAAAGGATTATAAANGATTAAATATGTTAAAGTGGCTTGTAATAACTTCAGTCTTTTTGTCAGATATGGCCAGGTTAAATTACTAAGTAAGCAGCAAAAATATACTGTTTACTTCTCTGAATGAAGATAAGATTTGATATTTTTTAAAAAACGTAACTTAATATAAAACATCAGTACAATGTACTGTCACCTATGTAAATATTTCCAGAAAAGGATTATAAAGATGCAACATATTTTTATCAAATGAAAGCAATTGTATATTTGAGCCCTTATCAAATCTCTTATACAAATATAATTATCAACATCTTGAACATGAAAGAGTGTTTAAATACAATTGGTAACTTTGACTCTTGTTTTTCTAAATTTTTATGCGAAGGCACTCAGCCTTTCTCACCCTTGCCCCTTTATGTAGACATTGTTGTATTATCTGAAAGTTGTTTCTACAAATTTATTTCAACATTGGACACAGTACTTCCTTGTTTATTGGATCTTGCCAAGACAGTGGAGTAAGAAGACTTTGAACTCACCTCCCCAAACTGGTATACCAAATCACAAGTATATACAGAGTAACTATTAATGAGAAGGGCCAGAAGACTAGCAGAAAATGTCTTATACAACTAAAAATATAAATAAGGAACTTCGAAGACATGGGTAGGTGGGTGGTGATGCAGTATGGTCACCCCAGATGAGTGATCAGAGATAGGAGAATAATGACAATCTCCTCAAGGAACGGAGAGTCCAGGGCCCATCTTAGGCTACCCAGCTCACAATTTCTTCACCCAGGAAACGAGTTCTAAGAACATCTGATATTGAAGTCCACCAAGGCTTAATTTAGGGAGAGCCAGAGGGCTGTAGGACATAGAGACCCCACACTTAAAGGGCACACACGAAATCTCACACACTCTGAGATGCAGGGCAGAAGCAGTACATTGATAAGATCCTGGGTCAGACTCACCTGTTGATCTTGGAGAGCTTTCTGGAGAGGTAAGAGGCAACTTGAAGTCACCTTGGGAACATAGATACTGGCCATGGACAGTCTGGGGAGCTCATTCTTCCGGAAGCACATTGGTGCTGGCAGGCATCATTTTGGAATCTTCCCTTTAGCTTATTAGAGCCAGGACCTGGCCCTAGTTCTGAGCCAGTCAGCAGCAGTACTGGGATTTCTGAAGACAAATGGCCAGCCGTGTGGAGACACTTCCCCCGTCAACAGGAAGGACAGTTTTCTTAAGACATGCTGAGCCCACTACCCTCCCAGGACCTGGCCCCATAAATCAGTACACAAGCGCTAGCAACAGGACCAACACCCATCCCAACTCCCAAGCCAGATGTCCAAACAGCCTTAATCACCAGCAGCAGGTCTACACCAGCTCTGGGATCTCCAGGACTCGACAGCCAAAGACCCCAGGGGCTGGTTCCAACACCAGCAGGCTGGCATTAGCCTGGGCACTCCCTGGGCCCCAAACCAGCTGGCCTGCAGGTTGACATCAGCTCTGAGACACCTTGTACACCTGAGCCAACTTCCCAAGTATCTAGCCCCATCCAACAGCAATGGATAACAGCTTCAGGACATCCCAGACCCCACAGTCAGGCATGTCAGGAGCAAGTACCACCCACCAGGAAGAAAACATTAGAACTGGGAACCCCAGGGTTCTGCAGTTAGCTAGCTATCTCATGACCAGCCCTGCCTGCCAGGCAAGACCTGGCAACCAGTCCAGTCAAGGGCTAGCCATGATTAGGAAACCAGTCAGAGTAGTCAGTTTGCTAAAACCGAAAGACCCACTCAGCCCATGTAGGTGACATCACTAGAGAACACAGCTTTGGTGACCAGAGGGGAGTGTGCTTCTGGAACACATAGGAAGTTTCCTACAAAAAATCTCTTCTCCAAGAGGTAACCAAGGTACCAAAAATACGTAGAAATAAAAACAGCAAATAAGGCAAAACAAGGAAACAGAGGAATATATCCCAAAGAAAAGAACAAAGATAAATCCCCAGTAGAAGAGCTAAATAAAATAGAGATACATAATCTACCTGAGAAAATTGTTTTTGTTCAGTCACTGAATTGTGTCCAACTCTGCTGAGACCCCATGGACTGTAGCACGTCAGGCTTCCCTCTACTTCACTGTGTCCCAGAGTTTGCTCAAACTCTTGTCCATTGTTAGTGATGCCATTCAACCATCTCATCCTCTCTCCCTCTTCTCCCCCTGCCGAGTTTTTCCCAGCATCAGGTTCTTTTCCAATGACTCAGCTCTTTGCATCAGGTAGCCAAAGTATTGGAGCTTCAGCTTCATAAAGATGTTCAAAACACTTGGGAGAAGATTGGATGAACAGATTGAGAAATTAGAAGCATGTAGCAAAGACAGAACACAAACAAAATCCAAACAGATATGAATAATACTATAATCAAAGTAGAAAAAATACACTAGAAGGGATGAACAGTAGACTAGATGATACAAAGGCGCTAGGGAATATAGTTAGTATTGATGATGTATGGTTTTTCCTGTAGTTTTTCCATGTGGTTTTATATTCAGCAGACAATTCTTTGGCCTATCCATTTTATTTTATCTAAATAAACAGTTTCCTTTCTGACAGTAGAATATTGTCCTGATTTGAGCTGCCCAGAAGCAGAATTTGAGATGACGATATACGCATAAGTTATTTATTGAAGTAGAGTCTGCTGGTGAAATATGTGAGAAAAGAGCGGGAGAAAAAGCCAAGCAAATTTGTGGTTTCATCTGAAGTTTAGTCTTAGCTTGGTTTCATACGGAGATCAGGAGTATTAACTGGATCACAACTTGTCCCACCTTGAGAAATTAATATTTTTCAGCCTATTATCCATTGCTCACTGACTACAGATAGGTGGAACAATAGACGACTCATGTCCTTTGAGGTATTTCAATCTTCCAGGGTCAATTCTCTAGGGAAAGGGGTGACAGGGAGCTTTTAACAGCCAATTTTCCCATAACCCAGAACGTGGATAAACAAGTCTGGTAAAAGTAATCTGAGGGTATTATCTGTTCATCCATATATTCTAGCATTTCATTTCATGTTGTTTTAACTTGATAGAATCTTCATTCCTGGGATTGACAGCAATCAGCGTAATGAAGGTCCACAAACAGCATTACTGATGCTGTTAAGCCAGCACCCACCGCAGGGATCAAGCAAGAATACAATATAAGATTTTGGTCTTTGTGAAAACAACATGTGCTCATGTGTAGCAAGGCCCCAGCAGGAAATTTATTCTAGGGACCCAGAGCAGATGGTACAGTTGCCAATTGACCTTTATGGGACATTGTTCACTGCTTGACTCTACTGAAATAAAGTGGCAGGAAAGAAAAAAAAAATGAAAAGCTTTCTCATTCTCAAAGATCCACTTAATCCATCTAAGTATTTGTTCTATAATCATATATACACATTGAAATAATTCACATTTTCCTCAAAATGATTATTTATGAGAATGAAATCTGGTATAGATAATATTAGGGTTGCCAGATAAAATACAGGATTCTCAGTTAAATTTGAATTTCAGAAAAACAATGAATATTTTCCTAGTATAACTTTTCCCACAAAATTCTTGATACATACTTATACTAAAATTCATCTATATTTTATCTGAAATTCAAAATTTTAACTGAGAATCTCATAGTTTCCCTACAAGATCTGCCAACTGTGGACAACAGCTAGAGTACTTAGAATATCATATATTTACAGTGCAACAATGTGCTATAATCTCAGAAAAGAACACTTAAATAAATAAATTTTCCTGAGTTTTTATTCTCAATATGCAAAGTTTGCAAATAAATAAATGAAAAACATAAAAATATATTCCTGTGCTTGAATTTTTGCTCCTATCAACTGCTTATTAATATGAACATCCAAAGTTAAACATACACTTAACTCATACACACAGGTATACACTTGAGTATACACACAATTTTTCATCCTCATTAAGTTTTAAACACTACTGCTTGGTGGAGTGTATCAATTTATAAGTGATATATAAAAAGGAAAGTCTTTGCTCCCCTGCAATGCTGGTTGTAAATACACGGCACTGCCTTCACCACTGAGCAGCTCAGGGTTGCTCTCCTTACTGTCATATCACTTGGAATTGGAGCAATCCATCACACTGAGGAGCCCTACCAGTTGGAAGGAAAAGGAACTTTCTCTATCTGTGATCTCCCTTGAGGAATCGAGAAAGAAGTCAGTTTTTCTTCTCCATGCTTTTTCTTTTCATTTCTGTATTACTGTTCAGGAATATTTATCATAACAATTATTCCTTTATCTACTCACACATACCATAAACGAGTGAAACTGTTTGCATGTGTTCTGTATATGCAACACCACTTGGTTTGTTTATAATAAAAAGTCCCTGAGAGACTATTGTTATAACATGAGAGAAGAAATGAAGGGATATAACACTGAAATTAGAACAGAATAATCATACATCAATAATGATACATACACGCTTGCATGTTTAATTACCCAGATTTTCTTGGCTTCAGATTCCTCACCTGAAAACCAAACATATTTATTTATTATATCTTTAAAAAAATAATGTTTAAAAATTAAAAAAAAAAAGCTAAAATATTGGTGATGGATAGGAAAGCCTGGTGTGCTGCAGTTCATGAGGTCACAAAGTTGGACAAGACTGAGTGACTGAACTGAACTGAGCTGAACTGAAAGCTAAGATGTATGATTTCATTTAGAAAAAAAAAGTTTTATCACATATATGCATGGTTTACTTATACATTTGTTTACTAAACATGCAAGCATGTATACTTCATTACTGACATACATTTATTCTGTTCTAATTTCAGTGCTATATACCTTAAATTCTTCTCTCATATTACAGCCAAGTGGTTCATTTTATTCCTCTCTACAGGTATATTGCTGTCTATCACAAATTGAATAAAATTTAATGTTTCACATATCAAACAAGGCTCCAACAAAGCTCAATGCTACTTGTCCCATCAGGCTTATCTTTTCACATTCTTTTCCTTAAATATTAAGCATTTGTGTCTGCCTCCTTGGTGGCTCAGCAGAGTTCACTTGCCAATGCAGGAAAGGTGGGTTCAATTCCTGTGTGGGAAAGATTCCCTGGAAAAGGAAATGGCAACCCAATCCAGTATTCTTGCCTGGAAAATCCCATAGACAGAGGAGCCTGGCATGCTACAGTCCATGGGGTTATAAAGAGTTGGACACAACTTAGGCACTAAACAACTGCAAAAAGCCTACACCACACATTATAATGCATTGGTGCTTTCTATTATGCTCTTACAGAGCTTCTTCCTTTTTTCCTTTGTCTTTACCTCAATAACACTTTCAATTGTCTGAAAAATATAAAAGTCATCATATGTACATGAAAACCTTTCCTAAACTTGTGACTTTGTCTTTAATGTCCCAAGCTCTGTGTTGCTTAAGTCTTGACTCTGACTTCATACTTACTTAATAACTTAATTTTAAACTGTAGATTTATATGTCAACCTCTTCAATTGAGTAATAATTCACCAAAGAGCAAGGCCTATTCTTATCCATCTGCATAATACTACTTGTAACATATTGCCTAGAAATGAACATGAGTATAATGATTAATTTTTTTTCAATAGGCAAATTAATATATTAAAAATTAACATGGCAAATGTATTCAATAAATCCAAAGAACCCTGAAAGCTTGAAGTTCAAATTAATTGAGTTAAAATTCCAGCTTTCAGTTCATTTTCAAAGATAGCATGCAGTGATGCGAAGGAGCATTACCTGGTTAAGTTGACTATACTCATGAACAAACAAGTATTCTTAGTCATGTTGCCCTTTGGAAATGATTTATACATCCTCTGTGCTTTTAAACAGGACTGAAAGAAGCTCATCGAATAAATATGGAATAACGGTAGAACGCTTTAATTATCAAAATACCCATAAGTGCTGTAAAAATATGCTGATTTGTCCTAGGCATTTTCAACGCAATAGTACTTTCTTGGTATCTTATAATATTCATGGCAAAAACATACATTTTCTGGCAATGCTGAGCCATCTGTTTTGTTCATATCTTATCATTGTTGTGCTCTGTGCAATAATAATTAAATATGTAGGCAGTAGGAGAAATAGCAGTTGGATTTCTTTAGAAGATTAACAATGTGAACAGTAGAGGTAAGAAAGGAATTTTCTCACTGAGTCCAAAAATATGCCAACTTTACAGCTTTATAGCAGAGAAACCTATAGAGCTGCCCACTGTCTCCTACTTATCTCCAAATGATCACAAAATCTTCAGTGCATGAAGTACTTTCCAGAACTTTTCTTTTTTTCTTCTGAAACAATGGTTACTATTCTTATATTACCTCTGTAGTACAGTTATTTTTCACTTTCTTTTTTCTTATTCCTCTGTATTTTATATCAAATTTTGCTTTTATTTCTTTTCTCATCACTTTTAATGCTTTCTATTTTTCAGTATGTATATTTAAAATAATTAAAAATTTGCCATCTTACACTGATGATAGCAAACGCAAAATTAGACAAATGGGAATTAGAATGCTTCTGAATGGCCAAAGAAATAAGCAACACAATGAGAAAACAAAGTGGGAGAAAACATTTGCAAGGCATGTATCTTATATAAGGGCTAAAATCTAACCTCTGTAAGGAACTCATGTAACTCAGTAGCAAAAGAAAACCTCATTTAAAAATGTGCAAAGGCCCTGAAAAGACATTTCTTCAAAGAAGACATACAAATGGCCAATAGATATATAAAATATGCTCCACATCACCAATCAGCAGTGAGAGTCTGGGAAATACAGATCAAAACCACAATAAGGTACCACCTTACATCTCTTAGTATGTTCATTATCCAAAAAAAAAAAAGAAAAAAGTAAGTGTAGCGAGGATATGGCATAAAGAGAAACTTTGTACACTGTTGATGGGAATGTAAATCAGTGCAACCTCTATGGAAAACATATAGAGATTTCCCAAAACATTAAAAATAGAATTACTACGTGACCCAGCAGTCTCACTTGTGAGTATACATTTAAAGAAATGGAAAGCAGGAGCTCAAAGAAAGATCTCTACCCCTAGGTTTTGCTGTTGTTTAGTTGCTCAGTTATGTCTGACTCTTCTGCAACCTCATGGACTGTATCCCACCGTGCACCTCTGTCCATGTAATTCCCAGGCAGGACTACTGATGTGGGTTGCCATTTCCTTCTATAGGAGATCTTCCCAAGAGAGGAGCTTAATTCACATTTCCTGCACTGGCAGGTGAACTCTTTACCACTGAGACACAAGGGAAGTCCATCTCAGGTTTATTTCAGTATTATTCACAATAAGCAGGACATGAAAATAACCTAAATATACACTGATTGTTAACTGAATATAGGAAATGTAGTATGTATAATACATAAAATGGAAAGCTACTGTCTTCCAGAAGTGCATTCTGCCACTTGTGACAGCATAGATAAACCTGGAGGACACAGCGCTAAGTAAAACATCCAGAAACAGAAGGATAAATGTTATAAAATATGACTTATATGAGGTATCTGAAATAGACTCATAGAAGCAGATCATAGGATGGTGGTTGCCAGGGCTTAGAAGTAGCGAGTAATGCAGAAGTGTTAGTAAATGCCTATGGTACAGCATAGTACCTATAGTTAATAATATCACATTGTTTACTTAGAAATTTAAGTTTCCCTGGTGGCTCAGATGATAAAGAATCTGCCTGCAATGTAGAAGATCTGAGATTAATCCCTGGGTTGGGAAGATTTGCTAGAGAAGGAAATATCAACCCACTCCAGTATTCTTGCCTAGAGAATTCCACAGACAGAGGAGCCTAGTGGGTTACAGTTCATGGGGTCACAAATACTCAGAGACAATTGAATGACTTACACCCAAAAGCCTAGTAAGAAAATAGATCTTATGGTATGTTCTTTTCATAAAATTAAAATAATAATAAAGAAGATGAGAGCAAACTTTTGGAGATGATGGATATGTTTGTGGCACAGATTCTGAGGATGTTTTGGCAGGTATGCTGTGCTTAATCATATCCAACTCTTGAGCTTCCCAACCCTCCTTAATATTCTTAACTATATTACCATTTACAAAATTAAACATTCTATAGCCCGATTTTAAAATTCACTTTTGTTCTTTGCTATGTAGTATGCTGTTAAACTTATCCAGTGAATAATTATTATTATTTTTTAAAATCTGGTATATTTTATTTACCATCTGAGCCACGGGGAAGCCCTAATTTTAGAATTTCCATTTGTTTCTATTTTACAATTTATTTTCCTCTGCTTTCTTTTCACTCATCATAGGCATATTTCATCTTCACCTTTGTGTTCTATAAGATATCTTATATCCTTTTAATGAATCATCATTTTATACTGGTTGAGGTGATTTCTTTTATTGATTTTTTATTTAATAGTAAAATAATAGCTCACTGAAGTCTCAGATGACAGTATTTTTAGCACTCAAGTGTTTTTAATTAAGGTCTGTACATTGTTTTTCTTAGACATAATGCTATTGCACACATAGATTTCACAATAATGTAAACATAACTTTTACATGCACTGGGAATACACAAAATTTATATGAATGTATTTATTATGACATTTGTTTTATTGTAGTGGTCTGGAATCAAACCTGCAATATCTCCAAAGTATACTTGTACTATACTTGGAGCTGAAACTCCAATACTTTGGCCACTTCTGTATGTGCTGTGCTGTGCTTAGTTGCTCAGTTGTGTCTGACTCTTTGCAGCACCATGGATGATGGCTCGCCAGGCTCCTCTGTCCATGGGGACTCTCCAGGAAAGACTACTGGAGTGAGTAGTCATGCCCTCCTCCCAGGGATCTTCCCAACCCAAGGATCTACCTCAGGTCTCCCACATTTCAGGTGGATCATTTATAATCTGAGGACCAGGGAAGCATTAGTATATTTAGTATATTATAAAATATGATGTATGTATTAAGCTATCTTTTTGAATGACAGATTAGTATAGCACAGTCCTGAAAGCCAAATTCCTGAGTTTATGTTTTAGTTTACAACAGAAATTTTCAACTGGAGGTTTGGACTATAAAGAAAGCTAAGCACCAAAGAATTTATACTTTTGAACTATAGTGTCAGTAGAGACTCTGGAGAGACTCGGATTGCAAGGAGATCAAACCAGTCAATCCTAAAGGAAATCAGTTCTTAATATTCATTACTAAGACTAATGCTGAAGCTGAAATTCCAATTCTTTGGCCACCCGTTGCAAGGAACTAACTCATTGGAAAAGATCCTGATGCTGGGAAAGATTAAAGTCAGGAGGAGACTGGGATGACAGAGGATGAGATGGTTGGATGGCATCACCGACTAGATGGATATGAGTTTGAGAAAGCTCTGGAGTTGGGGATGGACAGAGAGGCCAGTTGTGCTGCAGTCCATGGGGTCCCAAAGAGTTGGACATGACTGAGAGACTGAACTGAATTGAAAAACTAGATTATTGAATAACACTAGAGATTCATTTCCCTTCCATGATAAGGATCTTTTCCTGGAAATTGGCTGCCATACAGAAAATATGTTTTATCTTATCTCCTCATTTCTCATATCTCACAGATGTGGCCACAGACTTGGGTTTGTCTGATGTAACATGTATCAATTCCAGGTTCCAGTTAATTGTATTGTTTGATTTCCTTATGCTCTCTTCTCTCTGACTTCATTACCCAATGACATTGGGATCAACCAGAAGCTCCAGGATCACAGAGGTACAACATGGCATCTGCTAGTGACCTTCACTCCCACCTCAAGGAAGTCTTCTTAGGGGAGCTACCTGAACAGAAACATTTTCCTTGGTTTTGATCTAAATAAAACAAACATTTGTTTTACTATTTCACTTAGATCTGGGACTCGCTTGTTATAGCAGTTAACTAATGCACACAAGGAGATTGGTCAGTCAATGAGCAGTTCCTTTTGATTCTCTTCAGTTTGTAAATAACTGTAAAACATGTTAAGTAGAAATTAAAACAATATGCTATATTCAATCTGATCATTGCTTCACTAATTCTAATGTATGAAATAAAATCTTAGATATCATCATAAGAAACTCAAAATCTTGAATAAATTAATTCTTTTTGCTATATGCAAAGTATTTTATTTTTAATATAAATTTATTTATTTTAATTGTAGGTTAATTACTTCACAATATTGTATCTTAGTCATTCTGACTGGCGTGAAATGGTACCTCATTGTGGTTTTAATTTGCATTTCTCTGATAATGAGTGATGTTGAGCATCTTTTCATGTGTTTGTTAGCCATCTCCTCTGTTGATTTCACTTCATCTCATTCGGGTCACCTCTAACTCCCACGTCCCTCTTCTCCATGTAACTCTGTGAGCCTTTCTGGGTGTCCCTCACTGTAGAGAAACTTTTCATCTTTAACCTAGATGTATGTATAGAAGCAGAAGTCTTGAGCCTACTGTAAAAATAATACTAAAAACCAGAAGCAGGAGGTTTAANAGCCATCTCCTCTGTTGATTTCACTTCATCTCATTCGGGTCACCTCTAACTCCCACGTCCCTCTTCTCCATGTAACTCTGTGAGCCTTTCTGGGTGTCCCTCACTGTAGAGAAACTTTTCATCTTTAACCTAGATGTATGTATAGAAGCAGAAGTCTTGAGCCTACTGTAAAAATAATACTAAAAACCAGAAGCAGGAGGTTTAAGTCCAAACCCTGAGAACACCAGAGAACTCTTGACTCCAGGGAACATTAATTGACAGGAGTTCATCAAACGCCCCCACTCCAGTACTCTTACCTGGAAAATCCCATGGACGGAGGAGCCTGATAGGGTGCAGTCGATGGGGTCGCTAAGAGTCAGATACGACTGACCGACTTCACTTCACTTTTCATTTTCATACATTGGAGAAGGAAATGGCAACCCACTCCAGTGTTCTTGCCTGGAGAATCCCAGGGATGGGGGAGCGTGGTGGGCTGCTGTCTCTGGGGTCACACAGAGTCGGATACAACTGAAGCGACTTAGCAGCAACAGCCTCAAACGCCTCCATACCTACACTGAAACCAAGCACCACTCAAGGGCCAACAAGTTCCAGAGCAAGACATACCAGGCAAATTCTCCAGCAACATAGGACCACAGTCCTGAGCTCCACTATACAGGCTGCCTAAAACCATTGACATCTCATAACTCATTACTGGACACTTCATTGCACTCCAGAGAGAAGAAATCCAGCTCCACCCACCAGAACACCAACATAAGCTTCCCTAACTAAAAAACCTTGACAAGTCACCTGTACAACCCCACCCTCAGAGAGGAAACTCGACAATAAAGAGAACTCCACAAACTGCCAGAATACAGAAAGGACACCCCAACCTTAGCAATATAAATAAGATGAAGAGACAGAGGAATGTCCAGCAGGTAAAGGAACAGGATAAATGCCCACCAAACCAAACAAAAGAGGAAGAGATAGGGAATCTACCTAATAAAGAATTCTGAATAATGATAGTGAAAATGATCTAAATTAATTCTTAAAAGCATTATAAACACTACTCAAATACCCCATTATCCTTAATTTCAAGGAAATTCTGTGTTTAGCTAAAGAAATATTAGTTTCTGCTGAGTGGCACAGTCACTGAAAACTTAAAGCCTGCCTTGACAGATTATTCTATTATTTTATCTGTTTAGACTTGTCTTTCAGTAACGAAATCTGAAAATCATATTTAACTAAAGCAGATTACATTTGCCAAGGTGAGTATTACATAAATTGACTGTGCTACCTCTTCATAAAGGCTGTGAGAGGAGGAGACAGAACTACTTTTCCAAAGAAACAAAACTCTTTTCCAAAGAGAAAAGGATACAAATAGAGGGACCCATCCCAGATCCTACTGTGAACATTGTGATTCTTATTTCCAAGGTTTTGAGTTAGTGAATCATTGAGAACAGGTCTGTTATAGACATTATATATATATATATATATATATAGTTTATCTTCCTTTAAAAACATTTTCATTTCTCTGTCATTCCTGAAGAATAGTTTCAAAAAATAAAGAATTAAAGATAAACAGAACTTTACATTCAGCATTTGAAAGAGATTGTGCAACTTCTTTCTGCCTCTGTAATTCTTAATAGGAACTACTCAAATTAATATCCCCCTGTAAGTAATGTGGTGTTTCCTTCTGGCTGCTTTCCAAAATTGTTTGTCTTTAGTTTTAAACATTGAATTATAATATATCTGGGCTGGAATTACTTTGATTGTATCACTTTAGGGTTTGTGGGATGTTTAGAATCTGTGAGGTATTTCTCTAAATGTGGGATGTCTTCAGTAATTATTTCTTCAGACACCCTTTCATGTTGTATATTCTCCTTCTCTTCTCTATGACTCTGATGATACCTACAGGGCACATTTTGCTGTTAACAAATTGCTCTTAAAGCTTTGTTCATTTTTTAGGTTCCATATTTTTTCAGATTATGTGAATTATATTTACCTTTCCACAAGTTTACAGACCCTATCTATGTCATCTCCAGACTACTACTGAACCGATTTTGGAAACTTTTCATAGTAAAAATTTAGTAAAATTTTGTATTTTTTCTGTAATTTACATTTTTTACAGCATATGAATTTTCTGAGTTTTATTTTTATTTCAGGAGAATCTTTATTGTTGAAAAACTTTAAAAATGACTTCTTTAAAACACTTGTCACATATATCCCAGATCTGATTCATCCTTGGTGTTGACAACTATTGGGATTTTTTTCCATTTTCTTAGAAAGATGTGTGATTTTTTTATGATCACATGAACATTTGTTTATTGCATCGTTTGACTTGGGTCTTATTCAAATATTTTATTTTTGTAAGAATTCACTCTATTTAGGTTTAACATGCGTGTCCTGTCTAACTCTTTTGTTCTTAATTCCAAAAATATTTTCATCTTTAGAGACATTGCCAGGTTATCTTTAATTTCTTCAGTTATATGGAGAGGAGTTTCCTTCAGGCTGAACTGGCCAAGGCCTCTAGGTAGTTATGGTGGGCAGAAAAATGGCCCCTAAAAGATGTTAATGTACTAACTACTGAAACCTGTAAGCATAATACATTGAAAAAGGATTTTAAAGATGTGACTAAGTTATGGGACCACAAAGAAAGCTGAGCGCCAATGAAGTATTGATGCTTTTGAACTGTAGTGTTGGAGAAGACTATTGAAAGTCCCTTGGACTGCAAGGAGATCAAACCAATCAATCCTAGAGGCAATCAGTCATGAATATTCATTGGAAGAACTGATGCTGAAGGTGAAGCTCCAATACTTTGGACACCTGATGCAAAGAACTGACTCATTTGAAAACACACTGATGCTGGGAAAGATTAAAAGCAGGAGAAGAGGAAAACAGAGGATGAGATGGTTGGATGGCATCACCAACTCCATGAACATGAGTTTGAAAAAACTCCAGTGGTTGATGATGAACAAGGAGGACTGGTACACTGCAGTCCATGGGGTCTCAAAGAGTCGGACAGGACTGAGTGACTGAACTGAACTGAAGTCATGGATAGTGAGATGAGAAAAATATCTTGGATGGTATGAGTGGTCAACTCTTTTTGACCCCATGGACTGTAACATACCAGTCTTCTGTGTCCTTGGTATTTCCCAGATAAGAATCCTAGAGCAGGTTGCATTCCCTCCTTCAGGGAATCTTCCCAACCCAGGAATCAATTGAGCCCCCATCTCTTGCATCTCCTGCTTTGGTATATGGATTCTTTACCACTGTACTCTCTAGAAAGCCCCCAGTTACTCCCTAGAGCCTCCAAAAGAAATGATGTAGTCATGCACTTACTATGATTTTAACATTTGTGACCCAAAAATAGTAAGATAACAAATTTGAATTGTTCTAAACCACAGTATTTTGGTAGTTTTATAGCATCAATGACTAATGAAGTGGGATACTGCTATTACAAAGACTAAAATTGTGTAAGTGGGTTTGATATTGGGTAATGAGTTGAGGCTGCAAGAATTGTAAGGAACATGATTAAAAACAAAACAAAACAAAAAAAAACTCGATTTCCTTGAAAAGACTCAGTAGAAATATGGATATGCTAGTGAGTGAATACTTAGTGAAAGTGTAGAAAATAATAGATAAAAGTTATATGTTCCTAGAGAAAATTTAGTTAATCAAAAACAGACTATCTGAACAAGCATGGATATTAAGATCCCTGCTGCTGAGACCTCAGAAGTAAAGATCATGGAACAGAAAACATGTTAGANCTTGAAAAGACTCAGTAGAAATATGGATATGCTAGTGAGTGAATACTTAGTGAAAGTGTAGAAAATAATAGATAAAAGTTATATGTTCCTAGAGAAAATTTAGTTAATCAAAAACAGACTATCTGAACAAGCATGGATATTAAGATCCCTGCTGCTGAGACCTCAGAAGTAAAGATCATGGAACAGAAAACATGTTAGAGAATATCTGAACTGTTGTATAGAGGTTGCTGTTAATGATTAAAAATGGCTATTAAAAAGACTGCAAGTGAGGATTCAAGAAAATGGGGCCCATGCTACTGGAAAGAAAGAAAATTTTTTGTTGTTGTTTTGTAATGGTAGAAAGCTTAGCTGAACCGTATCTTCAGTTCAGTTCAGTTCA
>SJYA01001785.1:0-18415 GCA_006410615.1 Neotragus moschatus | reverse complement strand
AATTTCATGGCTGCAGTCACCATCTGCAGTGATTTTAGAGCCCAAAAAATAAAGTCTGACACTGTTTCTTCTGTTTCCCCATCTAAATAACTCAATCTACACATGAACGTTACTGTGATAATGCAAAATAATTTAAAAGACCACCAACAGTCCAATTCTACTTTATTTTTCATGAAAACATGTTGAGGCAAGAATAATTCAAACCATGTCAAGCAATGTTAGCTAATATGATAATGACAGGTAAGTCTCATAAGTAACTGTAAACTAATATTAGTTCATATTAGTTGATAAATAAAAGTATAAGAAAGTTACAGAACACATTTGAAAAGTATTTCATAACAAACATGATCATCCTTCTTTGACATGCCATACTAGGTATTAGCAACATGATTAAACCAGGAAGGCGTACAATACCCTTTTATAAGCAAATACAATTTGGTCTTTGGTAGAAAACTGAATGAGTGTAAGTAAAGCAAAAAGCAGCTAGGTCTGTTTATCAACAAAGTTAAGAGTTACATTAGGTAATCACCTGGGAACAACAAGGATGTAAAGAAAGACCTAAACAAAGGCACTGAAATTTCACGGTACTGGTATAGCAGTTAACTAGCATATATAATACTTTTATTATTTACCAATTTTTAATTACTAAAGAAACACCTAGTTAATATATATGCTCATAAGGACTGCTGGTATATGTGCAACTAATTACATGAACAAGGAAAAAATAGTAAAAAACAAAGAAAATAACCACAACTAGAAAAATCAAGACAAAAAATTCATCAAGGGCAACCTAAATAAGGAAATAATACATGTCAATCCTGTAAAACTTCAAAATGTAGCAAGGAAAGAAGATTCTGATGAGGCCTGTGTACTAGTCTACACCAAAGTGAAAGTGAAGTCATGTCCAACTCTGAGCCACCCCACAGACTGTAGTCTCCTCCACCCAAGGGATTTTCCAGGCAAGAATACTGGAGTGGGTTGTCGTTTCCTTCTCCAGGAGATCTTCCTGACCCAGGGATCAAACCCAGGGTCTCCCGCATTGCAGGCAGACGCTTTACCGTCTGAGCCACCAGGAAAGTCTACCCCAACCCTCCCCCAAAAGCTCAACTGAGCAAAGAAGTCAAATAAACACAACCCTGAAAAAATCTTATTATTACTCATAATTGAGAGTGGCACAGACTGAGGAATCATCAAGCAACGGAAAAAAGATCATGTAAACCCAAAAGACTAGGAGTCCCTTTATACCAACTCAGGCTCCCAACTCAGGCAGAAAGGGCCACTGAAACAGAATACTGAGAACGAGCCTATTTCACGTGCTTTGCGTTCTAACTAGTAACATATACATGGTCTTTTTCTGTGTGCATAATTTAAATAATAAAAGAGCAACGTGTGCTTGGTGGACTGGGAGCATACGCCAATCCTTACTAGGTAAGTGCCCAAATGCAAACTTCTTTGCCCCATCAAAGGCCCTAGAATAAATTACAATCTCATCATCCTAACACCTTGTTAACCAGGGACCTGGAGCTAACAATTAATTCTAAAATATCAAAAAGACAAATAAGAATCAGTAGCATATCTCATAAAATATCTAATGTATGAGGAAATAATTAGGACCTAGGACAAACATATGCTAACTTAATGAGCTTTTGAAAACAGTTCTATTAATATTACTTGAAAGAAAACATTTCAAAGCCCCTACAAAAACAGTTGGTTGTCCCAAGCAAAAAAAATTTACCAACATATTTCAAACTTTACATCTAACTAAATACAAATACATATTTGTAAGTATATATTTTTATATTCAGTTAGAAATAAGTATCAATAGGGAAATATTTGTGTAACAGATCATTGCCTGTATTCCTGTGGAGATTACATGTCATAAAACTGCTAGGGCTATTTTTTTTTTTTTTCATTTTACAACATTCATTTCATAAATTACAATTTTCTATTCTATAAGAAGCTTGAAGAAATTTAATGTCCCTTGAAAACACAAAAACAATATGATGAAAGATACCAAGAATAATTAAGGTGATGCTAACATTCATTCCACAAGCATTTAAGTGCCTACTGTATACCTTGAGTGAAGTCGCTCAGTCGTGTCTGACTCTTTGCGACGCCGTGGACTGTAGCCCACCAGGCTCCTCTCTCTGTCCATGGGATTCTCCAGGCAAGAATACTGGAGTGGGTCACCATTTCCTTCTCCAGGGGATCTTTCCAACCCAGGGACTGAACCCAGGTCTCCCGCTTTGCGGGCAGACGCTTTAACCTCTGAGCCACCCTACGTTACACCCTGCTAAATGTTAGGAATACTACAGAAATATGAATAGACTTGATCCTCACCTCACAGGAGCTTACAAAACAACAACTCAAACTATTTCAACTAATTAGAAAAGCCAAATATTCATTTAGTTTGACTCTAAAATCAAAATATATTTAAGAGAAAAAGGTAAAATTATTTCATTAACTTTATCATGATTATCTCTCTCTCAAAACAATACTTGAACAGAATCAATTCCAATATTCATTATAAAATGTTGGGTAAATTTATTTAGCAACTTGTCCCATCAATATTCATATTTGATATTTCATATTAGATATTTTTCAAATTTCTCAAGGTCC
Organism: Neotragus moschatus; assembly: GCA_006410615.1. Taxonomy (NCBI): domain Eukaryota; kingdom Metazoa; phylum Chordata; class Mammalia; order Artiodactyla; family Bovidae; genus Neotragus; species Neotragus moschatus. Next base: position 15,796 of record SJYA01001785.1, on the reverse strand, counting down.
TGCTTAGAAATTTAACAAAATAAAAATGTTTTTCCTTAACATCTTCACTTCATATTCATGTTGATTGTCTTCTGAAAAGCTGCAACTGAGTTTTATTTGCATTTTATATTTAAATGAGTTTTGGGGGATTTGGGAAGAACTTTTTTTAACGACATTCAGATAACTTAAACTTATAAAGTATGTCTTTAAAACTGCTCTAAAACTATACCAGCAAGTCAATAAACTAATGCTAACCTAATCAAATAAATGTCACAGAACTCTTAGAGATTATATCCATTTTCTTTTCTTAGAATAGTCAATGACTTCATATGCTTTCCCCCCCCTCTGGCTGCTCATTAAAGGGTTATTTTCTAAAAATGCTGAAATTCCTCACTGCTTGAAACTAGCCTCTTCCTACTCCAAGACTGGTCACTGCTGTCTTACATAAAATATAATGCAGTGATCACAGATCACTGCTGTCTTACATAAAATATAATGCAAGTCACATATGTAATTTGAAATTTTTTAATAACCAGATTTTAAAAAGTAAAGAGAAGTAGGTAAAATTAATATTAATAATATATTTAACACAATATATTGAAAACATTTCAATACACAAACAATATAAAAACTGGAGATATTTACATTCCATTTTTGTACTGGCTTTCAAACTCAGTGTGTATTTTATCTTCACATCACATCTGAATTTGGACTAGACCCATTTCAATTGTTCAGCAGCCACACACAGCTAATGTCTGCTATATTGGACAGTGCAGCCTGGATCTCACCCATGCACTGCTTCACCATGAACTATACTCAGATGACCACAAATGTATATCTTTAACTCAGTCTTCTCTTCTGAGTTCAAGATTTTCCTAATGTCCAACTGGCATCTTATTTTAGATGATTCAAAGGCACCTCACACTCAAATAATGTCCAACTTCAATTCATGATTCATCCCTCAAAAATGTGGTCCTCGTCTAACAGTCCCTATCTAACTGTACTGTATTCAACTCAGATATACAAGCCAGAAACCAAGAAAGCAAACCCTTGACACTTCCTTTTCTCTCACTCCTATATCCAATTCATCAAAAAGTTCTCTCAAATAAAGTTTCTCTCAAATAAAGTTCTCTCATCTGAAAGTTCTCTCCCCATAAATATCTCTCAAATCAACCTACTGCTCTCTATCTCAGTCATCACCACCATTCTATCTATTTACTCCTGCCTAGCTCCAATCCATTTTCTTCAATGCAAGGATACCTCAAAACACAATGAAGATGTGGTCCCTACTTCAACCCTCCCTTCACCTAATAACACTTTTCAACTGATTTCTGTTGCTTAAAAATAAAAACAGAACTTACTGTGACCTACGAGGCCCAAGATACATGATCTAGTCCCTGGGTATCTCCCAGCCCAACCTCACTACACTGCCTCTCTGTCTCACCCCCACTAATACCGGTACCTCATTCTTTGGTACTAAATCATACTCCCTACTGGCATATAGTCTTTCCCTATGCTGCTTTCCCCGTCAGTTCAGTTCAGTCACTCAGTCATGTCCAGCTCTTTGCAATTCCATCCAACTGCCAGAGCTTGCTCAAATTCATGTCCACTGAGTCAGTGATGCATACAACCATCTCATCCTCTGCCGTCTCCTCCTCCTCCTGCCTTCAGTCATTCCCAGCATCAGGGTCTTTTCCAGTGAGTCAGTTCTTCTTATCAAGTGGACAAAGTATTGGAGCTTCAGCTTCAGCATCAGTCCTTCCAATGAATATTTAGGACTGATCTCCTTTAGGATGGAATGGTTGGATCTCCTTGCAGTCCAAGGGACTCAAGAGTCTTCTCTAGCACCACAGTTCAAAAGCATCAATTCCTCAGTGCTCAGCCTTCTTTATGATCCAACTCTCACATTTATACATGACTACTGGAAAACCATAGCTTTGACCAGACAGACTTTTGTCGGCAAAGTAATGTCTCTGCTTTTGAATATGCTGTCTAGGTAGGTCATAGCTTTTCTTCCAAGGAGCAAGCGTCTTTTAATTTCATGGCTGTGGTCACTATCTGCAGTGATTTTGCAGCCCAAGGAAATAAAGTCTGTCACTGTTTCCCCAGCTTTTTGCCATGAAGTGAACCTGGTCAAATTCCCACTTATCAGGCCTCAGGGAAGCATGCTCTGATCACCATAAAGGCACCAAATTTCACTTTTATGGAGTCATATCCTTTCTCCTCTGTAGTATATTCTACAGATGCAATATGTTTGAATATGCAGTTAATGGATTTCTTCCCATAAAACTGCATCTGATTACACTACTACAGGAAAGTGCCTGCCACAAGATGTTCAATAATTATTTGTTAAATGAGTACATCAAGGAATCTGCCCTGTTTTTGTTCCCAAAGACTAGATACCATATTGAGTTGGCATATATAACATACCCTCCTTATATATAACTAGTTCTGGAAAACTTTCCAGACTTTCTAACTGTGGGTTAAGTGTTCTCAACAACACCCTGGAAGCAAAATACCATGTTCAAATTCTGTCCTGTACATCATTCTAACAACAAACACAGTGCCTTATGTAGAAGACGCATAAATATTTACTACTTGTATTTCATGATACACATTATTATTGCTGTTGAGTCACCAAGTCGTGTCTGACTCTTTTGCAGACTCAGGGACTACAATCTGTCAGGGTCCTCTGTCCATGGGATTTCCCAGGCAAGAACACTGGAATGGGTTGCCATTTCCTTCTCCAGTGCAATACTACAGGGTTACATATCTCCCTGCATTAGAGCATCAAATTTACTTCTTGTTATAAAGATGTCATACCTTCATAGCACTATACTGAGACTAAAGTAGCTACTGTCTCCACATAAAAAGGTGTAAAACTGGAAAATGCATGAGCAGTGCTCACATATGTCACACCCATGAGCACAGGTGTAACCCAGGCAGGGGTCACAGTACTAAGGCACATGCACGCTCTGGCCATCCCTAGAGCATAGTGTGGTTCTTTCCTTTCTCCACATGACAGATGTGCTTCTTTTCTGCTATGACTGTCTTTGATTTACTTTATTATTTTATCACCACACACTTCTGCTCTCTTCTCTGCTTTCGTCATTTTATGACTTCACAAATGTTCTCAAATTTTACGTGAAAAATTTTACATTGCTAAATGTGCAGTCTGCCTATTCTAAAAATTATACAGAAGTAAACTGCTCTTCAGCTAGTTCCAGATCCTATACCTTTTAAAAAGTCAGAATTTTTAGATAGACAGGCCTTAACATGATAAGTCAAGATGCTAATGTTCTTCTTTTGTCAAAAAGTGAAAGCATAAGCCAAAAAAAGATACAGTTATGTTTTTATGGTTCTTAAATGTTAGTATGCAATTTTTACTTGATCTAGCAAATGCTGCTGCATGAGGAGAAAATTATTTTCAACTTGCTGAGGTAGCAAGTTTCTTTTTATACCCCCTTTATGCTTGAGGCAGTCAAGTCTACAGGCAGTTGAAACTAGATTTATAGGTTATTCACCAAAAAAATTACTGCAAATAGCACCTTCAAACCTGAAAACTGAAGTAGTTTAACAGAATACGCAGTCATTTTTGGCATTTTACAGTATCAACAGAAGCAACCAGGTAATACATGGTAATACATAACATATTTTGAGACAGAAGGTAAACAACACTTATTACACTTCGACATTACAATTTCACAAACAACATAAACCAAAGACACAGCCTCTGAGCCTCCTCCATCAGAGGGCAGAAAGAAGAAGCAAGAAGAACCACAATTTCATAGCAACTAAAACAAAACCCCATTACAGAAAATTAATCAGCATGAAAAAGTGGAAAGTTACATCCCAAATGAAATAAAGTCAAAGTCACTCAGTCATGTTCCACTCTTTGCAACCCTATGGACTATACAGTCCACGGAATTCTCCAGGCCAGAATACTGGAGGGGGTAGCCTTTCCCTTCTCGAGGGGATCTTCCCAACCCCAGGTCTCCCATATTGTGGGCAGATTCTTTACCAGCTGAGCTACAAGGGAAGCCAAGAATACTGGAGTGGGTAGCCTATCCCTTCTCCAGTGCATCTTCCTGATCCAGGAATCAAAACTGGGTCTCTTGCACTACAAGTGGATTCTTTACCAACTGAGCTATCAGGGCTTCCCAGATGAAGGAACAAGATAAAACCTCAGAAAAATAACTTAATGAAGTGGAGACAGGCAACCTTCCAGAAAAAAGAATTCAGAATAATGATAGTGAATATGATTTGATCTTCGAAAAAGAAAGGAAGCAACGATTGAGACAATGCAAGAAATGTTTACCAAAGACCTACAAGAATTAAAGAACAGAGATGAATAACACACTAGAAGGAATTCACAACAGAATAACTGAGGCAGAAGCACAGATAACCCAGAGGACAGACTGGTGGAAATCACTGCCACAGAACAGAATATAGAAAAAAGAATGAAAAGAGATGAAGACAACCTAAGAGACCTCTTGGACATTAACAGCATGAACATTCACACTATAGGGGTCCCAGGAGGAGAAGAGAGAGAGAAAGGACCTGAGAAAATGTTTAAGGAGATAATAGCTGAAAAATTCCCTAACATGGGAAAGAAAATAATCAACCATGTCCAGGAAGCACAGAGAGTCCCAGTAAGGATAAACCCAAGGAAGAACACACCAAGACATACAGTAATAAAACTGATAAAAATTAAAGACAGAGATAAAATATTAAAAGTAACAAGGGAAAAACAACAAATAACATACAAGGGAACTCCCATCAGGCTATCAACGGATTTCTCAACGAAACTCTACAAGTCAGAAAGGAATGGCATGACATATTTAAAATGATGACAGGGAAGAACTGACAATCAAGAATACTCTACCCAGCAAGACTTTACTTCAGGTTTGATGAAGAAATCAAAAGCTTTCTAGACAAGCAAAAGTTTAAGAGAATTCAGCACCACCAAACCAGCTTTACAACAAATGCTAAAGGAACTCCTCTAGGCAAAAAACAAGAGAGGGAAAAGTCCAACCTACAGAGTGAAGGGAAATTTGCGAAGTCGTGTTTGACTCTTTGCAACCCCATGGACTATACAGTCCACAGAATTTATCCAGGACAGGATACTGGAGTGGGTAGCCTTTCCCTTCTCCAGGGGATCTTCCCAACCCCAGGGATCAAACCCAGGTCTCCTACATTGCAGGCTGATTCTTTACCAGGTAAGCCACACGGGAAGCCCAAGAATATTGGAGTGGGTAGCGTATCCCTTCTCCAGCAGATCTTCCCAAACCAGGAATCAAACTGGGGTCTCCTGTATCGCAGGCAGATTCTTTACCAACTGAGTTATCAGGGAAGCCCTGCTGCTGTTGCTGCTGCTGCTGCTGCTGCTAAGTCGCATCAGTCGTGTCCAACTTTGTATGACCCCATAGACGGCAGCCTACAAGGCTCTGCCGTCCCTGGGATTCTCCAGGCAAGAGCACTGGAGTGGATTGCCATTTCCTTCTCCAATGCATGAAAGTGAAAAGTGAAAGTGAAGGCGCTCAGTCATGTCTAACTCAGCGACCCCTTGGACTGCAGCCTACCAGGCTCCTCTGTCCATGGGATTTTCCAGGCAAGAGTACTGGAGTGGGTTGCCATTGTCTTAAACCCAAAATAATTTAAAAAATAGCAATAGGATCATCACTTCAGGTCAGTTCAGTTACTCAGTCAAGTCAGACTCTTTGCAACCCCATGGACTGCAGCACGCCAGGCCTCCTTGTTCATCACCAACTGCCGGAGTTTACTCAAATTCATGTCCACTGAGTTGGTGATGCCATCCAACCATCTCATCCTCTGTTGTCCCCTTCTCTAGCCTTCAATCCCTCCCAGCATCAAGGAAAATAGGATCATACATGTTGGTAATTACCTTAAATGTAAATAGATTAAATGCACCAACCAAAAAACAGACGAGCTGAGCAAATGAAAACATGGGCATGTATGCTGCTTAACCTCCCAAATTATATGTAATTATTTTATATCGTTAGGTTAATCACATTCCCATTATGGCTTGCAATGGTAATAATCTTTTATTTCTTGTCTGGCTATTGACTGTGGGCTACCCTGGTGGCTCAGATGGTTAACCATCTGCCTGCAATGTGGAAGAACCAGGTTTGATCCCTGGGTCAGGAAGATCTCCTAGAGAAGGAAATGGCAACCCACTCCAGTACTCTTGCCTGGAAAATTCCATGGACAGAGGAGCCTGGTGGGCTACACAGTCCATGGGGTCAAAAAGAGCCAGGCACAACTGAGTGACTTCACTTACACTATTGATTGTAAAAACTGATAAACATCTTTTACTATTGTGATTTGGAGAAGAAAATGGCAACCCACTCCAGTATCCTTGCCTGGAAAATGCCATGGACAGAGGAGCCTGGTGGGCTGCAGTCCATGGGGTCGCAAAGGGTTGGGGATGATTGAGCAACTAACACTTCACTTCACTATTGTGATTCACCAAAACTACCATTTAATAGAAAAACCTGTAATCACTTTTTAAAATCCAGACGCATATCAAAATTATCTTGGAACTTTTTGAAAAATACAAATGTCCAGGTATTGCTCTTTTTTTTCCCCTAAGAGCTCCAGATATGTTTCTAATGAGCAGCCAGGTTTTGAGGATCTTTTACTTTTATCTAGTTTGTTTCACTTTTTCTATTTCATATTCAGTGCTTCCATTTCATTCAGTTTATATTTTCTAGTTTCTCCATCTCTTTCCTCCCCCCACCCTGCCTGAGGTTCTTTCCCAAGTCTTTATCAATCAAGCACAGTAGAAAAGCTCTTGCATACATACATACATACGTAAATATATGTAAAATATGTATATTTTAGAAAAGTTATGAACTTTTGCCTAACTAAAAGACGTATGACATTTTGATTCCACCTATTTTACTTAGTATGAATAGAAGGCTAGATTTCTAATTTAACAAAACAGATATGCAACAAGAAACAAAGATTTACTGTATAGCTCCAGGAACTATAGTCTATATTTTGTAAAAAAAAAAAAAAAAAAATTTATAGTGGAAAATAATTTCAAAAATAGCACGTATATATGTATAAATAAATAACACAAAAAAAAGAAGTTTACTTTTGAAATTTAGTAATGTTTATCTTTATGCCAGTTTTTCTAAATGTCCTATGGACCTCTAATAACAACATATGAGATACAAAATTTTTAAGTATGTTTGTGTAGGATATGATTGATATAAATTAATTAGTATAAATTATTAAATGTAAATTACTAATTGACATCATTCAAGATGCTCCTATTCTTATTTTTTCTGCATTTGACAAAATATTCTCAGAGAAATGTTAATTTGTCTATGATTATATATTTTTCCCTTATATTTCTTTCGATTTGTGCTTTATGTATTTTTGTTATTAAGCTGTCTAATGGTTTATGATGTCTACCTCCTATGTGAATGGTACCTATCATTAAAAATATTCATCTTTTTAAAAAAAGACATTTAATACAGATTTTTAAAATGGTAGTGATAAAGTATTTTAAAATTTTAGAAAATAAAAAAAAGTCCTGCACTAAGCATACAACCTTATAAAGAACTATCAAAATTCTTTACAAAGACACCTATGTCTAAGAGCTATGCTGAAACAATGCTGTGCTATGCTTCGTCATTCAGGGTTGTCCAACTCTTTGCAATCCCATGCACTGTAGCCTGCCAGACTCCTCTGTCCATGGGATTCTCTAGGCAAGAATATTGGAGTGGGTTGCCATGTCCTCCTCCAGGAGATCTTCCCAAACCAGGGATCGAACCCAGGTCCCCCACTTTGCAGACAGATTTTTTACCATCAGAGCCACCAAGGAAGCACGAGAGACCAAAACTTATGATACTCTTTGCACAAATTCTTATGCTTGACTATTACCAAGAATATATTATATGCAGGTATAGTTATTTTTATGATGCTACAAAGATCATTCCTGACTTGAAAATTGAGCTCATTCACCAGCAATCTCCTGGGAAATAGGTGTCTCTCAGGAAAAAAAAAAAAAAAACACAAACAAGAAAAATGCAACGGTAGCTACTGAACAAGAATTTGACTTCTTTGGTCTTGATATGCTTTGGAGAAAGTTTCTAAGTGATAACATATAAAAGGAAGCTCTCTACGTGTGGATAGGTCAAAAGCTAGGAATTCCAAATTCCAGCAAAATGTCCTAAAATTGTTCTACCACTTTGCTCTTTGGAGCCGCTATCTCAAAGCAACACGAGGAATATAGAGCAGGCTTCTCAACACAAGAGAGCCTTTACTTTATAATCTATACTGATATTGTGCTTTTTTTCCTCTACTTATCCCATAAATGAATACTCTCCTCTAGTACTGTCTTGGGAAAGACATTTATACTTGTAGCCTTTCTTATTGGAGAATGCAATGGCACCCCACTCCAGTACTCTTGCCTGGAAAATCCCATGGACGGAGGAGCCTGGTGGGCTGCAGTCCATGGGGCCACTAAGAGTCGGACATGACTGAGTGACTTCACTTTCACTTTTCACTTTCATGAACTGGAGAAGGAAATGGCAACCCACTCCAGTGTTCTTGCCTGGAGAATCCCAGGGATGGGCGAGCCTGGTGGGCTGCTGTCTATGGGTGACACAGAGTCGGACACAACTGAAGTGACTTAGCAGCAGTAGCAGCAGCCTTTCTTATTCAAGGGTGAAATCAAGGCAATGAAGTCTAGTATACCCTTGGGCCAGAGGATATCAGTTTGGAGGTAGCACCAGTAACCAAGGAGAGAGAACTCCAAAAAGGAAGTGAGGGGGTAAGGATAAGAAGACCTTGGTATTCATCCTCTCTTTTCCCTCTAACTCTGCCCTACCCAAACAAGACACCTCAAACCACAGCCAAGTTAAACTCTGGATGTTAGAAACCTGGGGTTTCTAAGAAAATACACTTTTATTCAGAATAAAATGGAAACATTATTTTTAATGATTATTTATGGTGTTTTGAACTCAAAACTTCTGGACAAGTCAAATATATGAAAATAATGCCTTACTTCTTTAGATACTCTTATATTCCAAAATACAGAATTCACCAAATTTTTATATAAGTCCAATCAGTAATGAGGTGAACCACCAAAAGGTAAAGGTTTCTTTGATTTCCAACAGCATCACTCCTCAGAATAAGCATCAATCTTTCCTAGAGAAGAAAGCAAATTTACATATCAAAAAATGGCTAAATCCAATTCTCAATTTTAAAATGTGTTCTATTTGATCAACAATTTAAATTAAATGTGCTCACCAAGACTTAATGAAAATCAATACTGGATATTTATTCCGAATATTTCTTCTGAATATTATTCTGAATATTTAGGCTCTATTCTTCATTTTGTCCCTTATATCTCTGAGCAAATTGTTGATGCCAGTGTTTCAGCTTCTTGATCTGCACACTGAGGGAGTTAAGCTATATAGTCTCTAATTCTATATAAAAATAAAAAATGCCTTTTTCCAAAATAAATACAGATGATTATATTCCCTTAACATGTTTCTAGTTTTAAGAAAGGCCTCATGAATAAGACTTGGATTCTAGTTTTCACTTCAAGGTTGAGCTTTGTGATCCTGACCAGACTTTTTAAACTTTTCTCACTTTATACAGTTCAATTTGGTTTTTTGCCCCAATAAATACATTACTCTGTTCATTAAAAAAAAAAGAAAAACCTGAAAGGCTGATTCTTTCTTTAAAAAATAAGCCAAAAGTTAGGTGAAAGTGAAAGTCGCTAAGTCTGACTCTTTGCAACCCCATGGATTATATAGACCATGGAATGCTCCAGTCCAGAATACTGGAGTGTGTAGCCCTTCCCTTCTCCAGGGCATCTTCCCAACCCAGGGATCAAACCCAGATCTCCCACATTGTGGGTAGATTATTTACCAGATGTGCCACAAGGGAAGCCCAAGAATACTGGAGTGGGTAGCCTATCCTTTCTCCAGCGTTATCTTCCCGACACAGGAATTGAACCAAGGTCTCCAGCATTGCAGGTAGATTCTTTACCAACTGAGCTATCAGGGAAACCCATAACGTACCTACTATAAAAGGTAGGTAGGAGTACATAAGTCCCCCTTAAAGAAACCTCAAGAGAAACAAAGAGATGTAAATCTGTCCATTCAGACAAAGTTAGTCAAATGTCTTCTCTCAGTACTGTTCTATGCATATAAGTAAGCATTACAAAACACCAAGGTACAATTTCACAGTATTCCAAGTCTATGCTCATTAATGCTGAAGAAGCTGAACGGTTCTATGATGAACTACAAGACCTTCTAGAACTAATACCAAAAAAAGATGTTCTTTTCATCATAGGGGACTGGAATGCAAAAGTATAAAGAGATACCTGGAGTAACAGACAAGTTTGGCCTTGGGGTACAGAATGAAGCAGGGCAAAGACTAACAGAGTTAGCCAAGAGAATGCACTGGTCTGAGCAAACACCCTCTTCCAACAACACAAGAGATGATGCTACACATGGACATCAACAGAAGGTGAATAACTAAACCAGACTGATTATATTTTTTGCAGCCACAATGAAAAATCTCTATACAGTCAGCAAAAAACAAGAACAGGAGCTAACTGTGGCTCAGACCATGAACTCCTTATTCCAAACTTCAGACTTAAGTAGGGAAAACCACTAGACCACTCAGGTATTATCTAAATCAAATCCCTTACGGTTATACAGTGGAAGTGACAAATAGATTCAAGGGAATAGATCTGATAGAGTACCTGAAGAACTATGCACGGAGGAAGTGATCAAGACAATCCCCAAAATAAAGAAATGCAAAAAGGCAAAATGGTTGTCTGAGAAGGCCTTACAAATAGCTGAGAAGAGAAGAAAAGCTAAAGGCAAGGAGAAAAGGAAAGATATACCCATCTGAATGCAGAGTTTCAAAGAATAGCAAGAAGACATAAGAAAGCCTTCCTAAGCGATCAACACAAAGAAATATAGGAAAACAACAGAATGGGAAAGACTAGAGATCTCTTCAAGAAAATTAGATACCAAGGGAACTTTCCATGCAAAGATGGGCACAATGAAGAACAGAAATGGTATGGACCTAACAGAAGCAGAAGATATTAAGAGCTGGCAAGAATACACAGAACTATACAAAAAAAGATCTTACTGACAAACATAACCATGATGGTGTGCTCAGTCACATAGAGCCAGACACTCTGGAGTANTCCATGCAAAGATGGGCACAATGAAGAACAGAAATGGTATGGACCTAACAGAAGCAGAAGATATTAAGAGCTGGCAAGAATACACAGAACTATACAAAAAAAGATCTTACTGACAAACATAACCATGATGGTGTGCTCAGTCACACAGAGCCAGACACTCTGGAGTATGAAGTCAAGTGAGCCTTAGGAAGCATCACTACGAACAAAGCTAGTGGAGGTGATGGAATTCCAGTTGAGCTATTTCAAATCCTGAAGGATGATGCTGTGAAAGTGCTGCACTCAATATGCCAGCAAATTTGGAAAACTCAGCAGTGGCCACATGACTGGAAAAGATTAGTTTTCACTCCAATCCCATAGAAAGGCAATGCTAAAGAATGTTCAAACTACTGCACAACTGCACTCTTACACATTAGCAAAGTAATGCTCAAAATCCTTCAACAGTACATGAACCATGAACTTTCAGATGTTTAACCTGGGCTTAGAAAAGGCAGAGGAACCAGAGATCAAATTGCCAACATCTGTTCGATCATAGAAAAAGCAAGAGAGTTCAAGAAAATCATCTACTTCTACTTCTTTGCCTACACTAAAGCCTTTGACTGTGTGGATCACAATAAACCATGGAAAATTCTGAAAGAGATGGGAACACCAGATCACCTTGCTGCTGCTAGTGCTGCTAAGTCGCTTCAGTCGTGTCAGACTCTGCACGACCCCATCGACGGCAGCCCACCAGGCTTCCCCGTCCCTGGGGTTCTCCAGGCAACAACACTGGAGTGGGTTGCCATTTCCTCCTCCAATGCATGAAAGTGAAAAGTGAAAGTGAAGTCGATCAGTCGTGTCTGACTCTAGCGACCCCACGGACTGCAGCCTACCAGGCTCCTCCGTCCATGGGATTTTCCAGGCAAAAGTACTGGAGTGGGATGCCATTGCCTTCTCCGACCAGACCACCTTACCCGCCTCCTAAGAAATCTGTATGCTAGTCAAGAAGCAACAGTCAGAACCAGACATGGAACAACGGACTGGCTCCAAATTGGGAAAGAAGTGTGTCAAGGCTGTTTATTGTCACCCTGCTTATTTAACTTCTATGCAGAGTACATCATGCAAAATGTCAAGCTGGAGGAAGCATAAGCTGGAATCAAGATTGCCGGGAGAAATATCAATAACCTCAGATATGGAGATGACACCACCCTTATGGCAGAAAGCAAAGAGGAACTAAAGAGCCTCTTTTTGAAAGTGAAAGAGGAGAGTGAAAATGCTGGCTTAAAACTCAATGCTCAAAAAATTAAAATCATGGCATCCAGGCCCATCACTTCACAGCAAATAGATGGGGAAACAATGGAAACAGTGACAGACTTTATTTTGGGAGGCTCCAAAATCACTGTAAATGGTGACTGCAGCCATGAAATTAAAAGACACTTGCTCCTTGGAAGCAAAGCTATGACCAACCTAGACAGCATGTTAAAAATCAGAGACATTTCTTTGCCAACAAAGGTCCATCTAGTAAAAACTACTGTTTTTCCGGTAGTCATGTATGGATGTGAGAGTTGGACTATAAAGAAAGCTGAGCGCCAAAGAATTGATGCTTTTGAACTGTGGTGTTGAAGACTTTTGAGAGTCCTTTGGACTACAAGAAGACCCAAGCAGTCAATCCTAAAGGAAATCAGTCCTGAATATTCATTGGAAGGTCTGATGCTGAAGCTGAAACTCCAGTACTTTGGCCACCTGATGTGAAGAGTGGACTAACTGGAAAACACCATGATGCTGGGAAAGACTTAAGACAGAAGGAGAAAGAGACAGCAGAGGATGAGATGGTTGGATGGCATCACCGACTGGATGGACATAAGTTTGAGCAAGCTCAGGGAGTTGGTGATGGACAGGGAAGCTTGGTGTGCTGCAGTCCACGGGGTCCCTAAGAGACATGACTGAGCAACTTAAATCAACTGAAGGTACAATTTCATGCAATATTTAAACATTGTCACTATCCTGGAGTAGTTCCTGGAACTTTTAAGTTGAAATCAGCAAAACCTAGCACTTTCCATGCTACTAGCCACTAAGAAAAAAAAATTATTGTAGTCTGCCAGGGTGGCTGCTATTGGGAGTTTTATTTTAAAATACTGGCTTTTTGTGGGAATTATAATGAAGATTAAGGGCTTAAAAGAAAAAAAATAATATGTGCTGAAAATAAATGCTATAAAGTGGAATAATAGACCAGTCTATACAGACCAACTGCACCCCCTGAAGATCACAATTTCGGAAACATAAATTACTCAGCACTAAACAATGGCAACCCACTCCAGTGCTCTTGCCTGGAAAATCCCATGGACGGAGGAGCCTGATAGGCTGCAGTCCATGGGATCGCTAAGAGTCGGGACACAACTGATCGACTTCACTTTCACTTTTCACTTTCATGCATTGGAGAAATGGCAACCCACTCCAGTGTTCTTGCTTGGAGAATCCCAGGGACGGTGGAGCCTGGTGGGCTGCCATCTATGGGGTGGCACAGTCAGACACAACTGAAGTTACTTAGCAGTAGCAAACACTTCTCAAACCTACTATTTTAGATGAGGCTGACAGAATAGATAATAATAGCTGAAGTGTTTTAGCATCCACTTCTTTTGAGGTCCTACAAGTAATTAAGTGAACAGACTGAGTACTTTAAAAAAAAAAAAAAAATGGTTTTGTCAGTGACAACAGAGAATCCCAAGAGTCATAGGAAACTCGAGATGTCAGAACTGGAATGAGTTGATCAAAGCAGCTCTATGGCCAGAAATTCGCCTTCCAGTACTCTTCTCTACATATACCTTTGAGATTCCATATATTAACATAATAAATCTCTACTTAAATATAAGATCTAATACATACCAACTATAAGCCTAAGACATCCTCCTGTCTTCTGCACAAGTCTCATGAGTTCAAAACTCACCAAGCATCATCCCTAAACTCGTAGGAAGAGTTTTATTGGCCTCACCTTTTACTTCTGCCTTTATGAATCCCTGCCATTCAAAAGCAGCAGTTTGGAGTAAGAAACATGTGAAGAGAAAATGTGCAACATAAAGTGGCAAATGTCACAAAATAACATTACTGAGGACTTAAAATAAAGACAAGAAAAATGCTAAGCTTGGGTAGAGACCCTGGTTAGAGAATTTTGACTGTCAGGGGCAATGTCATCCAAGGTCAATTTTACCAGATTTTACTAAGAAACTACAATGTTTCCCACCATTCCAGATATACAGAAACATAAGATGGTGTTTCACCACATTTTAAGGATCTTAATTAAGAGTTCAAAGAACAATTTAGTATGTGTTTGGAACCAAAATAAGGACACTAGGCTTTCTGACACGAGTGGCATCATCACGCTGGATAGCAGACGAAAGACTATAAATGAATTCATACAACTAGTTTAAAAGAATTAAGGCTCACTAAGAATGAGGGACAATTCAAATAGAAGAGTGATACAAGATTATTCAAGACAACACTGTGAGGTGAAGAATCTGAATGTATAGTCAGAAGAACAAAAGTAAAACTGAAAAAAAAGTGACTTTTTAAAGCTACAGTTTGTTATGGTAATGATGTTTTATGCAAAAGCTGTAAGAACACCAACAGTTAAAAGCACCATTGTTGGAACCAGACCCCTGTTCTCAGCATTCAACTCTATCAATTTCCAGTTATGTCATTTTTTTTTTTTTTAGTTACTTAATAATTCTCTGCTTTAATCTGTACACCTCTAAAATGAGATATCTGTGGAGCCAGGAGCAGCGTCTTCAAAACACAGGTGTTACAGTACTCTAACCAAAAATTTTATTCATAAAATCAAATCCATCCTTTAGACACTCGTAGGCTGCACAATCTGGCCACAAACTTTTAAGGTCTTACTCTTCATTGGACACCCTTCTACTTCCAGGAACCAAAGGGATTTAGTGTCAGTACTTTAAGCCAATAAGCTCCTTCCTAACTCCTTGCCTTATCTCCAGCGGCTCTGTATCCAGAAAACCTTTTCCTCACCAGCCTTCCACGTCCACTCCTTTAGAAAATTAACTTTCCTTCCTCTCCAATTCCATACCACATTTGCTTGCACCACTGTACAGTTTACAATTACCCCTGTTTGTGTGTTTACTAGTTTAATGCCTCCTTCTCCTAGCGCTAAGACAGCGAGCAGGGGCAAATCTTTTTCAACCTCCTTGCCACCTTTCATCCCAGACTGTGCCTATGCAGGCCTGGAAAAGCGTTAAGAAAGTAAGCTATATATGTTTATATCCCTAATGGGCGAAGTTCCAGAAACTGCTTACTTTCGTATATTTTGTTTGTTTGTTTTCATCCTAAAATCCTGACATGAAGCGTCCTCAAAAATCAGAACACCGTCATCCTTTCAAGAAAAGTTCTAGGGAGCATCCACCCGAGTCTCCAGTGCGGGCATTCTCAGCTTCAGAAGTTGTGTGCGCCGCAGAGGATGGCTATCCCCGCTCCATGCTGTACTTGGGAATGAGAGGGCGCGGGCGCAGGCCCGGCGCTCGCCCCGCTCCGCCGCGCTCGGTTCCCCAGCCTTCGCCTCCCCTCGTCCCGCCGCGGCAGCGCCGTGGGAGCCCCCGGGCCTGCACCGCCGCCCGCCGCGTCCCC
>SJYA01001784.1:0-55749 GCA_006410615.1 Neotragus moschatus | reverse complement strand
CTGGGAGGGATTGGAGGCAGGAGGAGAAGGGGACGACAGAGGATGAGATGGCTGGATGGCATCACCGACACAATGAACATGAGTCTGAGTGAACTCCGGGAGATTGAGTTCATCACCAGATGGAGAGGGAGGCCTGGCCTGCTGCAATTCATGGGGTAGCAAAGAGTTGGACACGACTGAGTGACTGAACTAAACTGAACTGAACTGTGCCTCTCACGGTGTGGAGAATTGAAACCATCACATGCACAACTGTAAGAGTCCTGCAGGCAGGCTAGAAAGCCATCAGATGGGTTTTGGTATTGAAACACTCATATTATGTCTAGGAGACTTATAATCTGAAAGCCCTAAATCAACTTTTTCCAGAAAAAGTTGGTGGGGGGACAGCCCCCTGTTAATGTCAGAAGAGTAGGTGGAAAGCATAACATAGTAAAGCAGGAAGACTGTGCTTTCTGGGGGTGGATGCTAAGGAAATTCCAGGGGGAATCCCTGAAGCCTGATCATGCCCTTGGGTTTTGTCAGGCTTCCTTCCTTATGACTTTTGCCATGGGCGAGATTCCTCACGCTGGCTCCTGGCAGAACACCAAGTTTCCTCCCACAACTCGAGAAAAACAGGAGATTCTCCCCTCAAAGAGAGATGAGGCCTTTTTCCACTGCAGCCTCTCTAGATTAATCCCATTTTCCCTCTTGAGTCTCTAAGGGTCCTTGACTCCCTAGATGCAACTCAAGAAGTTCCCGAAATACCCATCTCCATTTGAGAGGAATACGGAAGGTCCTGCCACAACTCAAGAAGAGCCCCGGTTTTCCCTTCTTATCTCGACATGAGGGTCCCCTTCCCTGCTTCGTCAGGAAAGGAATCCCGGAGTTTCCTTTGCATCTCAAGAGGAGGCGGTCTCAACTTGAATAACGAGAGGAACTCCAGGGGTCATGCCACCATGACAAAAGACCCTGATGTCCCAGTCCACTCCAGATACACCTGACTCCCCTGCAATGACTCGACGATCACCCTGAGGATCGACACAAAACACGATGGCAGGTATGATAGCTCTGTGGCACATTGAAAGAAAGCCTCCAACCCCTATGTCAACATGACAAGAAGCCTGACACTGCTTTTCCAGCTCAAAGGAGAGCAGACTTGCGTGTATCCACACGAGATGAGGCCTGACTCCCCTGTGGAAACTCCAGAGGAACCCCGAGATCCATGTCAGCACTGGAGAGGAACCCTGAGGTTCCGGCCTCAATTCCAGATGAGCACCTTGGCCCTGGCAGCGACTGGAGAGGATTCCAAGAGATCCCTCACAACTCAGATGGAGACTGGACTTTCCTGAGGCCACATGAGCGGGTCCCTGAGGTCCCCATCGTAACTCAAGAGGAACCACTTGTTTCCTGCTGCAAGTCGAAAAAAATCAGGAGATTCTTCATTCATCGCAAGATGAGGCCTGTTTCCCCTGCAGTCTTAAGAGAAATCCCACCTTCCCTCTTGAGCCTCGAAAGGGTCCTGGACACCCTTAAGGCAGCTGAAAAAGTTCCCTGACATACCCGTCTCCACTAGAGAGGAACACTGAGGGTTCTGCCACAACTCAAGAAGAGCCCTGGTTTTCCCTCCTCAGCTTGAGATGAGGGTACATTTCCCTGCTTCGTCGGGAAAGGAATCCCAGCATTCTTGTCACACCTCAAGAGGAGGCAGTCTCAACTTGACCCTTGAGAGGAACTCCAGGAGTCATGCCACCATTCTGAAAGACCCTGATGTACCAAACTGCTCCAGATATACCTGATTCCCCTGGTCTGATTTGACGGTCACCCCGATGATCGACTCAAAACAAGATGGCAGATGTGACAACCCTGTGGCACCTCGAGAGAAAGCCTCCGATCTTTATGTCAACATGACAGGAAGACTCACAATGCTTTTCCAGCTTGAGAGGAAAGCGGACTTGCATGTCTCCACAAGAGATGAGGCCTGGCTCCGCTGGAAACTCCAGAGGAACCCCGAGATCCATTTCAGCACTGGAGAGGAAACCTGAGTTTCCAGCCTCAAATCCAGATGAGGACCTCGGCCCAGACAGTGACTGGAGAGGAATCCCGAGAGGCCTCTCGCAACTCGCATGGAGACTGGCCTGATCTGAGGCAACATGAATGGGTCCCTGAAGACCCGTCATAACTCAAGAGGAACCCCAAGTTTCCTGCCACACATCAAGGAAAACCGGGAGATTATCCCCTCAACGGAGATGAGGCCATTTGCGGCTGTGGCATCTAGAGAGAAATCCCCCCTTCCTTCTTGAGCCTCGACAGGATCCTTGACTCCCTTGATGCAACTCAAGAAGTTCCCTGACATATCCATCTCCACTCGAGAGGAACACCGTGGGTCCCGCCACAACTCCAGAAGAGCCCTGGTTTTCCTTCCTCATCTCGAGATCAGACTCTATTTCCCTGCTTCGTCGGGAAAGGAATCCCAGCGTTCCTGTCGCACCTCAAGAGGTGGCGGTCTCAACTTGACACTCGAGAGGAACTCCAGGGGTCATGCCACCATTCCAAAAGACCCCCATGTCCCAATCCACTCCAGATACACCTGACTCCCCTGCACTGACTCGACAGTCACCCCAAGGATCGAATCAAAACATGATGGCAGGTGTGACAGCCCTGTGGCACCTCGAGAGAGAGCCACCAATCCCTATGTCAACTCGACAGGAATACTTAGGCTGCATTTCCAGCTCGAGAGCAGAGCAGACTTGGATGTCTCCACACGAGACGAGACCTAACTCCCCTGTGGAAACTCCAGAGGAACCCTGAGATCCATGTCAGCACTGGACAGGAACACTGAGGTTCCGACCTCAACTCCAGATGAGGGCCACAGCCCTGGCAGTGACTGGAGACGAATCCTGCGAGGCCCCTCACAACTCGCATGGAGACTGTCCTTTCCTGAGGCCACACGAGCAGGTCCCTAAGGTCCCCGTCGTAACTCGAGAGGAACCTCAAGTTTCCTGCTGCAACTCGAGAAAAACCAAAAGATTCTCTGCTCAACACGAGATGAGGCCATTTCCTGCTACGGCGTTTCGAGAGAAATCCCACCTTCCCTCTAGAGCCTTGAAAGGGTCCTTGACACCCTTGAGACAACTCAAGAAGTTCCCCAACATACCCTTCTCCACTTGAGAGGAACACTAAGGGTCCCGTCACAACTCACGAAGAGCCCCGTTTTCCCCTCCTCATCTTGAGATGAGGGTCCATTTCCCTGCTTCATTGAGAAAGGAATACCGGCATTCCTGTCGCACCTCAAGAGGAAGTGGTCTCAACTTGACATTCGAGAAGAACTCCAGGGACCGTGCCACAATTCCAAAAGACCCCAATGTCCCAATCCCCTCCAGATACACCTGACTCCCCTGCACTGACTCGACGGTCACCCTGAGGATCGACTCAAAGCATGATGGCAGCTGTGACAGCCCTGTAGCACCTCAAGAGAAAGCCTCCGATCCCTATGTCGTCATGACAGGAAGCCTCACACTGCTTTTCCAGCTCGAGAGGAAAGCGGACTTGCATGTCTCCACATGAGACGAGGCCTGACTCCCCTGTGGAAACTCCAGGGAAACCCTGAGATCCATGTTAGCATGGGAGAAGAATCCTGAGGTTCCGGCCTCAACTCAAGATGAGGACCTCAGCCCGGCAGTGACTGGAGAGGAATCCTGAGAGGCACCTTTCACCTCGCATGGAGACTGGACTTCCTGAGGCAACACAAGCGGGCCGCTGAGGACCTCATCGTAACTCGAGAGGAACCCCATGTTTCCTGACGCAACTGGAGAAAAACCAGGAGATTCTTCCCTCCATGCAAGATGAGGCCCTTTTCTGCTGCAGCGTCTCGAGAAAAATCCAACCTTACCTCTTGACACTTGAAAGGGTCCTTGACACCCTGGATGAAACTCAAGAAGTTCCCTGACATACCCGTTTCCACTTGAGAGGAAAGCCGAGGGTCCTGCCACAAGTCTAGAAGAGCCCCGTTTTTCCCTCCTCATCTCGAGATGAAGGCCCATTTCCCTTCTTCGTCGGGAATGGAATCCTGGCGTTTCCATCACACCTGAAGGGGAGTCGGTCTCAACTTGAAATTCGAGAGGAATGCCAGGGGTAGCTCCCCCATTCTGAGAGACCCTTGTTGCCAGGATCCAGCACTGTAGATCCCACCCAGGACAACATCATGTGGAGAGACCTGATGGAGCAAGGCTAATCAGGCCTCAAGTGGTCCTCTGCCTGAACATCTACCCCGAAACTAAAATCTGTCCATTTACTGTCTTCTATACTATACTCTTCTGACATTACAGGGGGCTATCCTCAACGACCTTTCTCTGAAAAATGTTACTTAGAGCTCCATCTGGTCCCCTGCATGTGAAAGGAGTGTCTCAGCTGAAATCCCTCTGATGGCTTTCTAACTTGCCTGACAGATTCCCCGTACTTTTACAACTTGTGAATTGTTTCAGCCCCCAACCACGAGAGGCATGCAGCTGCAGCTTAAAGACATAGAGCCTTTTCTAAAAAGCTATAAATTATATTGGTGATGGGTTCCACTGTTGAGTCAATGACTGCTGCCACGCCTCCATATACTTTATCTTTTAGGCATGTGAAGGATATTAATCAATGTAATTGGGATATAGAAAAAGGAATACAGTAGTTTTAATGTTAGAAACCCTAGACTTTTGAGTGAATGAATTTTCTATTTGTTATAAATCACTGTACTCCTCTTTACTTGTTATAAATTGTTGTGTCTTGCTATGTAAGAATGTAACTTCAGTGCTTTCTGAGACTGGCAGCAGACTTTGGGAAGAACAACACTATTAAGGCAAATAAGTTTTCTGGTTGACAGATCCTCATCAGAAAAGGGCCATAAATGTTAATTAGCCTTCTGGCCAGAAGATGATGTAAATCACCTAACACTTCTGTATACATCTGGGTATGCAGAGAGAAAGTCTGGTCTCGATAAGAGTTAGGGCTGCTGATGCTGCATAATCTTGTATTTTCCATTGATCTCTATGTACAACCAAAAGTATAAAAAGCCTTTCTGGACAATAAAAGATGGGCCAGTCACTGGAAAGACTGGTTTCTCCCGTGTTGACTCTCTCTCTCTTTCTCCCCCTCCCTCCCTCTGCTTTTCAGGCTGAATTCCCATATGGGGCATGGAGGCTCACCATGTCTACTTTCTTGCCCTGGCTTCTAAGAGCCACGTGAGAGGGAGCCCAAGGCGGAGCACCCTCCGCTATTCAAGCAGGCGATAGTGGCCTACGTAGATGGTGCAAACCTCTTGTCTCGGGTTTTTATTATCTCTCTGAGTAACCCAAGTTATTCAGCCTCTTTTCTTCACTAATTTTCCTACTATGCAATTCTATCTTAATCTTTATATTTCTTATTAAATAATTTTTTCTAAGAAGTCAACTGCGTCTCCCCTTCAAATTCCCTGGATCCACCAGGATTAGACCCCGGCACCCGATATCCCAAACCACGCGATACACCTGATTCCCATGCACTGACTTGACTGTCACGCTGAGGATCGACTAACAACACGATGGCATGTGTGACAGCCCTGTGGCATCTCGAGACAAAGCCACCAATCCCTATGTCAACTCGACATGAAGACTGACACTGCTTTTTCAGCTCAAGAGGAAAGCAGACTTGCATGTCTCCACTTGAGACGAGGCCTGACTCCCCTGTGGAAACTCCAGAGGAACCCTGAGATCCATATCAGCACTGGAGAGGAACCCTGAGGTTCTGGCCTCAACTCCAGATGAGGACCACGGCCCTGGTAGTGACTGGAGAGGAATCCCGAGAGGCCCTTCAGAACTTACATGGAGACTGGCCTTTCCTGAGGCAACATGAGCGGGTCCCTGAGGTCCCAGTCATAACTCAAGAGGAACCCAAGGTTTCCTGACACAACTCGAGAAAAACTAGGAGATTCTCTCCTCAACGTGAGATGAGGATCTTTTCTGCTGTGGCATATCGAGAGAAATCCCACCTTCCCTTTGAGCCTCGAAAGGGTCTTTGACACCCTTGAGGCAACTCAAGAAGTTCCCCGACATACCCATCTCCACTCAAGAGGAACACCAAGGGTCCTGCCACAACTCAAGAAGAGCCCAGGTTTTCCCTCCTTAGCTTGAGATGAGGGTCCATTTCCCTGCTTCATTGGGAAAGGAATCCTGGCATTCCTGTTGCACCTCAAGAGGAGGTGGTCTCCACTTGACACTCGAGAGGAACAGCAGGGGTCGTGCCACCATTCTAAAAGAACCCGATGTCCCAATCCACTCCAGATACACCTGACTCCCCTACACTGACTCAACATTCACCCCGCAGTGCTGGGAGCCAACATGAGGAATCCCGCCCATGGCAATGGTCATGAGGAAGGAAGCCAGACAAAACACATAGGCGTGATCTAGCTTCAGGGGTTCCCCCTGAGTTTTCCTGAGCACGTACCTCAAAAACCAGAGTCAGCCTGATTTTATTGTTCTGTACTTTCCACTCTTCTGACACCCTCTGGAAAGAGTTAACTCAGGGTTTCAGTTAATAGTCTCCTTCAAAAAGAGTGTCTCAACTCAAACCTCTCTGGTGGCTCTCTAACTTGCCTGACAGAGACTTTTACAATTGTGGATTTTTTATAGCCCCCAACCACAAGAGACACAAAGCTTAAAGCATCTTAAGATACAGAGCCTTTCTAAGAGCTAAAAATCATATTGGTGATGGATTTTCACTGTTGACTCAATGATTGCTGCCAGGCTTCCAGATTCTTTATCTTTTAGACACTTGAAGGATATTAATCAATGCAATAGGGATATAGAAATAGAAATGTAGTAGTTTTGATGTTAGCAACAGTAGACTTTTGAGTTAATTACTTTTCTTTGTAATATATCACTGCACTCCTCTAGTGTCCTTGCTATGTAAGAATGTAACTTTATTTAGTGCTTTCTGAGAGTGGCATCAGACTTTGGGAAGAGCAAGACAAATAAACCTTCTGGTTGACAAACCCTTATCAGAAAAGGGATGTAAAATTTTAATTGGCCCTCTGGGCAGAAGATGATATAAATCACCTAAGATCTGTGTATACAACTAGGTATGCAGAAAGAAATCCTGGTTTTGATAAGAGTCAGGGCTGCTGATGCTGAATAATTTTATATTATCCATTGATGTCTATGTAAAAAAAGTATAAAAGGGCTTTCTGGACAATAGGGGATGGGCCAGTTGCTGGAATGGTTTCCCCCGTGTCTCCACTTTACTCTATTTTCTGGCTGAATTTCCATCTGGGGCGTGGAGGCTCGCCATGTCTACTTACTTTCCCTGGCTTCTAAGGTCCATGTGAAAGGGAGACCAAGGTGGGGCACCCCCACTATTCAAGAGAATGCCAGTGGCCTAACGTAGATGGTGAAAGCTCCTTGTCTGGAACTTTATTGGTTTTCCAAGTAAACCAAATTATTCAGCCTCTTTTCTCCACTAAATTTTCCTACTACACTATTTCTTCCTAAGCTAACCATATATTTCTAAATAAATAAATAAATAAATTCGCCCCCACCGTTCCTGGTTCGGATTACCCTGAATACAACAGGGCTGGACCCCGGCACCAAGGATTGACTCAAAACACGATGGCAGGTGTGACAGCCCTGTGGCACCTTGAGAGAAAGCCAGCGATCCCTATGTCAACTTGACAGAAAGCCTGACACTGCTTTTCCAGCTCGAGAGGAGAGTGGACTTGCATGTCTCCACACGAGACGAGGCCTGACTCACCTGTGGAACCTTCAGAGGAACCCCGAGGTGCATGTCAGCACTGGAGAGGAACCCTGATGTTCCAGCCTCAAATCCAGATGAGGACCTCGGCCCCAGCAATGACTGGAGAGGAATCCCGAGAGGCCCCTCGCAACTCACATGGAGACTGGACTGCCGGGGTCCAGCCCCAGTGGATCCAGGGAATTTGAAGAGTGAACAGCGTAGGTGAGGAAAAAATTTATTTATTTAGAAATATAGAAATAGATTAGAAAGAAATAATATAGGAGGAAAATTTAGGTGGAGAAAAGAGGCTGAATAACTTGGCTTACGGAGAAAACCAATAAAATCTCAGGACAAGAGATTTGCACCATCTATGTTGGGCCACCGGAGCCCACTTGAATATCGAAGGGTGCCCCGCCTTAGGCTCCCTTTCACATGCATCTTAGAAGCCAGGGCAAATAAGTAGACATGGTGAGCCTCCCCGCTTCAGATGGGAATTCAGCCACAAAACAGAGTAAGGAAGAGGGAGGGAGAGTGAGAAAGAGACACGGGGGGAGCCAGATTTCCAAGAAATTAGTTCAAAAAAGTAGTCCGAGAAACTGGTCCGTCCTTTATTGTTCAGAAGTCTTTTTATACATAGAGATCAATGGGTAACACAAAGTTATGCAGCGTTAGCAGCCCAGACTCTCATCAAAACCAGGCTTTTCTCTCTGCATATCTGGTTATATACACAAGTCTTAGGTGATTTACATCATCTTCGGCCAAAAGGCCAATTAACATTTTATGGCTCTTTTCTAATAAGGGTTTGTTAACCAGGAGACTTATTTGTGTTAAAAGTGTTGTTCTTCCCCAAGTCCAGTGCCATGCTCAGAAAACACTAAATAAAGTTACATTCTCACACAGCGAAGATACAGCAATTTATAACAAGTAAAAGGAGTACAGTGATTTATAAAAAAAGAAGAGTAATTATCTCAAAAGTCTAGTGTTGCTAACATGAAAATTACTATATACCATTTTCTACATCCCAATTACATTGATTAACATCTTCCCAGGTATCTAAAAGATAAAAGAATATGGAGGCCTGGCAGCAATCATTGAGTCAACAGTGAAATCCTGTCATCAATATGATTTTTAGCACTTTAGAAAAGGCTCTGTAGCTTTAAGATGCTTTAAACTTGTTGCCTCTAGCAGTTGGGGGCCAGAAGCAATTCACAAGCTGTAAAAAGTTCGGGGGAACCTGTTAGGCAAGTTAGAGAGTTATCAGAGGGGGTTGAGCTGAAACACTCCTTTCAAATGCAGAAGACTGAAGCCCTGAATTAACTTTTACCAGAGAGTGTCAGAAGATGGAAAGGTACAATACAATAAGGCAGGCAGATTCTTATTTTGGGGATACATGCTCAGAAAATACCAGGTGGAAACCCTGAGGCTTGAATCATCTTGCCCATCAGGCCTCTCTGCATGACCTTGTCATGGGTAGGATTCCTCAAGCTGGCTCCTGGAAACTGGACTTTCCTGAGGCCACACGAGCGGGTCCCTGAGGTCCCGTCAAAACTCGAGAGGAACCCAAAGTTTCTTGCCGCAACTTGAGAAAAATCGAGAGTTTCCCCTCAATGCAAAATGAGGGCCTTTTCTGCTATGGCATCTCGAGAGAAATCCCATCTTGCCTCTTGAGCCTCGAAAGGTCCTTGCCACCCTTGAGGCAACTCAAGAAGGTTCCCGACATAGTGGTCTCCACTCGAGAGGAACACCGAGGGTCCCGCCACAACTCAAGAAGTGCCCCAGTTTTCCCTCCTCATCTCCAGATGAGGGTCCATTTCCCTTCTTTGACTGTAAAGGTATCCTGGCTTTCCCATCGCACCTCAAGAGGAGGCAGTGTAAACTTGACACTCGAGAGGAACTCTAGGGGTCGTGCCACAATTCCAAAAGACCCCGATGTCCCAGTCCAATCCAGATACACCTGACTCGCCTGCATTGAATCGACGGTCACCCAGAGGATCGACTCAAAACACAATGGCAGGTGTGACATCCCTGGGGCACCAAGAGAGAAACCCACCGATCCCTATATCAACTTGAAAGGAAGCATGACACTATTTTTCCATCTTGAGAGGAGGGCTACTCATATCACACATGAGATGAGGCTTGACTCCCCTGTGGAAACTCCAGAGGAACTGCGAGATCCATGTCAGCACTGGAGAGGAAACCTGAGGTTCTGGCCTCAACTCCAGTTGATAACTTCGGCCCCGGAAGCGACTGCAGAGGAATTACGAGAGGCCCCTCACAACTTGAATGGAGACTGGACTTTCCTGAGGCCACATGATCGGGTCCCTGAGGTCCCTGTCGTAACTCAAGAGGAACCTCACGTTTCTGGCTGAAAGTCGAGAAAAACCAGGGGATTCTCCCCTCAATGAGAGATGCGGTCCTTTTCCGCTGTGGCAGCGTCTCAAGACAAATCCCACTTACCCTCTTGAGCCTCAAAAGGATCCTTGACGCCCTTGAAGCAACTCAAGAAGTTTCCCAACATACCTGTCTCCACTCGAGTGGAACACCGAGTGTCCCACCACAACTGAAGAAGAGCCCCGGTTTTCCCTCCTCGTCTTGAGATGAGGGCCCATTATCCTCCTTCATTGAGAAAGGAATTCTGGCATTCCCATTCGCACCTCAATGGAGGCGGTCTCAAATTGACCATTGAGAGGAACTCTAGGGGTCGTGCCACCATTCGAAAAGAACCCAATGTGCCAATCCACTCCAGATACACCTGATACCCTGCACTGACTTGACGGTTACCCTGAAGATCGACTCAAAACATGATGGCAGGTGTGACAGCCCTGTGGCACCTCCAGAGAAAGCCACTGATCCCTTTGTCAACTCAACAGGAAGCATAACAGAGATTTCTAGCTCGAGAGGAGAGCGGACTTGCACATGCCACCCGAGACGAGGCCTGATTCCCCTATGGAAACTCCAGAGGAACTCCGAGATTCATATCAGCACTGGAGAGGAATGCTGAGGTTCCAGCCTCAACTCCAGATGAGGACCTCGGCTCCAACAGCGACTGCAGAGGAATCTCGAAAGGCCTCTCACAACTCGCATGGAGACTGGACTTTCCTGAGGCCACATGAGGGGGTCCCGGAGGTTCCCGTCGCGAATCAAGACTAGACACTCGAGAGGAACTCCAGGGGTCGTGCCACCATTTCAAAAGACCCCAATGTCCCAATCCACTCCAGATACTCCTGATTCCCCAGCACTGACACGACGGTCACCCCGAGGATTCAATCAAAACACGGTGGCAGGTGTGAAAGCCCTGTGGTACCTCAAGAGAATGCCACCGATCCCTGTCAACTTGACAGGAATCCTGATACTGCTTTTCCAGCTCAAGAGGAGAGCTGACTTGCATATCTGCACATGAGACGAAGTCTGACTCCCCTGTGGGAACTTCAGAGGAACCCCGAGATCCATGTTAGCACTGGAGAAGAACAATAAAGTTCCAGCCTCAAATCCAGTTGAGTACCTTGGCCCCAACAGCGAGACCGGTGAGACCCCTCACACTCAAATGGAGAGTAGACTTTTTGAGGCAACACGAGCAGGTCCCTGAGGTCCCCATCATAACTCCAGAGGAAGCCAATTTTTCCTGCCGCAACTTGCTAGAAACCAGGAGATTCTCCCCTCAACGCAAGATGAGGCTCTTTTCTGCTGCGACGTCTCGAGAGAAATCCCACTTTCCCTCTTGAGCCTTGAAAGCGTCCTTGACACCCTTGAGGCAACTCAAGAAGTTCCCCAACCTACCTGTCTCCACTTGAGAGGAACACCGAGGGTCCCGTCAGAACTCAAGAAGATCCCCGGTTTTCCCTCCTCATCTCGAGATGAGTGTCCATTTCCCTGTTTTGTCTGGAAAGGAATCCTGCTGTTTCAGTCGCACCTCAAGAGGAGGTGGTCTAAACTTGACACTCGAGAAGATCTCCAGGGGTCGTGCCACCATTCCAAAAGATCCCAATGTCCCAACCCACTCCAGATATAGCTGACTCCCCTGTATTGACTCGACGGTCACCCAGAGGATCGACTCAAAACACGATGGCAGGTGTGACAGCCCTGTGGCACTCCGAGAGAAAGCCACCGTTCCCTATGTCAACTCAACAGGAAGCTTGACACTGCTTTTCCAGCTCGAGAGGAGAGAAGATTTGCATGTTTCCACACGAGATGAGGCCTGACTCCCCTGTGGAACCTCCAGAGGAACCCCGAGATCCTTGTCGGCTTGGGAGAGGAAACCTGAGGTTCCACCTCATCACCAGATGAGGAACTTGGCAGCGGCAGTGACTGCAGAGGAATTCCAAGCGCCCCCTTGCAACTTGCCTGGAGACTGGACTTGCCTGTATCCACACGAGCGGGTCCCTGAGGTCCCCATCGTAACTTGAGAGGAACCCTAATTTTCCTGCTGCAACTCGAGAAAAACCAGGAGATTCTCCCCTGCACTCGAGATGAGGCCCTTATTGGCTGCGGCGTCTCGAGAGAAATCCCACCTTCCCTCTTGAGCCTCGAAAGGGTCCTTGACACCCTAGTGGCAACTCAAGAAGTTCCCCGACATACCCGTCTCCACTCGAGAGGAACACCGAGGGTCCCGCCACAACTCAAGAAGAGCCCTGGTTTTCCCTCCTCATCTTGAGATGCGGGTCCATTTCCCTGCCTCGTCAGGAAAGGAATCCCTGCATTACCATCGCACCTCTAGAGTTGACTCTCGAGAGGAACTCCAGGGGTTATCCCAACATTCCAAAAGACCCCGATATCCCAATCCACTCCAAATACACCTCACTCCCCTGGACTGACTCGATGGTCACCCCGAGGATTGAAACAAAACACAATGGCAGGTGTGACATCCCAGTGGCACCACAAGAGATAGCGACCGATCCCTATGTCAACTATACAGGAAGCCTGACACTGCTTTTCCAGCTTGAGAGGAGAGTGGACTTGCACGTCTCCACACGAGACGAGGCCTGACTCCCCTGTGGAACCTCCAGAGGAACCCTGAGATCCATGTTAGCACTGGAGAGGAACCCGGAGGTTCCAGCATCAACTTCAGATGAGGACCTCGGCCCCAGCAGTGACTGCAGAGAAATCCCGAGAGGCCCCTCGCAACTTGCATGGAGACTGGAATTTCCTGAGGCCACACAAGAGGGTCCCTGAGGTCCCTGTCATAACTCGAGAGGAACCCCAAATTTCCTGCCACAACTCGAGAATAACCAGGAGATTCTCCCCTCAACACGAGATGAGGTCCTTTTGCACTGCAGCATCTCGAAGGAAATCCCACCTTCCCTCTTGAGCCACAAAAGGGTCCTTAGCACCCTTGAGGCAACTTAATAACTTCCCTGAAATACCTGTCTCCACTTGAGAGGAACCCCGAGAGTCCTGACACAACTTAAGAAGGTCCCCGGTTTTCCCTCCTCATCTTGAGATGAGGGTCCATTTCCCTGCTTTGTCGTGAAAGAAATCCTGGTGTTCCCATCACACCTCAAGTTTTGACACTTGAGAGGAACTGCAGGGGTCGTGCCACCATTCCAAAAGACCCTGATGTCGCAATCCACTCCAGATACACCTGACTCCCCTGCACTGACTCGATAGTCTCCCTGAGGGTCGAATCAAAACACGATGGCATGTGTGACACCCCTGTGGCTCCTCGAGAGAAAACCACCTGCTGGAGCCAGCATGAGGAATACCGCCTATGTCAAAGGTCATGAGGCAGGAAGCCAGACATAAGCAAAGGCGTGATCTAGCTTCAAGGGTTCCCCCTGTGTTTCTTGAATATATACCCCCAAACACCAGAGTCGACCTGATTTTATCGTACTGTTCTTTTCACTCTTTTGACATTCTCTGGAAAAAGTTAACTCAGGGCTTCAGTCTCATGCATATGAAAGAAATGTTTTAGCTCAAACCCCTCTGAAGGCTTTCTACCTTGCCTGACAGCTTCCCCTCGACTTTTTACAACTTGTGAATTGTTTGTGGCCCCCAACCGCGAGAGGCACAAAGCTTAAAGCATGTTAAAGATACAGAGCCTTTTCTAAAAGGCTAAAAATATCATTGGTAATGGGTTTCCTGTTGAGTCAATGACTGCTGCCAGGCCTCCATATTCTTTATCTTTTAGGTACCTGAAGGATATTAATAAATGTAATTGGGATATAGAAAAAGGAATATAGTAATTTCAATGTTAGCAATACTAGACTTTTGTGCTAATTACTTTTCTCTTTGTTATAAATCACTGTACTCTTTTCACTTGTTATAAATTGTTGTATCCTTGCTATGTAAGAATGTAACTTTTTTTTTAGTGCTTTTTGAGGGTGGTATCAGACTTTGGGAATAACAACATTTTTAAGACAAATAAGTCTTCTGGTTGACTAACCCCTTCAGAAAAGGGCTGTAAAATGTTAATTGGCCTTCTGGCCAGAAGATGATGTAAGTCACCTAAGACTTGTGTATACAACTAGGTATGCAGAGAGAAAGCCTGGTCTCGATAAGAGTCATGGCTGCTGACACTGCATAATTTTATACTATCCATTAATCTCTATGTACATAAAAAGGTATTAAAGGTCTTTACAACAATATAGGATGGGCCAGTCACTGGACTGTTTTCCCCCGTGTTTTCTTTTCTTACTCTATTTTCAGTCTGAATTCTCATCTGGGGCGTGTAGGCTCGCCATGTCTACTTACTCGCCCCTGCTTCGAAGATCCATGAGAGAGGGAGCCCAAGGCGGGGCACTCTCCGCTATTCATATGGATGCTGGTTGCCTAACGTATATGGTTCAAATCTCTTGTCCTGAGATTTTATTGGCTTTCCACATAAACCAAGTTATTCAGCCTCTTTTCTACACTAAATTTTCCTACTACACTATCTCTTCCAGATCTCTTTTTATATTTCTAAATAAATCAGTATTTCCTCGCCACGCCATCACTGCTTTGAATTACCCTGGATCCACAGGGGCTGGACCCCGGCAGCCACTGATCCCTATGTAAACTCGACAGGAAGCCTGACACTGCTTTTCCAGCTCGAGAGGAGAGTGGACTTGCATGTCTCCACACGAGATGAGGCCTGATTCCCCTGTGGAAACCCCAGAGGAACCCTGAGATCCATGTCAGCACTGGAGAGGAACCCTGAGTTTCTGGCCTCAACTCCAGATGAGGACCATGGCCCCAGCAGTGACTGGAGAGGAATCCCGAGAGGCCCCTCGGCATTCGCATGGAGACTGGAATTTCCTGAGGCCACATGAGCAGGTCCCTGAGTTCCCTGTTGTAACTCAAGAGGAAACCCAAGTTTCCTGCCGCAACTCAAGAAAAACTGGGAGATTCTCCCCTCAACGGAAGATAAGGCCCCTTTCTGCTGTGGTGTCTCTAGAGAAGCCCCACCTTCCCTATTGAGCCTCGAAAGTGTCCTTGACACCCTTGAGGCAACTCAAGAAGTTCCCCGCCATACCCGTCTCCACTCGAGAGGAACACCAAGGTTCCTGCCACAACTCTTGAAGTGCCGGGGTCCAGCCCCAGTGGATCCAGGGTAATCAAAGGGTGGACGGAGTCAGCAAAGAGAGATTGATTTAATTAGAAATATAAGATTAGCTTAGGAAAGAATAGCGTAGTAGGAAAATTAGTGGAGAAAAGAGGCTGAATGACTTGGTTTACTTGGAGAACTAATAAAACCTCGAGACAAGTGGTTTGCACCATCTATGTTAGGCCACTGGCACCCGTTTGAATAGTGGAGGGTACCCTGCCTTGGGTTCCCTTTGGTGTGGGTCTTAGAAGCCATGGCAAGTAAGTAGACATGGCGAGCCTCCACGCCCCAGATGGGAATTCAGCCAGAAAATAGAGTAAAGAAGACACGGGGTGACTAAGGTGCTTTGGTGAGTGAAGCCCAATAACTTTATTTTTTAAAAGGACTTTTATACCTTTCCCACAAACGATGTCGTGTACATTGTCTTCTGGCCTTGGAGGCTTGTGAAACATTTTAAGACTCTCTTTTGATAAAGGCTGTTCAACCAGAAAACTTGTTTTCCCTTGAAGTGTTTTTTTTTTTTATATTTCTAATCTATGTCAGCCTCAGAAAATATCAAACAAAGTTACATTTTCACGAAGCAAAGTGCAGTAAGTTACAATGAAGAAAGAACCAATTAGCTCAAAAGTCTGATGTGGTTAGTTTCAAGACTACATTTGTTTTTTTCTTACATTCTAACTATGTTAACAAATGTGCTCCCAGGTGCACAGTGGATATGGGAACTTAGCAAAAAACATTGGCCCAATAATGAAATCTTACACCAGTACTACTCTAATAACTTTTAACTCTTTGAAAGGCTTTATGTTTTAGGCTTTCTGTGCCTCTTATATTTGGGGGGCTGTAAACAATTGCATGTGTATTTGTAAAATTTCGGGTAAGGCAAGTTAGAGAGCCATCAGAGGCTTTTTTGGATTGAAAGACTCTTATTCTGCCCAGGAGACTTATTATCTAAAAGCTCTAAATTAACTTTTCGCTAAAAAAAATGTGGTTGGGGGACAGCCCCCTGTTAATGTCAGAAGAGTAGGTGAAAAGCATAATAAAATAAAGCAGACAGACTCTGATTTTGTGGTTAGATGTTTAGGAAATTCCAGTGGGAACCCCTGAAGCCTGATCCCCACCTTTGCGTTTTGTGAGGCTTCCTTCCACATGACCTTTACCACGGGTGGGATTCCTTACGCTGGCTCCTGGGAAAGAAGAGCCCCGGTTTTTCCTCATTGTGAGATGACGGTCCACTTCACTGCTTCTTTGGGAAAGAATCACAGTGTTTCCATCACATCACAAAAGAAGGCGGCCTCAACTTAACACAGGAGAGGAACTGAAGGGGTCGTGCCACCATTCCAAAAGACCCCGATGTCCCAGTCCACTCAAGGTACAGCTGACTCACCTGAACTGACTCGACAGTCACCCCGAGGATCAACTCAAAACACGATGGCAGGTGTGACAGCCCTGTGGCACCTAGAGAGAAAGCCACTGATCCCTATGTCAACTCGACAGGAAGCCTGACACTGCTTTTTCAGCTCGAGAGGAGAGCGGACTTGCATGTCTCCACACGAGACGAGGCCTGATTCCCCTGTGGAAACCCCAGAGGAACCCAGAGATCCATGTCAGCACTGGAGAGGAACCCTGAGTTTCCGGCCTCAACTCCAGATGAGGACCGTGGCCCTGGCAGTGACTGGAGAGAAATCTCAAGAGGCCCCCTGGAGTTCGCATGGAGACTGGAATTTCCTGAGGCCACACGAGTGGGTCCCTGAGTTCTCTGTTGTAACTCAAGAGGAACCCCAAGTTTCCTGCTGCAACTCAAGAAAAACTGGGAGATTCTCCCCTCAACGGGAGATAAGGCCTGTTTCTGCTGCAGTGTCTCTAGAGAAGTCCCACCTTCCCTCTTGAGCCTCGAAAGTGTCCTTGACACCCTTGAGGCAACTCAGGAAGTTCCCTGACATACCTGTCTCCACTTGAGAGGAACACCAAGGGTCCCACTGCAATTCAAGAAGAACTCTGGTTTTCCCTCCTCATCTCCACATGAGGGTCCATTTCCCTGCTTCGTCAGGAAAGGAATCCCTGAGTTCCCTGCGCAACTCAAGAAGAGGCAGTCTCAACTTGACAATCGAGTGGAACTACAGGGCTCGTGCCTCTGTTCCATAAGATCCTGATGTCCCAATCCTCTCCAGGTACACCTGACTCCCTTGCACTGAATCGAAGGTCACACTGAAGATTGATTCAAAACACGATGGCAGGTGTGACAGCCCTGTGGCACCTCGAGAGAAAGCAACCAATCCCTATTTCAACTCTACAGGAAGCCTGACACTGCTTTTCCAGCTCGAGAGGAGAGTGGACTTGCATGTCTCAACATGAGACGAGGCCTGACTCTCCTGTGGAAACTCCAGAGGAATCCCAAGGTCCATGTCAACACTGCAGAGGAACCCTGAGGCTCCAGCCTCAACTCCAGATGAGGACCTCAATCTGGCAGTGACTGCTGAGGTATCCTGAGAGGCCCCACGCAATTCACACGGAGACTGGACTTTCCTGAGGCCCCATGAGTGGGTCCCTGATGTCCCCATCATAACTCGAGATGAACCCCAACTTTCTTTCTGCAACTCAAGAAAAACCCACAGATTCTCCCTTCAATGAGAAATGAGGCCCTTTAAGGCTGCAGTGTCTAGAGAGAAATCCCACCTTCCCTCTTAAGCCTCAAAAGGGTTCTTGGCACCCTTGGGAAACTCAAACAGTTCCCCTACATACCCATCCCCACTTGAGAGGAAGACCGAGGGTCTCACCACAACTCAAGAAGAGCCCCGGTTTCCCCTCCTCAGCTTGAGATGATGGTCCATTTCCCTGCTTCATTGGGAAAGGAATCCTGACATTCTCGTCGCACCTCAAGAGGAGGTGGTCTCAACTTGACACTCGAGAGGAACTCCAGGGGTCATGCCACCATTCCAAAAGACCCCAATGTCCCAATCCATTCCAGATACACCTGACTCACCTGAACTGACTCGACAGTCACCCCGAGGATCGACTCAAAACACGATGGCAGGTGTGATAGCCCTGTAGCCCCTCGAGAGAAAGTCACCAATCCATATGTCATCTCAACAGGAAGCCTGACACTGCTTTTCCAGCTTGAGAAAAGAGCAGACTTGAATGTCTCCACATGACACGAGGCCTAACAGCCCTGTAGAATCTCCAGAGGAACTCCGAGATCCATGTCTTCACTGAAGAGGAAACCTGAGGTTCTGGCCTCAACTCCAGATGAGGACCTCAACCCTATAAGTAATTGCAGAGGAATCCCAGGAGGCCCCTCGCAACACGCATTGAGATTGGACTTTTCTGAGGCCACAGGAGCGGGTCCCTTAGGTCCATGCCGTAATTTGGGAGGAACTCCATGTTTCCTGCTGCAACTCGAGAAAAACCAGCAGATTCTCCCCTGAACACGAGATGAGGCCCTTTTCCACTGTGGCATCTCGAGAGAAATCCCACCTTTCCCTCTTGAGTCTCGAAAGCATCCTTGACACCCTTGAGGCAACTCAAGATTTCCTGACATTCACGTCTCCAATTGAGGGGAACACCAAGTGTCCCGTCAGAACTCAAGAAGAGCCCCGGTTTTCCCTCCTCATCTCGAGATGAGGATCCATTTCCCTGCTTCATTGGGAAAAGAATCCGGGTGTTCCCGTCGCACCTCAAGAGGAGGCAGTCTCAACTTGACACTCAAGAGGAACTCCAGGGGTCGTGCCAGCATTCCAAAAGACCCTGATGTCCAAATCTACTACAGATACACCTGACCCCCCTGCACTGACTTGACGGTCACCACAAGGATCGACTCAAAACATGATGGCAGATGTGACAGCTCTGTGGCATTTGAGAGAAAGCCACTGAACCCTATGTCAACTGGAGAGGAAGCCTGACACTGCTTTTCCAGCTCTAGAGGAGAGCGGACTTACATGTCTCCCCATAAGACGAGGCCTGAATGTCTTGTGGAAACTATAAGGCAACCCGGATATCCATGTCAACACTGGAGAGGAAACCTGAGGTTCTGGCCTCAACTCCAGATGAGGACCTCGGCCCTGGCAGTGACAGCAGAGGAATCCCCAGAGGCGCTTCGTAACTCACGTGGAGACTGGACTTTCCTGAGGCCACTCTATCGTGTCCCTGAGGTCTCTGTCTCCACTCGAGAGGAGCACCGAGGGTCCTGACACAACTCAAGAAGAGCCCCAGGTTTCCTCCCTCATCTCGACATGTGGATACATTTCCCTGCTTCGTCGGGAAAGGAATCCCGGTCTTTCTGTCACCATTAAAGAGGAGGCAGTCTGAACTTGTCACTTGAGAGGAACTCCAGGGGTCGTGCCACCATTCAAAAAGACCCCAATGTCCCAATCCATTCCAGATACACCTGACTCCTCTGCACTGACTCAACGGTCACCACGAAGATTGACTCAAAACACGATGGCAGGTGAGACAGCCCTGTGCAACCTGGAGAGAAAGCCACCGATCCCTATGTTAATGGGACAGGATACCTGACACTGCTTTTCCAGCTCGAGAGGAAAGCAGACTTGCATGTCTCCACATGAGACGAGGCCTGACTCCATTGTGGAAACTCCAGAGAAACCCGAGATCCATGTCAGCACTGGAGAGGAACTCTGTGATTCTGGCCTGAACTCCAGATGAGGACCTCGGCCCTGGCAGCTACTGGAGATGAATCCCGAGAGGCCCCTTGAAGCTCGCATGGAAACTGGAATTTCCTGAGGCCACACGAGTGGGTCACTGAGGTACACATCATAACTCGAGAGGAACCCCAAGTTTCCTGCCACAATTTGGGAAAAAGCAGGAGGATCTCCCCTCAAAGAGAGATGAGGCCCTTTTTCTGCTGCGGCAAGTCGAGAGAAATCCCACTTGCCCTCTTGAGCTTCGGAAGGGTCCTTGACACCCTTGAGGCAACTCAAGAAGTTCCCTGATATACCGGTCTCCACTTGAGAGGAACACGTAGGGTCCCGCCACAATTCAAGAAGAGCCCCGGTTTTCCCTCCTCATCCCGACATGAGGGTCCATTTACCTGCTTCGTCGAGAATGGAATCCCGGTGTTCCTGTCGCACCTCAGGAGGAGGCAGTCTCAACTTGACCCTCGAGAGGAACTTCAGGGGTCGTGCCACCATTCCAAAAGGCCCCAATGTCCCAATCCACTCTAGATACACCTGACTCCCCTGCACTGACTTGATGGTTACCCCGAGGATTGACTCCAGACATGATGGCAGGTGTGATAGCCCTGTGGCACCTCGAGAGAAAGCCATCGATCCCTATGTCAACTCGACAGGAAGCCAGACATTGCTTTTCTAGCTCGAGAGGAGAGCGAACTTGCATGACTACAGACGAGATGAGCCCTGACTCTCCTGTGGAAACTCCAGTGGAACTCCAAGATCCATGTCAGCACTGGAGAGGAACCCTGAGGTTCCGGCCTGAACTCCAGATGAGGACCTCAGCCCTGGCAGCAACTGCAGAGGAATCCCGCTAGGCCCCTTGCAAGACACATGGAGGCTGGACTTTCCTAAGGCCACACGTGTGGGGTCCTGAGGTCCCCGTTTCCACTTGAGAGGAACACTGAGGGTCCTGTCACAACTCAAGAAGAGACCCGGTTTTCCCTCTTCATCTCGAGATGAGGGTCCATTTCCCTGCTTCGCAGGAAAGGAATCTGGGCGTTCCCATTGCACCTGAAGAGGAGGCAGTCTCAAGTTGACACATGACAGGAACTCTGGGGGTCGTGCCACCATTCCAAAAGACCCTGATGTCCAAATCCACTCCAGATACACCTGACTGCCCTGCACTGACTCGACAGTCACCTCAAGGATCAACTGAAAACACGATGGCAGGTGTGACAGCCCTGTGGTACTCGAGAGAAAGGCACCGATCCCTATGTCAACTGGATAGGAAGCCTGACACAGATTTTCCAGCTCAAGAGGAGAGCGGACTTGCATGTCTCCACATGAGACGAGAACTGAATCCCTTGTGGAAACTCCAGAGCAAACCCGAGATCCATGTCAGCACTGGAGAGGAACCCTGAGGTTCCAGCCTCAAATCCAGATGAGGACCTCGGGCCTGGCAGTGACAGCAGAGGAATCCTGAGTGGCCCCTGGCAACTCGCCTGGAAACTGGACTTTCCTGAGGCCAAAAGAGCAGATCCCTGAGGTCCCTGTATCCACTTGAGAGGAACACCGAGGGTCCTGGCACAACTCAAGAAGAGTCCCTCGTTTCCCTCCTCATCTCGACATGAGGGTCCATTTCCCTGCTTCACTGGGAAAGGAATCACGGCGTTCGTGTCCCACTTCAAGAGGAGGCCGTCTCAACTTGACACACGAGAGGAACTCCAGGGGTCGTGTCACAATTAAAAAAGACCCCGATGTCCCAATCCACTCTGGATATACCTGAATCCCCTGCACTGACTCGACGGTCTCCCCAAGGATCTACTCAAAACATGATGTCAGGTGAGACAGTCCTGTGGCATCTCGAGAAAAGCCACTGATCCCTATGTCAACTCGACAGCAAGCCTGACACCACTTTTACAGCTCAAGAGGAGAGAGGACTTGCTCAAGAGGTAGGCCTGACTCCGCTCTGGAAAATCAGGAGAAACCCCAAGATACATGTCAGCACTAGACAGGAACACTGAGGTTCCGGCCTCAATTCCAGATGAGGACCTTGTCCCCGGCAGCAATTGGAGAGGAATCCTGAGAGGCCCTTCACAGTTGCATGGAGACTGGACTTTCCTGAGTCCACACTAGCGAGCCCCTGAAGTCCTCATTGTAACTCGAGAGGAATCCCCAGTTTCCTACCACAACTCGAGAAAAACAAGGAGATTCTCCCCTCAACGAGAGATGAGGCTCTTTTCCGTTTTGGCATCTTGAAAGAAATCCCACATTCCCTCTTGCACCTCGAAAGTGTCCTTGACACCCTTGAGGCAACTCAAGAAGTTCCCTGACATACCCGTCTCTACTCGAGAGGAACACTGAGGCTCCCACCACAACTCAAGAAGAGCCCCGGATTTCCCTCCTCATCTCAAGATGAGGGTCCATTTCCCTGCTTCGTTGGGAAAGGAATTCTGGCATTCCGGTCACATCTCAAGAGAAGGCAGGCTCATATTGACCCTCGAGAGGAACTCCAGGTCTCCTTCCACTGTTCCAAAAGACCCTGATGTCCCAATCCACTCCAGATACATCTGACTCACCTGCACTGATTTGACGGTCATCCCGAGGGTAGACTCCACCCAGGATGGCAGGTGTGACAGCCCTGAGGCACCTAGAGAGAAAGCCACTGATCCCTATGTAACAATGACAGAAGCCAGATACTGCTTTTCCAGCTCGAGAGTAGAGCAGACTTGCATGTCTCCACACAAGACGAGGCCTGGCTGTCCTGTGGAAACTCCAGAGGAACCTCGAGATCCATGTCAGCCCTGGAGAGGAAACCTGAGGTTCTGGCCTGAACTCCACATGAGGACCTCGGCCCCGGAAGTGACTGTAGAGGAATCCCGAGAGGCCCCTCCCAACTCGCATGCAAACTGGACTTTCTTGAGGCCACACGAGCGGGTCCCTGTGGTCCCCATCTTAACTTGAGAGGAACACCAAGTTTCCTGCTGCAACTGGAGAAAAACCAGGAGATTCTCCCCTCAACGTGAAATGAGACCATTTTGTGCTGCGATGTCTTGAGAGAAATCCAACCTTCCATCTTGAGCCTCAAAATGTTCCTTGACACCCTTGAGGCACCTCAAGAAGTATCCTGACATACCCGTCTCCATTCGAGAGGAACACCGAGGGTCCTGCCACAACTCAAGAAGAGCCCCAGCTTTCCCTCCTTATCTTGCGATGAGGGTCCATTTCGCTGCTTCGTCAGGAAAGGAATCCCGGCATTCCAGTCACACCTCAAGCGGAGGCGGTCTCAACTTGACCCTCGAGAGGAACTCCAGGGGTCGTGCCACCATTCCAAAAGACCCCAATGTACCACTCCACTCCAGATACAGCTGATTCCCTACACTGACTCAACGGTCACCACGAGGATTGACTGCAATCACGATGCCAGGTAGGACAGCCCTGTGGCACCTCGAGAGAAAGCCACCAATCACTATGTCAACTCGACAGGAAGACTGACACTGCTGCAACAGCTCGGGAGGAAAGCACACGTGCATGTCGCCACTCGAGACAAGGCCTGACTACCCTGTGGAGACTCCAGAGGAACCCCAAGATCCATGTCAGCACTGGAGAGGAAACCTCAGCTTCCAGCCTCAGCTCCAGATGAGAACTTAGAACCCGGCCATGACTGGAGAGGTATCCTGAGAGTCCCTTCGCAACTCGCATGGAGACTGGCCTTTCCTGAGGCCAAACGAGCGGGTCCCTGAGGTCCCCATTCTAACTCAAGAGGGACCTGCTGCTACTCGAGAAAAACCAGGAGATTCTTCCCTCCAGGCGAGATGAGACTCTTCCACTGCAGCGTCTTGAGAGAAATCACACCTTCCCTCTTGAACCTGGAAAGGGTCCTCACACCCTTGCTTCAACTCAAGAAGCTCCACGACATACCTGTCACCACTCGAGAGGAACACCAAGATTCCCGCCACAACTCATGAGGAGCCCCGTTGTCCCGTCCTCAGCTCGAGATGAGGGTTCCTTTCCCTGCTTCATCATGAAAGGAGTCCTGGCACTCCTGTCACATCTCAGGAGGAGGCCCTCTCAACAGGAAAGTTGAGCGGAACTCCAGGGGTCGTTCCACCATTCGAAAAGACCCCCAAATATCTCAGTCCTCTCTAGATGAACATGATTTCCTTGCACTGCCTCGACTGTCTCCCTGAGTATTGACTCACATCACGGTGGCACGTGTGACAGCCCTGTGGCACCTTGAGAGAAAGCCATAGATTTTTGTGTCAACTCGATGGGAAGCCTGACACTGCTGCTATAGCTCAGGAGGAAAGCGGACGTGCATGTCTCCACTCGAGACGAGACCTGCCTCCCCTGTAGAGACTCCAGAGGAGCCCCAAGATCCCTGTCAGCAACGGAGAAGAAACCTCAGGTTCCAGGGTAAGCTCCAGATGAGGACTTAGGAAGCGGCACCAACTGGACAGCAATACCAAGAGGCCCCTCGAAATTCGCATGGAGACTGGCGTTTCCTGAGGCCACACGAGCGAGTCTCTGAGGTGCCCATCGTAACACAAGAGGGACCTGCAGCAACTCGAGAAAAACCAGGAGATTCTCCCCTCCAGGCGAGATGAGGCATTTTCCACCTCAGCATCTTGAGGGAAATCAGAACTTCCCTCTTGAACCTCGAAAGGGTCCTTCACAACCTTGTTGCAACTCAAGAAGTTCCACGACCTACCATTCTCCACTCGAGAGGAACACCGAGGGTCCCGCCACAACTCAAGAGGAGCCCTGTTGTCCCCTCCTCAGCTCTAGATGAGAGTTCCTTTCCCTGCTTTGTCGGGAATGGATTCCTGGCATTCCCCTCTTATCTCAAAAGGAGGCGCTCTCAACAGGAAAGACAAGAGAAACTCAGGGGTCTTTCCACCATATCAAAAGACCCCCAAATATCTCAGTCCACTGCAGATGAACCTGAACTCCCTGAACTGCCTCGAATTTTCCCCGAGTATCAACTCACACCATGGTGGCATGTGTGACAGCCCTGTGGCACCTCGAGGTAAAGCCACAGATTCCTGTGTCAACTCGACGGGAAGCCTGACACTGCTGCTACAGCTCAGGAGGAAAGCGGACGTGCATGTCTCCACTCGAGACGAGGCCTTCCTCCCCTGTAGAGACTCCAGAGGAGCCCCAAGATCCCTGTCAGCAACGGAGAGGAAACCTCAGGTTCCAGCCTCAGCTCCAGATGAGGACTTAGGACCCGGCACTGACTGGAGAGGAATCCTGAGAGCCCCCTTGCAGCTCGCATGGAGACTGGCCTTTCCTGAGGCCACAAGAGTGGGTCCCTGAGGTCCCCATCATAAATTGAGAGGGACCTGTCCCAACTCCAGAAAAGTGAGATTCTCCCCTCCAGGCGAGATGAGGCCCTTTTCCGCTGCGGCATCTCGAGGGAAATCACACCTTCCCTCTTGAACCTTGAAAGGGTCTTTCACACCCTTTCTGCAACTCAAGAAGTTCCCTGACATACCCGTCTCCACTCGAGAGGAACACCGAGGGTCCCACCACAAGTCAAGAACAGCCCAGTTGTCCCTTCCTCAACTCGAGATGAGGGATCCATTTCCTGCTTCATCATGAAAGGATTCCCGGCATTCCCGTTGCATCTCGAGGGGAGGCACACTCACCAGGAAAGTCGAGAGGAACTCCAGTGGCCGTGCCACCATTTGAAAAGACCCCCATATGTCTCAGTCAACTCCAGATAAACCTGATTTCCCTCCACTGCCTCGATTGTTACCCCGAATATTGACTTACTCGATGATGGAACGTGTGACAGCCCTGTGGCACCACAAGAGAAATCCACAGATCCCTGGGTCAACTCGATGGGAAGCCTGACACTGCTGCTACAGCTCTGGAGGAAAGCTTACTTGCATGTCTCCACTCAAAGACGAGGCCTGCCTCCCCTGTGGAGACTCCAGATGAGCCCTAAGATCCATGTCAGAGCTGGGGAGGAAACCTTAGGTTCCAGCCTCAGCTCACGACGAGGACTTAGGACCTGACACTGACTGGAGAGGAATTTTGAGAGGCCCCTCGAAACTCATGGATACTGGCATTTCCTGAGGCCACATGAATAGATCCCTGAGGTTTCCATCGTAACTCGAGAGGGACCTGTCGCATCTCGAGAAAAACCAGGAGATTCTCCCGTCCAGTCGAGATGACGCCCGTTTCTGCTGTGGTGTCTCGAGGGAAATCACACCTTCACTCTTAAACCTCAAAAGAGTGCTTCACACCCTGGCTGCAACTCAAGAAGTTCCCAGACATACGCCTCTCCACTCGAGAGGGACACCAAGGGTCCCGCCACAACTCAAGAGGAGCCCCATTGTCCCCTGGTCAGCTCAAGATGAGGGTTCTTTTCCCTGCTTCGCCTGGAAAGGGTTCCCGGCATTTCCGTTGCATTTCAAGAGGAGGCACCTTCAACAGGAAAGTCGTGAGGCACTCCAGGGGTCGTGCCATCATTCCAAAAGACCTGCAAATGTCTCAGTCCACTCCAGATGAACCTTATTTTCCTGCACTGCCTCCACTGTCACCCCGAGTATCGATTCACAACGCGGTCACACTTGTAACAGCCCTGTGGCACCTCTAGGGAAAGCCACAGATCCTTGTGTCAACTCGATGGGAAGCTTGACACTGCTGCTACAGCTCAGCAGGAAAGCGGAACGTGCATGTCTCCACTCAAGACGAGGCCTGACTCCCCTGTGGAGACTCCAGAGGAACCCCAAGATCCACGTCAGCACCGGAAAGGAAACCTCCGGTTCCTGCCTCAGCTCCGGACGAGGACTTAGGAACTGGCACCAACTGGAGAGCAATACCGAGAGGCACCTCGCAACTCGCATGATTGTCCTTTCCTGAGGCTGCACAGGCTGGTCCCTGAGTTCCATTTCGTAACTCGAGAGGGACCTGAGGCAACTCTAGAAAAACCAGGAGATTCTCCCCTCCAAGCGAGATGAGGCCCTTTTTGTCTGTGGCGTCTCTAGGGAAATACCCGTTCCCTCTTGGGCCTCGAAATGGTCCTTCACACCCTTGCTGCAAGTCAAAAAGTTCCCCGACATGCCCCTCTCCACTCGAGAGGAACACCGAAGGTCCCGCCTCAGCTCAAGAGGAGCCCTGTTGTCCCGTCCTCAGCTTGAAATGAGGTTTCATTTTCCTGCTTCATTGGGAAATGATTCCCAGCGATCACGTAGCATCTCAGGAGGAGGTGCTCTCAACAGCAAGGTCGAGAGGAACTCCAGGGGTCGTGCCAACAATCCAAAAGACATCCAAATGTCTCAGTACACTGCAGATGAACCTAATGTCCCTGCACTGCCTCGACTGTCACCCCGACTGTCGACTCACACCACTACAGCCCAGTGGCATCTCGAGGGAAAGCCACAGATCCATGTGTCAACTCGACAGGAAGCCTGATACTGCTGCCACAGCTCTGGAGGAAAGCAGACGTGCATGTCTCCACTTGAGATGAGGCCTGACTCCCCTGTGGAATCTCCAGAGGGACCCCAAGATCCATGTCAGCAGTAGAGAGGAAACCTCCGGCTCTGGCTTCAGCTCCAGACGAGAACTTGGATCCGGCACCGACTGGAGAGGAATCCCGAGAGACCCCTCACAACTCTCATGGAGACTGGCCTTTCCTGAGGCCATATGAGCGGGTCCCTGAGGTCCACGTCTTAACTCGAGAGGAAACTGCCGCTACTCGAGAAAACCAGGAGATTCTTCCCTCCAGGCGAGATGAGGCTCTTCTTGGCTATGGCGTCTCGAGGGAAATCACAACTTGCCTCTTGGACCTCGAAAGGTTCCTTCACACCCTTGCTGCAACTCAAGAAGTTCCCCGACATACCCGTCTCCACTCGAGAGGAACATGGAGGGTCCCGCTACAACTCAAAAAGAGCCCCATTTTCCCCTCCTCAACTCTAGATGAGGGTTCCTTTTCCTGCTTTGTTGGGAAAGGATTCCAAGCATTCCTGTCACATCTCAGGAGGAGGCACTCTCAACAGGAAAGTCGAGAGATACACCAAGGCTCATGCCACCATTCCAAAAGACCCCCAAATGTCTCAGTCCACTGCAGATGTAACTGATTTTCCTGCACTGCCTCGACTGTTACCCTGAGTATCAACTCACACCACGGTGGCACATGTGACAGCCCTGTGGCACTTGGAGGGAAAGCCGTGTTGCCTGTGTCAACA
The DNA here is from genome assembly GCA_006410615.1 of Neotragus moschatus. Lineage (NCBI taxonomy): Eukaryota > Metazoa > Chordata > Mammalia > Artiodactyla > Bovidae > Neotragus > Neotragus moschatus. Next base: position 27,688 of record SJYA01001784.1, on the reverse strand, counting down.
CGACGGGAAGCCTGACAAAGCTGCTACAGCTCGGGAGGAAAGCAGAGGTGAATGTCTCCACTTGAGACGATGCCTGATTCCCATGTGGACATTCCAGAGGGACTCCAAGGTCCAACTCAGCACTGGAGGGGAAACCTTCCTTTATAGCTTCAGCTCCAGATGAGGACTTTGGGCCCGGCACTGACTGTAGAGGAATCCTGAGAAGCCCCTTGCAACTTGCATGGAGACTGGCCTTTCCTGAGGCCACACGAGCGGGTCCCTGAGGTCCCCATCATAAATTGAGAGGGACCTGCCCCAACTCTAGAAAAACGAGGAGATTCTCCCCTCCAGGCGAGATGAGGCCCTTTTCTGCTGCGGTGGCTGAAGGGAAATCACACTTTCCCCTTGGACCTCTAATGGGTCCTTCTCACCCTTGTTGCAACTCAAGAAGTTCCACGACATACCCGTCTCCACTCGTGAGGAGCACCGAGGATCCTGCCACAGGTCAAGAGGAGCCCTGTTGTCCCCTCCTCAGTTTGAGATGAGGGTTCCATTCCCTGCTTTGTCGAGAAAGGATTCCCAACTTTCCCGTTGCATCTCAGGAGGAGGCATTCTCAACAGGAAAGTCGAGAGGAACTCCAGGAGTCGTGCCACCATTCAAAAAGAACCCCAAATGTCTCAGTCTACTCCAAATGTACCTGATTTCCCTGCACTGTCTCGACTATTGACATACCCCACGGTGGCACGTGTGACAGCCCTGTGGCACCTCGAGGGAAAGCCACAGGTCCCTGTGTCAACTCGATGGGAAGCCTGACACTGCTGCTACGGCTCGGGAGGTCAGTGGACGTGCCTGTGTCCACTCGAGACCAAGCCTGACATCCCTGTGGAGACTCCAGAGGGACCCCAAGTTCCATGTCAGCACTGGGGAGGAAACCTCAGGTTCCGGCCACAGCTCCTGACAAGGACCCGGCAGCGACTGGAGAGGAATCCCGTGAGGCCCCTCACAAATCACATGGAAACTGACCTTTCCTGAGGCCACATGAGCAGGTCCCTGAGGTCCCCGTCATAACTTGAGAGGGACCTGCCGCAACTCGAGTAAAACCAGGAGATTCTCTCCTCCAAGCCAGATGAAGCCCTTTTCCACTGCGTCGTCTCGAGCAAAATCACATCTTGAGTCTTGGACCTCGAAAGGGTCCTTCACACTGTTGCTGCAACTCAAGAAGTTCCCCAACATATCCATCTCCACTCGAGAGGAACACCAAGGATCTTGCCACAACTCAAGAGGAACCCTGTTGTCCCCTCCTCAGCTCGAGATGAGGTTTCCTTTCCCTTCTTCACTGGGAAAGAATTCCCAGCATTCCTGTTGCATCGCAGGAGTAGGACCCCGAAATGTCTCAGTTCACTGCAGATGAACGTGATTTCCACGCATTGCCTCCACTGTCACACAGAGTATCGACTCACACCACGGTAGCACGTGTGACAGCACTGTTGCACCTTGGGGGAAAGCCACGGATCCCTGTGTCAACTTGTCCAGAAGCCTGACATTGCTGCTAGAGCTCGGGAGGAAAGCAGACGTGCATGTCGCCACTAGAGACGAGGCCTGACTCCTCTGTAGAGACTCCAGAAGAACCCCAAGATCCATGTCAGTAGTGGAGAGAAAACCTCAGGTTCCGGCCTCAGCTCCAGACGAGAACTTTGGACCTGGCACCAACTGGTGAGGAATCCCGAGAGGCCTCTCGCAACTCGCATGGAGACTGGACTTTTCTGAGACCACAGGAGCGGGTCTCTGACATCCCCATCATAACTCGAGAGGGACCCGCTGCAACTCGAGAAAAACCAGGAGATTCTCCCCTCAAGGGGGAGATGAGGCCGCTTTCTGCTGTGGCGTCTCGAGGGAAATCAAAGCTTTACTCTTGGGCCTCGAAAGGGTCCTTCACACCATTGTGGCAACTCATGAAGTTCCCTGACAAACCGGTGTGCTCTTGAGAGGAACACCGTGGGTCCCACCACCACTCAAGAAGACCCGCGATGTCCATTCCTCAGCTCGAGATGAGGGTTCCTTTCCCTGATTCATCAGAAAAGGATTCCCTGCATTCCTGCCACATCGCAGGAGGAGGAGACACTCTCAAGAGGAAAGTCAAGAAAAACTCCAGGTTTTGTACCACCATTCCAAAAGATGAACAAATGTCTCAGTCCACTCCAGATGAACCTGATTTTCCTGCACTGCCTCGACTCTCACCCCGAGTATCGACTCACACAATGGTGGCACGTGTGACAGCCCTGTGGCACCTCGAGGGAAAGCCATAGATCCCTGTATCACCTCGAAGGGAAGCCTGACACTGGTGCTACAGCTCAGGAGGAAAGCGGACGTGCAGGCCTCCACTCGAGATGAAGCCTGACTCCCCTGCGGAGACTCCAGAGGAACCCCAAGATCCATGTCAGCATTGGAGAGAAAACCTCAGGTTCCAGCCTCACCTCCAGACGAGGACTTAGGATCCTGCATGGACTGTAGAAGAATCCTGAGAGGCCCCTTGAATCTCGCATGGAGGCTAGCCTCTCCTGAGGCTAAACGAGCGAGTCCCTGTGGTCCCCATTGTAACTCGAGAGGGACCTGCTGCAACTCGATTAAAACCAGAAAATTCTTCCCTTCAGGCGAGATGAAGCCCTTTTAGGCTGCGGCGTCTTGAGGGAAATCACATCTTCCCTCTTGGACCTCGAAAGGGTCCTTCACACCCTTGCTGAAACTCAAGAAGTTCCCCAACATACCCATATCCACTCGAGAGGAACACCGAGGGTCCTGCCACAACTCAAGAAAAGCCCCGTTGTCCCCTCCTTCACTCGTGATGGGGGATCCTTTCCCTGCTTCTTGGGGAAAGGATTCTTGGCATTCCCATCACATCACAGGAGGAGGAGCTCTCAACAGGAAAGTCGAGAGGGACACCAGGTGTCATGCCACCATTCCCAAAGACCCACAAATGTCAGTCCACTTCAGATGAACCTGATTTACCTGCACTGCATCGACAGTCACCTCGATTTCAACACACCACGGTGGCATGTGTGACAGCCCTGTGGCACCTTGAGGGAAACCACAGATCCCTGTTTCAACTTGATGGGAAGCCTGACACTGCTACTATAGCTCAGGAGGAAAGCGGACGTGCACGTCTCTATTCGAGATGAGGCCTGATTCCCCTGTGGAGACTCCAGAGGGACCCCAAGATCCATGTCAGCACTGGAGAGGAAACCTCCTGTTCTGGCCACAGCTGCAGATGAGGACTTAGGAGCCGGCACCAACTGGCAAGGAATCCCGAGAGGCCCATCTCAACTCACATGGAGACTGGCCTTTCCCAAGGCTACATGAGCGGCTCCCTGAAGTCCCCGACGTAACTCGAGAGGGACCTCCAGCAACTCGACAAAAACCAGGAGATTCTCCCCTCCAGGCGATATGAGGCCCTTTTCAGCTGCAGCTTCTCGAGGGAAATCACACTTTCCCTCATGGACCTTGAAAGGGTCATTCACACCTTTTGTTTCAATTCAAGAAGTTCCAGGACAAACCCGTTTCCACTCGAGAGGAACACCAAGGGTCCTGCCACAACTCAAGAGGAGCCCCATTGTCCCCTGCTCTGCTTGAGATGAGGGTTCCTTTCCTGGCTTTGCTGGGAAAGGATTCCCGGCATTCCCGTTGAAGCTCAGGAGGAGGCGCTCTCACCAGGAAACTCAAGAGGAACTCCAGGGATCATGCCACCATTACAAAAGACCCCAGTCCACTCCAGATGAATCTGATTTCCCTACACTGCCTCGACTGCCACCACAAGTATTGACTCACACCACGGTGGCACGTGTGAGAGCCCTGTGGCACCTCCAGGGAAAAACACAGATCCCAGTGTAAACTCGATGGGAAGCCTGACACTGGTGCTACAGATTGGGAGGAAAGCGGCCGTGCATGTCTCCCCTTGAGACAAGGCCTGACACCCCTGTGGAGACTACAGAAGGACCCCAAGATACATGTCAGCACTGGAGAGGAAACCTCAGGTTTCAGCCTCAGCTCCAGATGAGGACTTAGTACCCAGAACCGACTGGAGAGGAATCCCGAGATGCCCCTCGCAACTAGCAGGGAGACTGGCCTTTCCTGAGGCCACATGATCGGGTCCCTGAGGTCCCCTTCATAACTCGAGAGAGACCTACCACAACTAGAGAAAAACCAGGAGATTCTCCCCTCCAGGTGTGATGAGGCCCTTTTCTGCTGCGGCATCTGGAGGGAAATCACACCTTCCTTCACACCCTTGCTACAACTCAAGAAGCTCCCCGACATAAATGTCTCCACTATAGAGGAACACAGAGGGTCCTGCCACAACTTGAGACATGCCCCGTTGTCCCCTCCTCAGCTCAAGATGAGTATTCCTTAACCTTCTTCATTGGGAAAGGGTTCCCAACGTTCCTGTTGCATCTCAGGAGGAGGCGTTCTCAACAGCAAAGTCGAGAGGCACTCCAAATGTTTGCCACCATTCCAAAAGACCCCCAAATATCTCAGTCCGCTCCAGATGAACCTGATTTCCTACACTGCCTCGACTGTCACCCCGAGTATCAACTCACACCACGGTGGCAGGTGTGAAGGCCCTGTGGCACGTCAAGGGAAAGCCACAGTTCCCTGTGTCTACTGGACAGGAAGCCTGACACTGCTGCTACATCTCGGGAGTAAAGCGGAAGTTCATGTCTCTACTCAAGATGAGAACTGACTCCACTGTGTAGACTCCAGAGGTACCCCAAGATCCGTGTCAGCACTGGAGAGGATAGCTCATGTTCTGGCCTCAGCTGCATACGAGGATGTATGACCCGGCACCAACTGGAGATGAATCCCGAGAGGCCCCTCGCAACTTGCAAGGAGACTGACATTTCCTGAGGCCACACGAGCGGGACTCTGAGTTTCCCGTCGTAACTCGAGAGGGACCTGCCTCAACTCAAGAAAAAACAGGAGATTCTCCCCTCCAGGGGAGATGAAGCCCTTTTCGGCTGTGGTGTCTCAAGGGAAATCACACTTTCCCTCGTGGACCTTGAAAGGGTCATTCACACCCTTGTTGCAACTGAAGAAGTTCCAGGACAAACCCATCTCCACTTGAGAGGAGCACCGAGGGTCCCGCCACAACTCTAGAGGAGCCCCATTGTCCCCTGCTCTTCTCGAGATGAGGGTTCCTTTTCCTGCTTCGTCGGGAAAGGATTCCTGGCATTCCCTTCACATCTCAGGAGGAGGTACTGTCAACAGGAAAGATGAGAGGAAATCCAGGGGAAGTGTCACCTTTCCAAAAGACCCCCAAATGTCTTAGTCTACTCCAGATGAATCTGATTTCCCTGCACTGCTTCGAATGTCACCCCAAGCATCAACTCACACCATGGTGGCATGTGTGACAGTCCTGTGGCACCTCAAGGGAAAGCCACAGATCCCTGTGTCAACTCGACGGGAAGCCTGACACTGCTGCTACAGCTCAGGAGGAAAGAAGATGTTCAAGTCTCCACTCGAGACGAGGCCTGACTCCCCTGTGCAGACTCCAGAGGAGCCCCAAGATATATGTCAGCACTGGAGAGGAAACCTGAGGTTCCCTCCTCAGCTTCAAACAAGGACTTAGGATCCAGAACCAACTGGAGAGGAATCCCGAGAGGTCCCTCCCAACTTGGACGGAGACGGGCCTTTCCTGAGGCCACATGAGCGGGTCCTTGAGGTCCCCGTCATAACTCGAGAGGAACTCCAATTGTCCTGCTGCAACTCAAGAAAAACCGGGAGATTCTCCCCTCCATGTGAGATGAGGCGCTTTTCTGCTGCGGCATCTCGAGAGAAATCCCACCTTCACTCTTGAGCTTCAAAAGGTTCCTTGACACCCTTGAGGCACTTCAAGAAGTTCCACTACATACCCGCCTCCACTCGAGAGGAACACCGAGTGTCCCACCAAAACTCAAGAAGAGCCCCAGGTTTCCCTCCTCATCTCGAGATGAGGGTCCTTTTCCCTGCCTCGTCGGGAAAGGGATCCCAGCATTCCCGTCGCAACTCAAGAGGAGGCCGTCTCATCTTGACCCTCAAGAGGAACTCCAGGGGTCGTGCCACCATTCCAAAGACCCCACTGCCCCAATTAACTCCAGATACAACTGACTCCCCTGCACTGACTCAGCAGTCACCCAGATGATCGACTCCAAACACGATGGCAGGTGTGACAGCCCTGTGGCATGTCGAGAGAAAGCCACCACTGATCCTATATCAACTCGATAGAAAGCCTGATACTTCTTTTCCAGCTCAAGAGGAGAGTGGAATTGCATGTCTCCACATGAAATGAGGCCTGACTCCACTGTGTAAACTCCAGAGGAACCCGGATCTTCAGGTCAGCACTGGCGAGGAAACCTCAGGTTCCAGCCTGAACTCCAGATGAGGCCCTCGGCCCTGCAAGTGACTGCAGAGGAATCGCAAGAGGCCTTTCACAACTCATATGGAAAACTGAACTTTCCTCAGGCCACACAAGCAGTTCCCTGAAGTCCCTGTAATAACTCAAGAAGGACTTGCTGCAACTTGAGAAAAACCAGGAGATTCTCCCCTCCAGGTGAGATGAGGCCCTTTTCCAGTGCGGTGTCTCGAGGGAAATCACACCTTCCTTCTTGGACCAGAAAAGGGTCCTTCACACCCTAACTGCAATTCAAGAAGCTCCCTAACATATCCATCTCCACTCGAGCGGAACACCGAGGGTCCCTCCACAGCTGAAGAAGATATTTGTCCCCTCTAAGCTCGAGATGAGGGTTCCTTTCCTTGCTTCATCGAGAAAGGATTCTGCCATTCCTGTCACATCTCAGGAGAAGGTGCTCTCAATACGAAAGTCGAGAGGCACTCTAGGGGTCGTGAACCATTGCAAAACACCCTGAAATGTCTCAGTCCACTCCAGATGAACCATGCACTGCCTCGACTGTCACCCCGAGTATCGACTCACACCATGATGGCACTTGGGACAGCCCTGTGGCACCTCGAGGGAAAGCCACAGATCCCTGTGTCAACTCACCAAGAAGCTTGACAGTGGTGCTTCGGCTTGGGAAGAAAGCGGATATGCATGTCTCCACGAGAAGAGGCCTGACTCCCCTGTGGAGACTCCAGAGAAACCCCAAAATCCATGTCAGAACTGGAGAGGAAATCTCAGGTTCCGGCCTCAGCTCCAGCCGAGGACTTAGGACCTGGCACCGACTGGAGAGGAATCCCAAGAGGCCCTTCACAACTCCCATGGAGACTGGCCTTTCCTGAGGCCAAACGAGCAGGTGCCTGAGGTCCCCGTCGTACCTCGAGAGGGACCTACTGCAACTCGAGAAAAACCAGGAGATTCTTCCCTCCAGGCGAGATGAGGCTCTTTTCTGCTGTGGTGTCTCGAGGGAAATCACACATTCCCTCTTGGAGCTCAAGAGGGTCCTTCATACCCTTGCTGCAGCACAAGAAGTTCCCTGACTTAACTGTCTCCACTCGAGAGGAACACCAAAGGTCCTGCCACAACTCAAGGGGAGCCCTGTTGTCCCCTCCACAGCTTGAGATGAGGGTTCCTTTCCCTGCTTCGTTGGGAAAGGATTTCCAGCATGCCCATTGCACCTCAGGAGGAGGCGCTCTCAGCAGGAAAGTCGAGAGGAACTCCAGGGGTCGTGCCACCATTCCAAAAGTTCCTGAAATGTCTCAATCCACTCCAGATGAACCTGATTTCCCTGCACTGCCTCGACTGTCACCCCGAGCATGGATTAACACCAAGGTGGCAAACGTGGCAGCCCTGTGGCACCTTGAGTGAAAGCCACAGATCCCAGTGTTAACTTGCTGAGAAGCCTGATACAGCTGCTACAGCTCAGGCGGAAAGCGCACGTGCATGTCTCCACTCGAGACGAGGGCTGACTCCACTATTTAGACTCAAGAGGGAACCCAAGATCCATGTCAGCACTGGAGAGAAAACCTCAGGTTCTGGCCTCAGCTCTGGATGAGGACTTAGGACCTGACACCCACTGGAGAGGAATCCCGAGAGGCCCATCCCAACTCGCATGGAGCCTGGCTTTTGCTGAGGCCACACGAGCGGGTCCCTGAGGTCCCTGTTGTAACTCAAGAGGGACTTGCCACAGCTTGAGAAAAAACAGGAGCTTCTCCCCTCCAGGCGAGATGAGGCCCTTTTCCGCTGCGGCCTCTGCCTGGAGCCAGCGTGAGGAATCTCGCCCATGGCAAAGGTCATGAGGAAGAAAGCCTGACAAAATGCAAAGTCGTTATCTGGCTTCTGGCGTTCCTCCTGGGTTTTCCTGAACATCTAACCCCTCCAAAAATAAAAATAAAAACCAGATTCAACATGATATTATTGGACTGTGCTTCTCCACTCTTCTGACACTCTCTGGAAAAAGTTAACTTAGGGCTTCAATCTTCTGCATTTGAAATGAATGTTTCAGCTCAAACCCCTCTGAAGGCTCTCTAACTTGCTTTACTCGGACTTTTACAACTATGCATATGATTATTTACAGCCCCTAAACTGTGAGAGGTGCGGGAAGCCTAAAACATAAAGTCTTTCAAAGAGTTAAAAGTTATTAGAGTAGTCCTGGTGTAAGATTTCACTGTTGAGCCAATGCTTGTTGCTAAGTTCCCATATCTCTTATCCACTGTGCACCTGGGAGTGCATTAGTTAATGTAGTTAGAATGTAAGAAAAACAAGTGTACCCTTGAAACTAACCACATCAGACTTTTGAGCTAATTGGTTCTTTCTTTGTTGTAACTCGCTGCATTGCTTCATGAAAATGTAACTTTGATTCTTTCTGAGGCTGACATAGATTAGAACTACAAAGAAAAAACACTTCAAGGGAAAATAAGTTTTCTGGTTGACCAGCCTTTATCAAAAGAGGGTCTTAAAATGTTTTACAGGCCTCCAAGGCCAGAAGAGAATGTACATAACATCATTTGTGTGAAAGGTATAAAGTCCTTAATAATAATAAAGCTTTAGGGCCTTGCTCACCGAAAACAGTTTGGTCTCTCTGTGTCAATCATTCTCTCCTCTCTTACTCTCTCCTTCAAGCTAGTTCCCATCTGGAATACAGAGTTTCACCGTGTCTATTTATTTGCCTGGGTTTCTAAGACCTGAAAGGGAAGGCACCCTACACCTTCACTCCCTCTGGAAACCAGGAGGGCACCTGTGGCCTTACATAGACGGTGCAAGTCTCTTGTCTTGAGACTTTATTGATTTTCTGTATAAACCAAGGAACATCAGCCTCTTTTCTTCTCTCCTCTATTTTCTTATCTACAACATTCTTTCCCTATCTACCTGTCTCTAAATCAATCACCGACTCCATCTACCCTTTGAATTCTCTGGATCTACTGGGGCTGGACCCTGGCATCTGGCACCCGGAACAGGCTATGCGAAGAGAGGTTCTTTGGAGCTATTGCTCCCCCCGGAGCACTCTCTGTTGCTCCCCCTGCTGTGATTCAATCACTCCCCACACAGTAATTTCGATTACTCCCCCAATGTTGAGTGTTTGGGACGGATAGGATCCCACTCAGGGTGCTGCAGAATCCCCTGTAGTATAGACAGGGTGAGTAGGAGTAAGAAGTGTTAGAGGATTTGAGAAACCCGGTTTTCTAGAAGTTAAAAGAAACATGCTTTCTTCGGGTTGAAAAGAAAACCCTACTTGCCAAAGGTAAAATCTTTGACAAGGCAGACTTTTCTGTAAGATTTAATTTTCTGACATGGGTAACAGTGAATCAAAAGAAAGACAGCTCTTTATAGGAGTAATCTTGCAGTTACTAACTAAAAGATAAATTAAAGTTAAGAAATCCAATATTCACTCTTTTTTTTTTCATTTGTACAAGAACAGTGTCCTTGGTTTCCAGAAGAGGGCACTGTTAACTTAGATACCTGGAAGAGAGTAGGAAAACAACTAAAAACTTACCATACTGAACATGGCTCAGAAAAGGTGCCTACTGACGCCTTTTCCTTATGGAATATAATTAGGAACGCTCTAGACCCTGCCCCTGAATCTGAAATGTACATCGTAAAGAGGAAAGTGAAGAGAAAAAGGTATCTATCAAAGAGGAAGGTGACGAAAAGGAGGCTATACCTACCCTTCAGCAGTCAAATGAAATTCTAGCTGCAATGACTGCCCAGGAAAAGGTAAAATATAGAGATGAGAAGGAAGATCAGTTTTCAGATGAGGAAGATTTGGAAGAAGAAGTAACTCAATATCATTCTGATGAGGATTGTCCTTTATTAAATAAAGATGCTCCCAAGAATTTAAGAGAACTCTCTCCAATTAGACCATCTGCTCCAAGGAGTTTAAAAGAAACTTCCTCAATCAGACCACCTGCTCCCAGGAATTCAAGGGAAATTTCCCCAATTAGGCCTTCTGCTCCCATAGGCTCAAGAGAAATGTCTCCTATCAGGCCATACGCACCTAGGAGCTTAAGGGAGACATCCCCAGTTAAAACATGCATAATATCTAAACACCAAATAGTTAAAAGATCCCCAAAGTATGAAGAAAGGGACATAGAATACCCCAGGCCTCCCTTGCCCTCCCCCCCCATAAGGGTAAAGGAGCTCCATTAGAAACTTCCTGGAGAAGGGTCTTTTCTAGCCCTGAAGATGAATTTGATCCCCACCTTGAGGCTTGTTTTCCTGTAATATTTGATAACAACACATCAGGAAGGGCTATTGAATGGGGACCTAGTCCAATGAAAATGGTAAAAGAACTTAAACATGCTTGTGCCTCGTATGAGCCCAATGCCACATACACTATGCAGCTGGTAGAAGCCTTGGCAGGTAGATGGATGACACCCCATGACTGGAAAACAGTCACTAAATCCTGCCTATCTGGAGGGCAAGATGTACTTTGGAGAGCTGAATTTGACGATCTTGCCCCAAAACAAGCCGATGGTAACCAACTATGTACACTAAATTATATTAATAAAAGTATGCTAATGGGAACTGATGATTACATAATACTTAGAAACCAGATGAGATTAGACAAATATACTCTCCAACAAGTAACTGCCTGTGCTGTTGCAGCTTGGCGATCATTACCTGAAATATCAAACAAAAACCTGAAGTACTTTGTCTCACGGCTTAAAGAGGCTGTCCGCAGAGTGATTTCTAATTCTGAGGCAGCCAGAATATTGATAAAACAACTGGCATTTGAAAATGCTAACTCTATCTGCCAGGCTATTTTACATCCTATTAAAAAATCTGGCCAATTAATAGATTACACCAGACAGTGTGCAGATGTAGGTCCCTCAATGCTGCAGGGTGTTGCCATAACTTCAGTGATAAAAGGGAATTCTTATCAGCAGGCAGTCCAATCCTTTTTTACAAACAGGAACAACCCAGTGCAAAATAACCCCAATAACCAAGGCAGAAATAGTTTGTCCAGAACTTGTTTTTCCTGTGGCCAAGAGGGACACATTTTCCGTACCTGCCCTCGAAGAACAGCCAGTTCTTATCCACCTAATTCTGCCCCACTGGCTGTGTCTACTCCACAGACTTCTCCTGCTCCGCCCTTGCCTGCTAATCTCCCCAGGTCTCTCTGCCCTCGTTGTCAAAAAGGATATCACTGGGCAAAAGAATGCAGGTCACAATTCCATAGAACTGGAGCTTTTTTGGGCCCTAACCAGCAGTCGGGAAATGGATTGAGGGGCCAGCCCCAGGCCCTGACAATTGGGGCAGTGTCACTGAACCCATTCATTCCCTTCGTCCCGTCGCAGAACTCATCAGAGCAACCCCAGGCAGTGCAAGACTGGACCTCAGTTCCACCACCTCAACAATATTAACACCAGATAGCCCCACTATAAAAATCCCTACAGGAGTTAAAGGCCCATTATCTACAGATCTAGTAGGAATTATACTAGGCAGAAGTTCCTTAGCTATGCAAGGTCTTACAACTATCCCTGGAGTAATTGACTCAGATTATACAAGAGAAATTCAGATAATGATTTTACCCCCAACTAAAACTTTCTAAATACATCAGGGACAAAGAATAGCTCAACTTTTACTTTTGCGTTACCACACTGCAATTGGGCATACTGCTACTCAAAATGAAAGGCAGGATAAAGGATTTGGGTCTAGTGATATGGTTTTTTTGGGTAACAGAAATTACTCAGAAATGCCCTATGAAAACTATTCTCGTTAGTGGCAAGTCTGTTGTGGGGCTATTAGACACAGGAGCAGATGTTTCTTGTATTTCCGGAAAAGACTGGCCCAGCTCCTGGCCCACTCATACTACTGAAAATGACTTGGTGGGAGTAGGAAGAGCCCCCTCAGTAGCTAAAAGTGCAAAAATTTTAGACTGGCAATTTGAGGATACTTGTGGAACTTTTCAACCTTATGTAATCCCTTAGCTCCCCTTTACCCTGTGGGGGAGGGACGTGCTGTCTCAAATGGGAGTATTTCTTTTTAGCCTTGATGATAAAGTGACCTCTCAAATATTGCAGATGGGCTATGATCCATCAAAAGGATTGGGTAAACAACAGACAGGAATAATTGAGCCAGTTTACCCAACTCCTCGAAAGCTACGCACTGGATTGGGGTATCCAAATTTATAATGGAGGCCACTGTTTTTGCTGCCAACCCCATTACATGGAAATCTCAAGATCTGGTGTGGGTGGAACAATGGCCTCTGCCTAAAGAAAAATTACTGGCAGCTAAAATGTTAATTTCTGAACAACTAGAATTAGGACATATTGAACCCTCTAATAGCCCCTGGAACACTCCCATTTTTGTTATTAAGAAAAAATCTGGCAAAAGGCTTCTTTTACAAGATTTAAGAGCAATTAACACCACTATGGAGGACATGGGGGCCTTAAAACCTGGGCTCCCTTCTCCAGTAGCCATTCCAGAGGGATATAATATAATTGTAATTGATTTGCAAGAGTGCTTTTTCACCATTCCTTTAAATGCTGAGGACAAAAAGCGATTTGCCTTTAGTCTGCCATCAGAAAATCTTAAGCTGCCTTATTTACAGTTCCAGTGGAAAGTTTTACCTCAGGGAATGAAAAATAGTCCCACCTTATGCCAGAAATTTGTCAGTGCCGCTCTAGAGGATATTAGAGCTAAATATGAACAAGTATATATGATTCACTATGTGGATGATATTTTAATAGCTCATCCCGATAGGGCTCATTTACAAACTGTCCTCCAAGATTTGACCCAGGCATTGACAGATAAAAATTGCCCCAGAAAAATTCAAATCAATCCACCCATAACCTACTTAGGAAGAGTCATAAATTCAGAAACAGTGACTCATGCCCCGTTGCAATTGAGAAAAGACCATCTTATTACTTTAAATGATTACCAAAAACTCTTAGGTGATATTAATTGGATTAGATCATATTTAAAATTAACCACTGCCAAACTGAAACCTCTTTTTAACATTCTACGCAGGGATCCGGATCCAACTTCTAAAAGACAATTAACTGCTGAGGCTAGGGAAGCCCTAGGCAGAGTAGAAACAGTCTTATCTAATAGTTATGTAAAAAGAATTGATTTAACGGTAACTTGGCCGTTCCTTTGTTTAGCTACTCCAACAGCACCTACAGGAGTTCTGTGGCAAAATGGCCCCCTAGAATGGATTCATCTCCCCGCCCAGGCTAAAAAAGTAGTGGCTTCTTATCCAGGTTTAATTGCTATGCTGATATTAAAGGAAAGGAAATGGAGCATTGAATTGTTCGCTGAAGAGCCATCAGAGATTGTGATTCCGTATAACAAGGAACAGCTTGATGCTCTTCTAATGTTTGATAATGATTGGCAGATTGCTATAGGAAATTATTGTGGTCAAATTTTGCATCATTTACCTTCGCATGTTTTGTTGAATTTCATGTTCAAGCATCCAGTTATTTTTCCTGTCAGATGTAAACAGTTCCCCATTCCAGATGCTCAGATAGCCTTCACTGATGGATCTGCAAACGGTAAAGCCTCCATAGTTACAAGAAATCATCATAAAGTTTTAGAAACACAGAAAACTTTAGCTCAAAGAGCTGAAATCACAGCTGTCATAGAGGCTTTTGTTATGTTTGCAGATGAGGAATTTAAGCTTTACTCTGACTCTCAGTATGTGGTCAGGCTGTTTCCACACATTGAGACTGTGGTTCTGCCAGAGAATAAAACTAGTATATTTCACTTGCTAACAAAACTACAGCAACAGATTTGGAAAAGGAATAAAGTATTTTTTATCAGCCACAGTCGGGCTCATTCTGGTCTGCCTGGCCCTTTAAATGCTTTCAATGACCTGACAGATTCACTAACCAGGATTACAGTGGCTTCTGTTTTCTAAGAAGCCTGAGCTTCTCACTCACTTCATCATCAGAATGCCGCTGCCTTAAGATATCAGTTTCAAATTCCTCGAGTATCTGCTCGAGAGATTGTTCTTGTTTACACTGCCCTATTACTGTGAATAGCCTGCCTATGGGAGTTAACCCTCGCGGTCTCAAACCTAATGTACTCTGGCAAATGGATGTAACTCATGTCTCTTCATTTGGAAAATTGTCTTTTGTTCATGTAACTGTGGATACCTTTTCTCATGTTATTATTGCAACTGCTCGTACAGGGGAAGCAGTTAAAGATGTAATACAGCATCTCTTTACTTGTTTTTCATATCTGGGCTTGCCAAAAGCTTTAAAAACTGATAATGCCCCTGCTTATACTTCTAAATCTTTTCAGCAATTTTGTACAAAGTTTCAAATTAAACATAACACTGGCATCCCTTATAATCCACAGGGACAAGCCATTGTGGAAAGAGCACACCAAACACTAAAAATCCATATTCAAAAACTAAAAGAGGGGAATTTAAGTATAGTTCCCCCCATTAGATTTTACAACATGCTCTCTTTGTAATAAATAACCTAAATGCTGATTCATCTGGAAACACTGCAGTGCTTCGCCATTGGTGCCCAGAGCAATTGAATGCAAAATCATTAGTTAAATGGAGGGACCTCCTTTCCGGACAATGGAAAGGTCCTGACCCATTGTTAACCAGTGGTCGAGGGTATGCTTGTATTTTCCCACAGGACGCAGAGCCTCCGATTTGGGTTCCAGACAGACTGATTCGCCATGTCTCAGCTCCCCAGATACCATATTCCCCCGCTGCTGTGACCTCTGATAAGGAAGAAGCCTCCTCTACCCCTGTTCCCTCTGCCAGCATGGGAAGCGCTGCTGACCCCGGAACAGCTGACATAGGAGATCCTGGATGAGCGAGGAACGGACCCACCCACCAGACAGATGTCACAGCTTCATATATGGGATATTGCTCCCCCTGACTCTTCACCCCACAAAAAGATGCCAGATCGTCTTACTCAGGTGACTCAATGAGCTTCCATACCCACCTGGGGACAGATTAAAATGCTCTGTCACCAGGCACAGGGGATAGTTTCTTTACAGGGATTTTTACCCTCCCCTGAAAAAGTGTTTATTGCTATGCTTGCCTTACTATCTTGCCAGGTAGGCATCTCCTCCTCCACTCCAGAAAATTATTAAATTATTGGGCATATTTTCCTGATCCTCCAATTTTTCAAGTAGTCACGTGGAGTAGTGACCCTATAAAGGTTAAGACAGACCAAGCTCACCTTCTGCCAGGATCTTATACTTCTTATGTAAAAGACCAATACGCTATTAATTTCAATTATACCTTTATGAGACTAACAGATAATTTTCCTGTTTGCTTTAATTTTCCTTCTGGCAATACAGGAAACTTTGTGACTAAGAAAGGATGTGTCGGAGCTTCTAAAAAGGCAGTTCTGACAGACTCCCCAACCTCAAAATTTGCATTTAAAGGGGATCGGTCAGTTTGGGTATTACAAGCCCGTATGCCCAGGGTCCTTGACCCCTATGAATACTTGTTTCTCAAAGCTCCACCAGAATATCCAAATTGTGACAATGTTGCTCCCCCGGATGTCATATGGAAAACTGTAGATGATCATTTAGGGTATCTGACTTGGAAATCTTGTACTTATAATTCGAGAATTGATTACAGAATACCGAGAGGAGGAAATTATACAATTCAGGATTGGAACAACCCAAATCCAGGTCAGGACCCAATGTCCAACTATGACTTTATCAATAGATTGGACAATTGGAAAGAATATTCAGTTCCTTGGCCATTAGCCACCACTAGATGGCATCATAATCAATTTGTTCCCCCTAGGCTGTCTTATACTACTAAAGGTAAAACATTTTGGCAGCCAGAAATTTGGGGAGCTCTTGCCGCTACCGCCCCTATTACTTTAACCTGACTGGAAAATAACTCTATTTACTCTATTTTAGCTTGTCTACCCTCTCCTTATGTTTTTCTTTTTACTAATGTCTCTGGAAGACTTAATATTCGATTGAATCACACAAGTGGACCTAATGTAGTGTCCTGTGAACAATGTATGCTTTCATCTTGCTTAACTCCTCAATGTAACATTAGTTCTTTTGTGGTGTTAAAACGTCCACCCTATCTTATGGTGCCTGTACCTGTAACTACTTATTGGTATGATAATCATGGCCTTGCTGAGCTGCAACAACTACAAGATTTAATGTGATCATGACAGTTTGTGGGCTCACTTATTTTGGGAATATCAGCTGTAATAACTGCAATTACTTCTGTTACTGTGGCAACAATATCATTGACTCAACAAGTGTATACTGCCCAATATGTTGATACTATGTCCAAAAATGTTTCTTTAATGCTGGCAACACAGGCAGCTATAGACAGGAAACTAGAAATGAGGGTAGACACCCTAGAAGAGGCTATAATGCATATTGGGACTGGATTACGGGCTTTAAGAGTGAAACTGGCATTATCTTGTCATGTCGACTACCGGTGGATATGTGTTACACCTCTGAAAGTAAATGAGACAGACTATGAATGGAAAAAAATTAAAAATCATATTTCAGGTGTCTGGAACAGCTCAGACATTGGCTTGGATTTGGGAAAACTTCATAATCAGATATAGACCATGGAACACTCTCAATTAGATTTTACAGCCGCAGGAGCAGCCATGACTTTTTTCCATACATTCTCTAACTTCATTTCTGGAAAGACCATTCTGTCTACTGTTTTTAGCTATACTGCTGTGGGAGCTCTAATTCTGCTTCTCATAATCATTTTTCCTTGTATTGTCGGGATACTTTGGCAGAGCATTCAGAAACTCGCAACTGAGCTTCATCTGGTTGTTTTAAAAACTTAAAGAAAAAGGGGGGAGGGAGAGATGTAGTGAGCCAGGGTGAGGAATCCCACCCATGGCAAAGGTCATGAGGAAGGAAGCCCGACAAAACGTAAAGGTGTGATCTGGCTTCAGGGGTTTCCCCTGAGTTTTCCTGAAAATCTACCCCCCACCCAAAAAGATAAAAACCAGACCCTGCCTGATTTTATTGTACTGTCCTTTTCCACTCTTCTGACATTCTCTGGAAAAAGTTAACTTAGGGCTTCAATCTTCTGCATTTGAAATGAATGTTTCAGCTCAAACCTCTCTGATGGCTCTCTAACTTGCCTTACCCAGACTTACAACTATGCATACAATTATTTACAGCCCCTCAACTGTGAGAGGTGCGGGAAGCCTAAAACATAAAGTCTTTCAAAGAGTTAAAAGTTATTAGAGTAGTCCTGGTGTAAGATTTCACTGTTGAGCCAATGCTTGTTGCTAAGTTCCCATATCTCTTATCCACTGTGCACCTGGGAGTGCATTAGTTAATGTAGTTAGAATGTAAGAAAAACAAGTGTACCCTTGAAACTAACCACATCAGACTTTTGAGCTAATTGGTTCTTTCTTTGTTGTAACTCGCTGCATTGCTTCATGAAAATGTAACTTTGATTCTTTCTGAGGCTGACATAGATTAGAACTACAAAGAAAAAACACTTCAAGGGAAAATAAGTTTTCTGGTTGACCAGCCTTTATCAAAAGAGGGTCTTAAAATGTTTTACAGGCCTCCAAGGCCAGAAGAGAATGTACATAACATCATTTGTGTGAAAGGTATAAAGTCCTTAATAATAATAAAGCTTTAGGGCCTTGCTCACCGAAAACAGCTTGGTCTCCCTGTGTCAATCATTCTCTCCTCTCTTACTCTCTCTTTCAGGTTAGTTCCCATGTGGAATACGGAGGTTCGCCGTGTTTACTTATTTGCCTGGGTTTCTAAGACCCGAACGAGAAGGCACCCTACACCTTCACTCCCTCTGGAGACAGGGTGGGGACTTGTGGCCTTACGTAGATGGTGCAAGTCTCTTGTCTTGAGACTTTATTGATTTTCTGTATAAACCAAGGAACATCAGCCTCTTTTCTTCTCTCCTCTTTTTTCTTATCTACAACATTTTTTCCTTATCTCTCTCTCTCTAAATCAATCGCCGACTCCGTCTGCCCTTCGAATTCCCTGGATCCAAGGGGGCTGGACCTTGGCAGGCATCTCGAGGGAAATCAGACTTTCCATTTGGACCTGGAAAGCGTCATTCACACCATTGCTGCAACTCAAGAAGTTCCCGGACATACCCATCTCCACTCGAGAGGAACACCGAAGGTCCAGCCACAACTCAAGAGGAGCCTTGTTGTCCCGTCCTCAGCTCGAGATAAGGGTTCCTTTCCGTGCTTCATCGGGAAAGGATTCCCGGTGTTTCCGTCGCACCTCAGGAGGAGGCGCTCTCAACAGGAAAGTCGAGAGGAACTCCAAGGGTCATGTCACCATTCCAAAAGACCCGCAAATGTCTCAGTCCACTCCAGATAAACCTGATTTCCCTGCACTGCCTTGACTGTCACCCCAAGTATCGACTCACTCAATGGTGGCACATGTGACAGCTCTGCAACACCTTGAGGGAAAGCCACAGATCCATGTGTCAAATGGATGGGAAGACTGACACTGCTGCTACAGCTCGGGAGGAAAGCAGATGTGCATGTCTCCACTAGAGACGAGGACTGACTCCTGTGGAGACTCCAGAGGAACACCAAGGTCTATGTCAGCACTGGAGAGGAAACCTCAGGTTCCAGCCTCAACTCCAGATGAGGACTTAGGACACGGCACCAACTGGAGAGGAATCCTGAGAGGCCCTTCACAACTCGCATGGAGACTGGCCTTTCCTGAGGCCACATGAGCAGGTCCCTGAGGTCCCCGTCGTAACTCAAGAGGGACCTGTTGCAACCCGAGAAAAACCAGGAGACTCTCCCCTCCAGGCAAGATGAGGCCCATTTCTGCTGCGGCATCTCAGGGGAAATCATACCTTCTTGGTGGCTGCAGCCATGAAATTAAAAGACGCTTACTCTTTGGAAGAAAAGTTATGATCAACCTAGATAGTATATTCAAAAGGAGAGGCATTACTTTGCTAACTAAGGTCTGTCTAGTCAAGGCTATGGTTTTTCCTGTGGTCATGTATGGATGTGAGTGTTGGACTGTGAAGAAGGCTGAACATCGAAGAATCGATGCTTTTGAACTGTGGTGTTGGAGAAGACTCTTGAGAGTCCCTTGGACTGCAAGGAGATCCTACAAGTCCATTCTGAAGGAGATCAACCCTGGGATTTCTTTGGAAAGAAGAATGCTAAAGCTGAAGCTCCAGTACTTTGACCACCTCATGTGAAGAGTGACTCATTGGAAAAGACTCTGATGCTGGGAGGGATTGGGGGCAGGAGGAGAAGGGGACGACAGAGGATGAGATGGCTGGATGGCATCACAGACTCGATGGACGTGAGTCTGAGTGAACTCCAGGAGTTGGTGATGGACAGGGAGGCCTGGCGTGCTGCGATTCATGGGGTCGCAGAGTCGGACATGACTGAGCAACTGAACTGAACTGAACTGAACTCTTGGACCCCAAAAGGGTCCTTCACACTCTTTCTGCAACTCAAGAAGTTCCCCAACATAACCTTCTAAACTCGAGAGGAACACCGAGGGTCTCGCCACAACCCAAGAGGAGCCCCGTTGTCCCCTCCTCATTTCGAGATGAGGGTTCCTTCCCCTGCTTCATTGGGAAAGGATTCTCGGCATTACCGTCGCAGCTCAAGAGGAGGCGCTGTCAACAGGAAAGTCGAGAGGAACTCAAGGGATCGTCTCACCATTCCCAAGGACCCCCAAATGTCTCAGTCAAATCCAGATGAACCTGATTTCCATTGAGCTGCCTTGACTGTCACACCAAGTATCGACTCACATCACGGTAGCATGTGTGACAGCCCTGTGGCATCTCGAGGGAAAGACACAGATCCTGTGTCAACTAGACGGGAAGCCTGACACTGCTGGTACAGCTCAGGAGGAAATCGGATGTGCCTGTCTCCATTCGAGAAGAGGCCTGAATCCACTGTGGAAATTCCAGAGGAATCCCAAGATCCATGTCAGCACTGGAGAGGAAACCTCAGGTTCCAGCCTCAGCTCCAGAAGAAGACTTAGGACCAAGAACCGACTGGAGAGGAATCCCGAGAGGCCCCTCGCACTTGCATGGAGACTGGCCTTTCCTGAGGCCACACGATCGGGTCCCCGTGGTCCCTGTCGTAACTCGAGAAGGATCTGCTGCATCTAGAGAAAAACCAGGAGGCCCCTCATGGCCAGATGAAGCCCTTTTCCACTGCGGCGTCTCGAGGGAAGTCACATCTTTCCTCTTGGACCTTGAAAGTGTTCTTCACACCCTTGCTGCAACTCAAGAAGTTCCCCGACATACCCATCTCCATTCGAGAGGAACACCGAGGGTCCCACCACAACTCAAGAGGAGACCGGTTGTCCCGTCCTCAGCTCAAGAAAAGGGTTCCTTTCCCTGCTTCATCAGAAAAGGATTCTGGCATTCCTGTCGCATCCCAGGAGGAGGTGCTCTGAACAGGAAAGTCGAGAGGCACTCCAGGGGTCTTGCCACCATTCCAAAAGACCCCCAAATGTCTCAGTCCACTCCAGATGAACCTGATTTCCCTGCACTGCCTCAGTGGTCACCGCAAGTATCGAGTCACACCTCAGTGGCACGTGTAGCATCTCTGTGGCATCTAGAAGGAAAGCCACATATCCCTGTGTCAACTCGTTGCAAAATCTGACACTGCTGCTACAGCTCGGGAGGAAAGCAGACGTGCATGTCTCCACTCGAGACCAGCCCTGACTCCCCTGTGCATATTCCAGAGGGATCCCACGATCCATGTCAGCACTGGAGAGGAAACCTCAGGTTCCAGCCTCAGCTCCACACGAGGACTTAGAACCCGGCACTGAATGTGGAGGAATCCCGAGAGGCCCCTCACAACTTGCATGGAGACTGGCTTTTCCTGAGGACACACGAGCGGGTCCCTGAGGTCCCCAACGTAACTCGAGAGTGACCTGCCAAAACCCTAGAAAATCCAGGAGATTCTCCCCTCCAGGCGAGATGAGGCCCTTTTCCACTGCAGTGTTTCGAGGGAAATCACACCTTCTCTCTTGGACCTTGAAAGGGTGATTCACACCTTTGCTGCAACTCAGGAAGTTCCCCGATATATCCGTCTCCACTTGAGAGGAACAACGAGGGTCCCGCTACCACTCAAGAAGAGCCCTGTTGTCCCCTTTTCAGCTCCAGATGTGGGTTCCTCTCCCTGCTTTGTCTGGAAAGTATTCCCGGCCTTCACGTCGCATTTCAGGAGGAGGCGCTCTCAACAGGAAAGTGGAGAGGCACTCCAGGGGTCGTGCCACAATTACAAAAGACCCCCAAATATCTAAGTCAACTCCAGATGAACCTGATTTCCTGCACTGCCTCGACTGTCACACCGAGTAGAGACTCACACCACAGTGTCATGTGTGACAGCCCTTTGGCACCTCGAGGGTAAGCCACAGTTCCCTGTGTCAACGCCACGGGAAACCTGACACTGCTTCCACAGCTCAGGAGGGTAGTGGACGTGCATGTCTCCACTAGAGAGGAGTGTGACTCCCCTGTGGAGACTCCAGAGTACCCTAAGATCCATATCAGCACTGGAGAGGAAACCTCAGGTTCTGGCCTCAGCTCCAGACTAGGACTTACGACCCGGCACCAACTGGAGAGGGATCCTGAGAGGCTCACACAACTCGTATGGAGACTGGCCTGTCCTGAGGCCACACGAGCAGGTCCCTGACGTTCTCATCATAACTCGAGAGGGACCTGCTGCAACTCGTGAAAAACCAGGATATTCTCCCCTCCAGGCGTGATAAGACCCTTTTCCCCTGTGAGATCTCGAGGGAAATCATACCTCCACTCTTGGACCTCGAAAGCGTCCTTCATACCCTTGCTGCAACTAAAGAAGTCCCTGACATACCCGTCTCCACTCGATAGGAACACCGAGGGTCCTGCCACGAGTCAAGAGGAGCCCCGTTGTCCCCTTCTCAGCTCGAGATGAGGGTTCCTTTCCCTGCTTCGATGGGAAAAGATTCCTGGCATTCCCATCACATCTCAACAGGAGGCACTCTCCACAGGAATTTCGAGAGGCACACCAGGGGTAGTGCCACCATTCCAAAACACACCAAAATGTCTCAGTCCACTCCAGATGAACCTGATTTTACTACACTGCCTCGACTGTCATGCCAAGTGTCTACTCATACCATGGTGGCATGTGTGACAGCCCTGTTTCACCTTGAGGGAAAGCCACAGATCCCTGTGTCAACGCCACGCCAAGCCTGACACTGCTTCTACAGCTCGGGAGGAAAGCGGATGTGCATGTCTCCACTCGAGACGAGTCCTGACTACCCTGTGGAGACTCCAGAGGAACCCCAAGATCCATGTCAGCACTGGAGAAGAAACCTCAGGTTCTGGCCTCAACTCCAGACAAGGACTTAGGACCCAGCACAGACTGGAGAGGAATCCCGAGAGGCCCCTTGCAACTCGCATGGATACTGGGCATTCTTGAGGCCAAAGGAACGGGTCCCTGAGGTCCTTGTCATAACTCGAGAGGGATCTGCCACAACTCAAGAAAAACCAGGAAATTCTCCCCTCCAGGCGAGATGAGGCCCTTTTCTGCTACAGCATCTCGAGGGAAATCACACCTTTGCTCTTAGACCTCGAAAGTGTCCTTCACACCCTTACTGCAACTCAAGAAGTTCCCCAACATATATGTCTCCACTCTAGAGGAACACTGAGGGCCCCACCACAACTCAAGAGGAGCCCCGTTGTCCCTTCCTCAGCTCGAGATAAGGGTTTCTTTCCCTGATTCGTCAGGAAAGGATTCCAGGCTTTCCCGTCGCATCTCATGAGGAGGCGCTCTTTACAGGAAAGTTGAGAGGCACTCCAGGGGTCGTACCAGCATTCCAAAAGACCTGCAAGTGTCTCAGTCTTCTGCAGATGAACCTGATTTCCCTACACTGCCTCGACTGTCACCCAGAGTATCAACTCATACCACTGTGGCATGTGTTTCAGCCCTGTGACACTCAAGGGAAAGCCACAGATCCTTGTGTCAACTCGTCGGGAAGCCTGACACTGCTGCTACAGCCCGGGAGGAAAGCAGACATGCATTTCTCCACTCGAGACAAGGCCTGATGCCGGGGTCCAGCCCCGGTGGATTCAGGGTGAGTGGAAGGAGAGGGGGATAGGCGAGGTAAAACTTATTTATTCAGAAATTATAGATTAGATTAGGAAATAATAGTATAGTGGGAAAATTAAGTGGAGAAAAGAGGCTGAATAATTGGGTTATGGGGAAAACCAATAAAACCACGAGACAAGAGGTTTGAACCATCTACATTGGCCACTGGCTCCCACTTGAGTATCTAAGGGTGCCCCACCTTGGCTCCATTTCACGCGGATCTTAGAAGCCAGGGCAAGTAAGTAGACATGTGAGCCTCCCCGTTCCAGATGGGAATTCATCCAGAAATTGAGAGGGAGGGAGATGGAGAAAGAGAAAGAGAGGGAGAGAGAGAGACACGGGGGGAGCCAGATTTCTAAGAAACTAGTTCAAGAAACTAGTCTGAGAAACTGGTCCATCCTTTATTATTCAGAAGGCTTTTTATACATAAAGATCAATGGGTAACACAAAGTTGTGCAGCATTAGCAGCCCAATCTCTTAGCAAAACCAGGCTTTTCTCTCTGCATACCTAGTTGTATACACAAGTCTTAGGTGATTTACATCATCTTCTGGCCAAAAGGCCAATTAACATTTTACGACACTTTTCTGATAATAGTTTGTTAATCAAAAGGTTTATTTGTGTTAAAAGTGTTGTTAACATCAAAACTACTATATATCTTTTTCCACATCCCATTTACATTGATTAACGTCTTCCTGGGTGCCTAAAAGACAAAGAATAAGGAGGTCTGGCAGCAATCACTGAGTCAACAGTGAAATCCTGTCACCAATAGGATTTTTAGTTCTTAGAAAAGGCTCTGTAACTATGAAGATACTTTAAGCTCTGTGCCCCTTGCAGTTGGGGGCTGTAAGCAATTCACAAGCTGTAAAAGGTACAGGGAACCTGTTAGGCAAATTAGAGCATTTAAGTTAGAGCATTATCAGAGGGGGTTGAGCTGAAACACCCCTTTCAAATGCAGAAGACTAAAGCCCTGAATTGATTTTTTCCAGAGAATGTCAGAAGAGTGGAAAAGCAGGCATGTTCTTATTTTTTTGGGGTACATGCTCAGGAGATATCAGGGGGAAACACTGAGACTCAAATCGTCCTTGCCCATCGAATCTGCCACATGACTGTGTCACAGGTGATATTCCCACGCTGGCTCCTGGCAGCAGGCATATTCTGGTTTCCTTATTTATAGGGTATAGATACTCAGGGAAACTCAGGGGGAACCCCTAAAATCTGAATCGCCTTGCCCATCAGATTACTGACACGTGACCCTGTCACAGGTGGGATTCCTCATGCTGACTCCCTGCAGCATGACTCCCCTGTGGAGACCCTGGAGGAATCCCAAGATCCATGACAGCACTGGAGAGGAAACCTCAAGTTCTGGCCTCATCTCCAGACGAGGATTTAGGACCCAGCACCGACTGGAGAGGGATCCCTAGAGGCCCCTCTCAACTCGCATGGGGACTGGCATTTTCTGAGGCCACAGGAGAGGCTCCCTGACATCCCCATCGTAACTTGAGAGGAACCTTCTGCAACTCGAGAAAAACCAGGAGATTATCCCCACCCAGCAAGATGAGGCCCTTTTCCACTGTGGCATCTCCAGGAAATCACACCTGTCCTCTTGGACCTCGAAAGGGTCCTTCATACCCTTGCTGCAACTCAAGAAGTTCCCCAACATACCCGTCTTCACTCGAGAGGAACAACGAGGTTCCTGCTACAACTCAAGAGGTGCCCCGTTGTCCCCTCCTCAGCTCGAGATGAGTGTTCTTTTCCCTGCTTCGTTGGGAAAGGATTCCAGGCATTCCTGTCACATCTCAGGAGGAGGCACTCTCAACAGGAAAGTTGAGAGACACTCCAGGGTTCATGCCACTATTCCAAAACACCCCCACATGTCTCAGTCCACTCCAGATGAACCTGATTTCCCTGGACTGCAATGACTGTCACCCCGAGTATCGACTAACACCACGGTGGCACGTGTGACAGCCCTGTGGCACCTCAATGGAAAGCCACAGATCCCTGTGTCAACTCGATGGGAAGACTGACACAGCTGTTACAACTCAGGAGGAAAGTGGACGTCCATGTCTCCACTCGAGATGAGGCCTGATTCCCGTGTGGAGACTCCAGAGGAACCCCAAGATCCATGTCAGCACTGGAGAGGAAACTTCAAGTTGCGGCCTCAGCTTCAGACGAGGACTTCAGACTGGGCACCGACTGGAGAGGGACCCCTAGAGGCCCCTCGCAACTCGCATGGAGACTGGTCTTACCTGAGGCCACATGGGCAGTTCCATGACGTCCCTGTCAAAAGTCAAGAGGGACCTGCCGTAACTCGAGTAAAACCAGAAGATTCTCCCCTCCAGTGGAGGTGAGGCCATTTTCCAATGCAGCATCTCGAGGGAAATTACACCTCCCCTCTTGGGCCTTGAAAGGGTCCTTCACACCCTTGCTGCAACTCAAGAAGTTCCCCGACAAAACCGTCTCCACTCGAAAGGAAAACTGAGGGTCCCGCCACAATTCAAGAGGAGCTCCGTTGTCCCCTCCTCAGCTCGAGATGAGGGTTCCTTTCTCTGCTTCGTTGGGAAAGGATTCCCAGCATTTCTGTCGTATCTCAGGAGGAGGCGCTCTCAATAGGAAAGTCGAGAGGAACTCCAGGGTTTATGACACCATTCCAAAAGACCCCCAAATATTTCAGTCTACTCCAGATGAACCTGATTCCCTGTACTGCCTCGACTGTTACACTGAGTATTGACACACAGCACGGTGGCACGTGTGACAGCCCTGTGGCACCTTGAGAGAAAGCCACAGATCCCTGTGTCAATTTGACGGGAAGACTGACACTGCTTCTACAGCTTGGGAGGAAACTGGACGTGCATATCTCCAGTCGAGATTTGGACTGACTTCCCTGTGGAGACACCAGAACCCCAAGATCAATGTCAGCACTGAAGAGGAAACCTCAGGTTCCGGCCTCAGCTTAAGACAAGTCTTTAGTACCCGGCACCTACTGGAGAGGAATGCCGAGAGGCCCCACGCAACTCGCAAGGAGAATGGCCTTCCTTGAGCCACACGAGCGGGTCCCTGAGGTCCGCATCATAACTCCAGAGGGACCTGCGACAACTGGAGTAAAACTGGGAGATTCTCCCCTCCAGGCAAGATGAGGCCCTTTTCTGCTGTGACATCTCCAGGGAAATCACACCTCCCCATTTGGACCTCAAAAGTGTTCTTCACACCCTTTGTGCAACTCTAGAGATTCCCTGGCATACCCGTCTCCACTTGGAGGAACACCGAGAGTCCTGACACAACTCAAGAAGAGCCACGTTGTCCCCTCCTTAGGTCGAGATGAGCGTTTCTTTCCCTGCTTCATTTGTAAAGGATTTCCGGCATTCCCGTCTTATCTCAGGAGGAGACACTCTCAACAGAAAGTCGAGAGGCACTCCTGGGGTCGTGCCACCATTCCAAAAGATGCACAAATGTCTCAGTCCACTCCAGAAGAACATGATTTCCCTGCACTGC
Source organism: Neotragus moschatus (assembly GCA_006410615.1). Lineage (NCBI taxonomy): Eukaryota > Metazoa > Chordata > Mammalia > Artiodactyla > Bovidae > Neotragus > Neotragus moschatus. The sequence goes on along the minus strand of SJYA01001784.1, from coordinate 773 downwards.
CTCGACTGTCACCACGAGCATTGACTCAAACCATGGTGGCACGTGTGACAGCCCTGTAGCACCTTGAGGGAATGCCACAGATCCCTGTGTCAACTCCAAGGGAAGACTGACACTGCTTCTGCACATTGGGAGGAAAGCAGACATGCATGTCTCCACTCCAGATGAGTCCTGACTCCCCTGTGGAGATTCCAGAGGAACCCCAAGATCCATATCAGCATTAGAGAGGAAACCTCAGATTCCTGCCTCAGGTCCAGATGAAGACTGAGGATCTGGCACAGACTGGAGAGAGATCTAGAGAGGCCCCTCTTAACTCACATTGAGACTGCCCTTCCCTGAGGCCACACGAGCGAGTCCCTGAGGTCTCCATCCTAACTCAAGATGGACCTGATGCAACTCGAGAAAAACCAGGAGATTCTCCCCTCCAGGTGAGATGAGGCTCTTTTCCCCTGGGATGTCTTGAGGGAAATCACACCGCTCCTTTTGGACCTTGAAATGGTCCTATACACCCTTGCTACAACTCAAGAAGTTCCCCGACATACCTATCTCCACTCGAGAGGAGCACCAAGGGTCCTGTCACCACTCTAGAGGTGCCCAGTTGTACCCTCCTTAGCTCGAGATGAGGGTTCCTTTCCCTGCTTCGTCGGGAAAGGATTCCCGGTATTCCCGTTGCATCTCAAGAGGATGCACGCTCAACAGGAAAGTCTAGAGGCACTCCAGGGGCGGTGAAACCGTTCTAAACGACCCTCAAATGTCTCAGTCCACTCCAGATGAAC
>SJYA01001783.1:0-44871 GCA_006410615.1 Neotragus moschatus | reverse complement strand
ATTGAAACATGTATAATATATGAAATGAATCGCCAGTCCAGGTTTGATGCATGATACTGGATGCTTGGGGCTGGTGCACGGAGACAACCCAGAAGGATGGTTCGGGGAGGGAGGAGGGAGAGGGGTTCAGGATAGGGAAGCCATGTACATCCATGCTGGATTTGTGTTGATATATGGCAAAACCAATGCAATATTCTAAAGTAATTAACCTCCAATTAAAATAAATAAATTTATATTAAAAAAAGAAAATGTAAAAATTCTAAATATGTGTGCATGTAAGAGGTTTTAATATACAATAAGTAGTAGTTTTATAAAATGTAAAGAAGTTTATACATCCATAATTATAGATCTAAACTTTAATTCTCCTTTTATTAAAATACAGAGCACATCTATAAAAGTTCAGTAAGAACATAGATCTCAAAAATCAATCAACTTGACCAAATCGCCATAACATACTGTATCCAAATCAGCAGAGTACATGTTATGTTTTTATCAACTGTGCATGGAACATTCACCAACATAGACCATAGGCCAAGCATCAACAAACTTAAAAAGATTCATATCGATACTTATGTTATTTGCTTTGAGAATTTTGCAATTCATCTCAAGATGTGTCACTTAATTTATTTTCTATTCCTTTCCCTTCTCTTATTAATTATGGAAATCTTTAATAGAGAGATGTAAAACAAAACAAATTAAGATAAAAATAGAAAAATATGGAAATTATTAATTACTCAGGAATATTGCTTTGTCATGTCATAGTCATGGAAAGTAGAAACAACTGTCAGATTCTAAACTTTTGCTCTGAGTCCTAGTTTATATCATCAAGTCATACCTAAATAATGAATTATCATGGATCAGATTGATGATCTAGAACAGGTGTCATATTCTTCCAGATTTACTCTTATGCATCCTAAATCATAGTCATCAACCATCATCTTAAATCTTTCTTTCTGAGGGGGGATACAAAGTCAATAAAATGATAAGTACCCATGATTTATAATTCTCTATTAGACTAAATTTTGGAATACTATCAAAATTCCATACCAAGATATCTGTGACAGTAAATGTGGTTTAAAACATGTGTGCATTTAGGAACCAAGTAAATGTAGTGCCTTGTTGGTTAAAGAAGACAATATTATGCTGTAGCTTATAAATATTAATTTAATTTAATCTCTAACAAGGCAATTGAGTCATATAAAATAAATCAAATATATTTAAGAACAAAGCTTATGCATAAATTAAACTAGTTTTCAGTATTAAGAAGGATAAGAATTATTTTTATTTTAGCAAAGTGTTTTACAATGTGTTATATACCTTTTATATGGTATAAATTCATATGCTTAATTTCATAAATATAGATTCATGGAAAATATAAACCCATATCAGAACTATAGTAACGGATTGTCACATTACAGACAATAAGAAAAAATGTTTCTGAGAAACAGTAACACAAGCATCAACTTTCTGATGTAAATCTCAGATTTTTTTTAAAATTTTTGATCTGAAAGCACACATTTTTAGTAAGATTGTAATACAATTTATAAAATAGGGATACTTAATGGAAGTTTGCACCTATACTATAAAGTGAAGATGTCATTTTACAGTGATAAACGGATACTTAATTGAAGTAGAATATATACAAACTAAAGATTATGAGGATGAATAGTTGAAGGTGTTCTATCAATAGGGTAGGTTGTTTGGGAAAATGTAGTTTATTAATGTCTCTGAAAGGCGGTGCTGAACTGCAAATTACATGAGCGAGTGTTGTGCTGTGGCATCAGAAGCTGTCAGTGTATATGTGTCTCGGTATTCAGAGTTTGTCATCAGATGCGTTTCTATTTATTTTCAAGTGCTCCTGGTGAGAACTAAATTACATATTTTTAAAAAATCCAAAGCTCTTATAATCATGAAATATAAACAGCATTAAACAGCTTTAAGAGAAATGCGTAGTGCAGAACCTTATAGGAAAATGACATATCAGTAAAATCTTTAAAAATTAATAATTTTGCCTGAGCAAAATCTTCACGGTAAAAAAAAATGCATTATTAGGCTTTTAAAAATAATATCCATTTTAATATTTAAGCCTTTTTACCGAAATACATGCAGATTGTCTTATGAATGAAACTCACTTTAACACTAAACATAATTTTGAAGGACCCAAAGCATTCATATTTAAGGACTGATTTGGAAATAATCAAACAAGGTAGACTGAAAGAATCCTGCCAGGTGAGCAAATGTAAATAAGCTATCAGAGAAGAATCCCAAAAGATGTGGTTTGCTTAAATTTTCTATTTTTTCCATTGTATTGTTCTTACTGAGGAGGATTAATACATATTTTTGCCCCAGTGGCAATCCATTCTTCAAAACTTATTAACTGAGACATAGCTGATCTTGTTGTCTGGCTTTTCGGTTAACTCTCTCTTTAGTTTATTAGCAGAGTCAGTTTTCCTTATAGGCGAATTCTTCATCTGCAGATGTGGAGGGCTGACTATACAGCCATTTCACTGAAGGGACTAATTTGAAGATTTTAGTATCCTCAGGAGGGCCAGGGTGGGCCCTATGACGGTTGGAGCCAATCCCCTGCAGATACAGAGAGACCGCTGTAGTGCAAGCATAGTAGTAAAGAGCCAGTAACAAAGAATCAGCTAATCCTGATGTGGCTGTGATTTCTATTAGAATGTTAGAAAATATTTTCTTTACAATATTCTATTGGTTTAAAATAAATAAATTTACACTTAAAAAATTAAAAAAATACTCAGGAAAAAAATAAAAATAAAGTAATAACATTTGTAATTTTCTTTTTGTTTTTTCACTTTTTAAAATATAAATTTATTTATTTTAATTGGAGGTTAATTACTTTACAATATTGTATTGGTTTTGCCATACATCAAAATGAATCCACCACAGGTATACATGTGTTCCCCATCCTGGACCCCCCAAAGAAATAAAATTAAAAAAAAAAAAAAACCCTTTTAAAAAAAAAGAAAGAAAATATTTTCTTTTTCCACACCACTCAGGCACCAAGTTAGTATAAATTCAATAGTATTTTATTTAGTTTTTACTTTTAAAACCAAGCCATATTATCAAGTAAATAGAAAATGTCTGAACACACATCTAATTACTCCACTTCCAGACTCATGACCTCATTTTCTGTATATTACCTTTGCTAGGAATATCCTTCACTGTTTGAAGATTATAGCAATAAAATCATTTTTATACTGATATCAAAATAAGCATTTTAATAAATATTTGGTAAAGAGTTAAGTAGAGTACTTCAAGTTGTGGAAATAAACATTCAACGTGAAATTAACAGTAAAAATTGATCAAATTACCATATCTACACCTCACTTTGCATTATACATTATAGATAATATTTTTACACTCTGAATATAAAACTTTTTTCCCAGGGTCTATTTTTAAGGAAATTAGATCAAGATAATATACACACTAATACATATCAAGGCTTCCCAGGGGGCTCGATGTTAAAGAATTAACCTGCCAGTGCAGAAATCATAGGAGACAAAAGTTTTGTTTTGTTTTTTTCCTGGGCAAGGAAGATCCCCTGCAGGAGAAAATGGCAATTCACTCCAGTATTCTTGCCTGGAAAATTCCATGAACAGAGGAGCCAGGCAGGCTACAGTCTATGGGGTCACAGAATCAACATAACTGTGCACATATACACATAGACACACACACACAAACGTGTGTGTGTGTGTGTGTGTGTGTGTGTGTATACCATATACATATCAAGATAAAAGGAAGGTGACTTCAGTTGGATCACAAACACAAGGACATCTTATTTTCAGAGCCAAATAGGAGTGAACTGTTCTAAGTGTGAAAAGCTATTTCTCAACTAAAATAGGGAAAGATCAGATCAGACCACCTGTGACCATTATCCATTCTAACACAAATAGCCCTGGTGAGAGAACAAAATCAGTTCATTTTCTTCTTGAGAACAGGTATATTTGCCAGCGGTTTATTGTTTCTCTGCCTGTCACTGACAGAGAAATAATAAGCCAGCTACTTCCCAGTGCCTAAGTTACTCCCAGAGAGTTCGGATATATAATGCATGAGAGAATGCTACCTCCTTCTGATTCAGAAACTTCCATTCAAGGCATTGGTAGTAAAAAATAATTTTTAATAAAATAGAATGAATACCTATGAAATATTTTCGGTTGTAGGTTTGTTTGTTTACATATAGATTTTTATATATGTACACATGCTGCTGCTGCTGCTAAGTCGCTTCAGTCGTGTCTGACTCTGTGTGACCCCACAGATAGCAGCCCACCAGACTTCCCTGTCCCTGGGATTCTCCAGGCAAGAACACTGGAATGGGTTGCCATTTCCTTCTCCAATGCATGAAAGTAAAAAGTGAAAGTGTAGTCGCTCAGTCGTGTCTGACTCTTAGCGACCCCATGGACTGCAGCCTACCAGGCTCCTCTGTCCATGGTATTTTCCAGGCAGGAGTACTGGAGTGGGGTGCCATTTTATTCTCATGCATATTAGATAAAATGAATTTATGGGAATAATTTAAAAATACATCACGCTACTCTATTTACAATTATACTTGACAGAATATATATCCTAAGTATGTAAAATATACTTGGGGCATTATAAAAATTATAAATATTGTAATTAAAGTACTAAGTGCATGAAATATGTGGCAGTTTTAACATTGTTTAATAACAAATAAAATCATAGTTTTAAAAATATAAGCTTTAAAAAAAGTTTCTGAATTTTTTAATGATCATTCAAATTTGGAAGGAAATTTCTTGGTCTTTGCATGATCTTAGGGACATATACTTTTCTGAGCATGAATTCCCTCATGTTTAAAATCAGCTGTTGAAACACTCACCTTCTATGATTGCTTCTTAATGGCTGTTGTTGTTCAGTTGTTAAGTCATGTCTGACTATTTGTGACCCCATGGACTGCAGCATGTCAAGCTTCCCTGTCCTTCACTATCTTCTGGAGTTTGGTCGAATTTATGTCCATGGAGTGAGTGATGCTATCTAACCATCTCACCCTCTGCACCCTCTTCTCTTTTGGCCTTCAATCTTTCCCAGCATCAGGGTCATTTCCAATGAGTTGGTTCTTGGCAACAGGTGAACCAAGTATTGGACCCTTCTAATGTAAGTATCAGGCCTTCTAATGAATATTCAGGATCAATGTCCTGTAAGATTTACTTGTTTGCCTGGTAGCTCAGATTTAAAGAATTCTTTAAAAAAAATCAGAAACTTCTTTAAAATCCTGTATTTTTAAAACTATGATTTTCACTTAAGATTATAGTATTTCAAACCAATTTAAAAGTATATTCAAGTATTATTAGTGGTTATTTCTATTACAACTGACTGAACATTTCAGAAACTGATACTTATGCTCTCCTCTAATCCCATTTTGCTGCTGCTGCTGTCACTTCAGTCGTGTCAGACTCTGTGTGACCCCACTGATGGCAGCCCACCAGGCTCCCCCGTCCCTGGGATTGTCCAGGCAAGAACACTGGACTGGGTTGCCATTTCCTTCTCCAATGCATGAAAGTGAAAAGTGAAAGTGAAGTCGCTCATTCATGTCTGACTCTGAGCGACCCCATGCACTGCAGCCTACCAAACTCCTCCATCCGTGGGATTTTCCAGGCATTACTTAATTTTATCCTTATTATCACATTTAAATAGAACTAATGGTACTATTTTTTTCAAAACCAACAACTTTTTAAATTGAACTATAGTTGATTTACAATGTCGCATTGGTTTCAAATTTACAACAAAGTGATTCAGTTAAACATATACATCTATTATTTTTCATATTCGTCGCCATTATAGGTTATTACAATATGTTGAATACAGTTCCCTGTACCATAATACACAAATAACTTGTTGTTTATTTATTTATATATGTATCTGTTATTCCTAAACTCCTAATTTATTCCTCCATCCTTTCCCTCTTTGGTAACCATAAGTGTTTTCTAGATCTGTGAGTCTAAGAAATAACAGTTCTTTTTATTCTCTTTAGCATATTAGACAGAGAGAGAAATTCTGGAAGTGATTCATTTTCTTTTCTTACCTTTTGAAACTGTGCTGCCTCATAAGGATGACCAAAATTTTATGATGCAAAAATATAGTGTATTTTTCCTGTTATCTTTTCTGAGAATTTGCCTATATTCTGAACACAAATATACCCATATTTATGTGTGTTACTAGGAATATTTAAAAGAGTCTTGAAAATACTAGAAGAAAGAGTATATGGGAAGTTTATTTTTATCAGACCTTTCAAAATATGGTAAAATTCATTATTTCTTTTGTTACTTGAAAGTCATGAGAAATTGGCATGATGTATATAACATTTCTACAGGTAATAAAACAATCTCAGCAAGATAGTTGAATTGCTGACATGTAAGTGACAGGGACTTGTATAGAAAAATGGCTATTTTTTTTTTTACAGGAATTTCAGAATTTTTTTCTGTATCCATTTGTGTCTTCATAAGTAAAACTTTCTTTTACTTCAGTTTATTTCAGATGGATCAATTTATCTGGTGGATTAAAGTTATGGGGAAATATTCAAGATGCATAATTTGGAATAAAGGCAAAATTATTTTCAAAAGCCACTGTATAGCTAAAATAATCAAATAGAAGTGAAGAGGAATAGTTTCTGGCATCCTTTCATCTTCCACCTTAAGAAATTTTGGAGACTGAATTATAATACAAATGTATGAAATGTATATTTGCTTAGAAAACTCTGGGCAGTTAATGTATGACAGAAAAAGTCCAAGTCTCCTTCTAAAATAGTCTTCCAGATACACTAGTATTTGCTTTTATTATGATGACTATGACTTGTTACTATTACTATGACTTTGCTCTTTATACTTTGATTATATGGACCTTTGCTGGCAAAGTGATGTTTCTGCTTTTTAAATACACTGTCTAGATTTGTCATAGCTCTCCTTCCAAGGAGTAGCATCTTAATTTCATGGCTGCTGTCAATGGCCCCAGTGATTTTGGAGCCGAGGAAAATAAATCTGTCAGTGCTTCCAATTTTCCCCTTCTATTTGCCATGAAGTGATGGGACCAGATTCCATGTTCCTAATTTTTGGAATGTTGAATTTCAGGCCAGCTTTTGCACTCTCCTCTTTCACCCTTATCAAGAGGCGCTTTAGTTCCTCTTCATTTTCTGCCATAAGGGTGGTGTGATCTGCATATCTATGGTTATTGTTATTTTTCCTGGAAATCTTGATTCCAGCTTGTGATTCATGCAGTCTGGAATTTCACATGATGTACTCTGCATATAACTTAAATAAGCAAGGTGACAATATTCAGCCTTGTCATACTCCTTTCTCAGTTTTGAACCTGTCAGTTGTTCCATGTGTGGTTCTAACCGTTGCTTCTTGACTCACATACAAGTTTCTCAGAAGACAAGTTAGGTGATTTGGTACTCCTATCTATTTAAGAATTTTCCACAGTTTACTGTGATCCACACAGTCAAAGGTTTTAATATAGTCATTGAAGCATAGATCTGGATGCCCAACAAACAAACATAATTTAAATAACTAATCATTGAAGCATAGAAACAAATACTTGATCGTCTACAGGAGAAGCTTGTTTTAGAAATGTTCACAATAAATTAGCAGATCTATTGTTTCTGTTAGACACTAATGACTCCAAAGTGGCATTTCTTAACAAAATAATTGTGTTTTTCAGATTTAAATAAAAGATCAAATTTTTCATTCACTCTTTTCTACAAAGTTAGAAATTCCAGAATGTATCAGAAATATTTGTGCCTTTTTGTTTTCTTTTGTAAAATATTAATGGTAGAAGCACTGAGATGTTGTTGTAATGGAAAGTCTAGCCTGTTATTTTTAGGCAGCTGTGGTTTTCTTAAAACTGCTTTTCAAAAATCATGTTATGTAATTGATCCAATTTTACGGGAAAAAAACCAGTTATCTAGCTCAGATCTGGATTAGCATTCACACATCGTCTAATCTCTGGTAGGATGACCTCAGGAGAGACATCTGTTTGGCTGTCTTGGTAGAATTCACTTAAAATCATCTGTTCATGGAAGAGTAGCCTCTTCAAAATTGCTCAGAGCCTTGGATGAGACTTTAAGAGTGATTTTCTTTTTCAATATTTTTTACTTTCATATAATGTTACATTGAAAAAATAAAGCTTGTGATTCTCCATGTTCTAAGGTGTATCAATAGGTCATACTAAATTGTATAAGTTGATACACTGATTGAAACAGTTCAAATTCTTCCATAGGAAGTTTAATTGCAATATAAGTAAAGACTGAAATAATAAGACCTGTTAAATCTGATATTCAGATTTTCAGCAAATATCTCTGAGAAATCTACAACATTAGTTATAAGTTAACAAAACAAAGTTATGTTTATAAAATCATATTAAATGCCATTTATTTTATGTTAAAGAGAATGGGGAAATAACAAGAACAATAAATCTGAAACTTTTTAAATAAATTTACTTTGCTCTGATTGAAAAGCTAAAGGAAAATAATACCTACCATTTTGTCAACAAGTGGTAATCAACTTGATGAACAAAAATGACCTACCAGGTGCTGAGAATCATGAATATTTTAAATTTCCATAGAGCAATGATAATGGTACCTATAGACAAAGACATACATCATATCAGAGAGTGGTGTTCTTGAGCTGCTTGAAACCACACCAGCCTACTGTTAAACTGTCTCATAAGTATTAATAATGAGGCTCTCAACATACTTAAAAGTGGAAACTCTTATGATGGTTATTATCTCAGTTAATATAGGCTATTTGTTCTTTATAAATACAACATATTAACAGCTAACACAGCAAAATCCTCTTTTTAAATTGACAGGCTCTAGTATTTTGTTTGTGGGTGATTATTATTAGACTTTTTCCTTTGCTCATATAAAATCTATTGCAGGTTCATCTGAGTTATTTGCCAAGGGAATTGACTTCCATTTGTGGCTTAAACATCTCAACACATGCTTTTATGATCTCCACAAAAATGTTCTTGTACTATCAATTGAAAACTTTGGCCATGAAGAGACATACCATTCTGCCTCCATTGGCTGAAATTAGTTGCATGCACTGTCTAGGTAAAATATAGGGGTAGGAAATACAATCCTGAGCCTAGAAAAAGATAAAAACAAACAAACAAACAAATTAACCAGATGTGAGCAAACATATATTTGTATATGTATATATATGTAGGTTGTCTACACACATAAATGTATATATATGCACATATATATATATGTATATATGCATATAATATATACATGTGAGAATATATACAGGCTTCCCTGGTGGCTATACATTATACTTTTTATTTTAATACTGCTAAATCTTAATCCACATGTGCTAGGTGTTAGATGAGCTTGAATGTTTTAATTTTTCTATTTTACACCTTTAGTTACCATTTTTCTTAAGTCACAATTTTAAAAAAAATCAAAGAATAGCAAATATCAATTTCACTTTTATCAGAACATTTCCTTCATAATATACATTCTTTTCACTTTTCAGGAAAATACATAGAATGGGCTGCATTTTAAAAAATAATAGGAATATTTTGGCCCATCTTTCCTGTCTCTTAAGTCATATAGTGGTTAAAAAAAAAAAAGGAAAAGAAAAAAACAGGATTACTTTAAATTTTCCCAGTTGAGATATCAGATTTATAGCTTCCTAGGTGCATGTCTTATATATGAGGCTTAGTTCTGATCCTGAAGCTTTAATTTATTTCATTGTATGTCTTTCTGCATTTTTCCCATAAAGAAGAATCATAGTTTGTATAATATTTGGTGTTATTTTCAGTAAAAATAAATTTCAAAGTAATACATGTTTGCTAATTTTTAATATTATTCTGGGCAAGGTAATTTAGGGAAAAAAAATGGACCCATAGAAAAGACTATAAGCAACCAGAAGATTCAGGGAGTACATGAAGAATAGATATTTTCATAAATGGATAACTTCCATAGCAGTTCTATTTCAGATAAATCAGAAAACAAATGCTAACTACGTATACACTGCTGATGTTGTTGACAAGAACATGTCCAGTTAGACTTTTGGCGGCCATCAGAATGTAATTTCAAAATATTCTTAGTGCAGGAAATGAGGGTGAAGAGAATGTATTCTGAATTCTCTAGCTTAAGAGGCCTGAGATTCTTATACAAAAATAAAAGTGTCTAATTTTGTTCATACATAAAAGTGTTTAAGTGACCTTAGCAGTGTTTTTTCTTGAAGAATTTGGTGGCAGTCTGGGAGATTTCAGCAGTAATCTTTTGCCTTAATAAGCTGGAAGAGATAAAACCTATACTCTGATCATTAATGTTATAGTTTATGGAATGTTCAGAAGGGGTGGGAAAGGTCTCAACTCACAAAGTTCATTAGTGACAGTGACAGGATTAGAACCCATCTTTCATAAATTGCAAAATAACTGTTCCATTGCAAAGCAATTTTTTTAAGGGGTAACTACTTGAAATTTTACTTTTGATTAGCCTTTCAAACATACCTTCAGTTCAGTTCAGTTCGGTCACTCAATCGTCTCCGACTCTTTGTGACTCTATGGACCATAGCACACCAGGCTTCCCTGTCCATCACCAGTTTGCTCAAACTCATGTCCATAGAGTCGATGATGTCATCCAACCGTCTCAGCCTCTATTGTCCCTTTCTCTTTCTGCCTTCAATATTTACCTTAGCCTTTTTAAAATTTATCTGTTTCAAGGTCTGTCATTTTTAATCATGGCTCATATTATGCTTTTCACTAGGAGCATCAACTAAATATAAAGGAAGTACTACTTAAATAATTTTAAAAACAAAAAATATGAAGACTCAGTCTACTTATCTGAATGAATGAATACATTTCTTCGTTTCCTTTGGGACTGATATACTATCAGCCTTGTACAAGCCTCCTGTGAAAGTGAAAGTGCCTCAGTTGTGTCCGACTCTTTAAGATTCCATTAACTATAAACCGTGAAATTCTCCAGGCCAGAATACTAGAGTGGGTAGCCATTCCCTCCTCCAGGGGATCTTCCCAACCCAGGGGTCTAACTCAGGTCTACCTGCATTGCAGGCAGATTCTTTACCAGCTAAGCCATAAGGGAAACCCAAGAACACTGAAGTGGGTAGCTTATCCCTTCTCCAGGGGGTATTCCTGACACAAATCAGTAATCAAACCAGGGTCTCCTGCCTTGCAGGCGAATTCTTCACCAACCAAGCTATCAGGGAAGCCTCCTACTGAGTAGCTAAAAAAAGTCAGAGAAAAATCACACACTGAGAAGATTGTTAGCAATATATATTCATAGTCACTGACCTCAGCTGGACCTCAATACTGGTAGAAATTTTTATTATTACATTTGTTTTGTCTACTTTCTATAGTCAAACTTTTGTATTCTCCACACTCTTATACTGGTACAATTCTCAGCAGATGACTTTGTCCTCTACTTCATAGAAAAAAAAAAAAGTCTATCAGAAGTAACCACTTCAAATTCCTGCCCCCACATCTTGAATTCTACTTAAATCTTCACTCCTTTATTTATAACTTATCTAAGGAGTACTTTTCAAAATACCTTAATTTTTTTCTCAATAGGCAATATTCATGTTGAAGGATGTACATGTCTGGGTGAATGTCCTGTCTCAGTTCATTTCAGTTCAATTAGGTCACACAGTTGTGTCTGACACTCTGCAATGCCATGGACTGCAGCACATCAGGCTTCCTTGTCGAGCACCAGCTCCTGGAGATTGCTCAAACTTCCGTCCATCAAGTCAATGATATCATCCAACCATTTAATCCTCTGTTGTCCTCTTCTCCTCCTGGCTTAAATCTTTTCCAGCACGAAAATCTTTTCCAAGGAGTCAGTTATTCACATCAGCTGGGCAAAGTGTTACAGTTTAAGCTTCAGCATCAGTCCTTCCAATTAATATTCAGGAATGATTTTCTTTAGGATGGACTGGTTGGATCTCATTGCAGTCCAAGGCACTCTGAAGAGTCTTCTCCAACACCACAGTTCAAACGCATCAATTCTTTGGTTCCCAGCTTTCTTTATAGTCAAACTCTCACACCTATACATGACAACTGGAAAAACCATAGCCTTGACTAGATGGACATTTGTTGGCAAAGTAATGTCTTTGCTTTTGAATATGCTGTCTAAGATGGTCACTGCTTTTCTTCCAAGGAGAAGGCATCTTTTAATTTCATGGCTGGAATCACCATCTGCAGTGGTTTTGGAGCCCCCCAAAATAAAGTATCTCACTGTTTCCATTATTTTCCTATTCACTTGCCATGAAGTGATGGGACTGGATGCCATGATCTTAGTTTTCTGATTGTTGATTCTTAAGCCACCTTTTTTCATTCTCCTCTTACACCTTCATCAAGAGACTCTTTAGTTCTTCTTCACTTTCTGCCATAAAAGGGCTGTCATCTGCATATCTGAGGTTATTGATATTTCTTCCAGCAATCTTGATTCCAGTTTGTGCTTCATGAAGCTGGCATTTTGCATGATGTACTCTGCATATAAGCAGAGTGACAATATACAGCTTTGAAGTACTCTTTGCAGAATTTGGAACCAATCTGTTGTTTCATATCCAGTACTAACTGTTGCTTCTTGACCTGCATACAGATTTCTCAGGAGACAAGTCAGGTGGTTTGGCATTCCCATCTCTTGGAGACATTTCCACAGTTTATTGTGAACACACAGTCAAAGGCTTTGGCATAGTCAATAAAGAATAGATTTTTCTGGAACTCTTGCTTTTTTTATGATCTAACGGATGTTGGCAGTTTGATCTCTGGTTCCTCTGCCTTTTCTAAAATCAGCTTAAACATCTGGAAGTTCACAGTTCATGTGCTGAAGCCTAGCTTGGAGAATTTTGAGCAATACTTTACTACCATGTGAGATGAGTGCAATTCTGTGGTAGTTTGAACATTCTTTGGCAGTACCTTTCTTTGGGATTGGAATGAAAATTGACCTTTTCTAGTCCTGTGGCCACTGCTGAGTTTTCCAAATTTGCCGGCATATTGAGTACAGCACTTTGACAGCATCATCTTTTAAGATTTGATAAAGCTCAACTGGAACTCCATCACCTCCACTAGCTTTGTTCATAGTGATGCTACTTAAGTCCCACTTAACTTTGTGTTCCAGGATGTCTGTTTCTAGGTGAGTGATGATACCATCTTGGTTATCTGGGTCATGAAGATATTTTTTGTATTGTTCTTCTATGTATTCTTGCCACCTCTTCTTAATATCTTCTTCTTCTTTTAGGTCCATACAATTTCTGTCCTTTATTGAGCACTTCTTTGAATGAAATTTTCCTTGGTATCTCTAATTTTCTTGAAGATATCTCTAGTCTTTCCCATTGTATTGTTTTCCTCTATTTCTTTGCATTGGTCACTGAGGAAGTCTTTCTTATCTCTGCTTGCTATTCTCTGGAACTCTGCATTCAAATGAATATATATTTCCTTTTCTCATTTATCTTTAGCTTCCCTTTTTCTGTAAGTATTTTTAAAGCCTCTTCAGACAACCATTTTACCGTTTGGGATTTCTTTTTCTTGAGGATGGTCTTGATCATTGCCTCCTATACAATGTTATGAACCTCCATCCATAGTTCATCAGACACTCTGTCTATTAGATTTAATCCCTTGAATCTATTTGTCACTTCCACTGTATAATCATAAGGGATTTGATTTAGGTCATGCCTGAATGGTCTAATGGTTTTCCCTACTTTCTTTCATTTAAATATGAATTTGGCAATAAGGAGTTCATGATCTGAGAAACAGTCAACTCCCAGCCTTATTTTTGCTGACTGTATAGAGCTTCTCCATCTTTGGCTGCAAAAAATATAATCAATCTGATTTCAGTGTTGACCATCTGGTGATGTCCATGTGTAGAATCTTCTCTCGTGTTGTTGGAAGTGGGTGTTTGTTATGACCAATGCGTTCTCTTGGCGAAACTCTGTTCGCCTTTGCCTTACTTCATTTTCTACTCTAAGGCCACATTTGCCTGTTACTCCAGGTATCTCTTGACTTCCTCCCTTTGCATTCCAGTCCTCTATAATGAAAAAAGACATCTTTTTAAGGTGTTAGTTCTAGAAGGTCTTGTCGGTCTTCATAGAACCATTCAACTTCAGTTTCTTCAACATTACTAGTAGGGGCATAGACTTGGATTACTGTGATATTGAAAGGTTTGGTTTAGAAATGAACAGAGATTATTCTGTCATTTTGGGGATTGCTTCCAAATATAGTGTTTTGGACTCTTGTGAAATATGATTGATATTCCATCTCTTCTAAGGGATTCTTGTCCACAGTAGTAGATACAATGGTCATCTGAGTTAAACTCACCCATTCTAGTCCATTTTAATTCACTGATTCCTGAAATGTCAGTGTTCACGGTTGCCATCTCCTGTTTGTCCACTTCCAGTTTGCCTGATTCATGGACCTAATGTTCCGGGTTTCTATGCAATATTGCTCTTTACAGCATTGGAATTTACTTCCATCACCAGTCACATCCACAACTGTGTGTTTTTTGATTTGGCTCTGTCTCTTCATTCTTTCTGGAGTTATTTCTCCACTCTTTTCCAGTAGCATTATTGGGCAACTATCTACCTGAGGAGTTCATCTTTCAATGTCGCATCTTTTTGCCTTTCCATACTGTTCCTTTCTCATATAAGTAGCAACTAACTGCTACATTGTGTGCAGTTTTGTATATCAGTCACAATTTTATTTCCCTGGTTGTAGATTTTTTAGTGGCCTCCAATTTCCCAGTATCATAAACAACTCTGTGAAGAAGTTCCTCAAATATCTATGTGTGTGAAAACTGTTTAATTTGACATATACAAGAAACAGCATTGTTACCTATACCTACTTTGACTAGGTGCAACTATTTCTAAAAAGCATGACTTAAGTTCCTTTATGGATGGCAAAGATATCAAATGAGTCAATCCTAAAGGATATCAACTCTAAATATTCATTGCAAGGGCTGGAGCTAAAGCTGAACCTCCAATACTTTGGCCACCTAATGTGAAGAACTGACTCATTGGAAAAAATCCTGCTGCTGGGAAAGGTTGAGGGCAAGAGAGCAAGGAGGTGAGAGAAGATGAGATGGTTGGATGGCATCATTGACTAAATGGACATGAGTGTGAGCAAACTTAGGGATAACATGAAGGACAGGGAAGCCTGATGTGCAGTAGTTCTTGGGTCACAAAGAGCTGGACATGACTTAGCAACTGAACAGCACGTTCTTTTATAGTACCAACTTCAGTGCTTCATCAATTAGCACAACTGATACATTTCCAGGTTTTCCTAACTGAGTGATGGTAACTTCATAACATGCTGTTTTTATTTTTTATCCCTGTTTTATTGGAGCATTATTGACATATAGCCCCATATGAATTCCAGGTGAAAGAATAATCATTTGACTTATATACATAATGAAATGATTATCTCAAAAAAAATATAGTTGACATCCACCATCTCTTATTGATATAAAATACAAAAAGAAATATATTTGTGTGTATGTTTGTGACAAAAACTCAGGATTTACTCTTAAGAACTTTCACATATAACACACAGCAGTGTAAATTTATTGTCCTGTACATTATATCCTTAGCACTTATTTGTCTCATAACTGGCAATATGCACCTTTAGATTGGTTCCATCTGAATCATACACCTCTTATCCCCGATCACTGGGTATAACCACAAATCTGATTTCTCTTTCTGTTAGTTTGCCATTTTTTTTTTCTTTTTTTGAAGTATACCCATCCCACAATTTCATGTTAATCCCTGTTACAATACATAGTCATTTGGTAGTTCTATGAATTTAAAAGTGATCACCAAAATAAATATAGTTGCATCACTATACAAATATATTACATAAATATTGATTATATTGTCCACACCTTACATTTCATAACCACCACATTTGTTTTGCAACTGAAGTTTGTACATCTTAATCTCCCTCATCTGTTTTTCATTCCTCCACCCTGCTCCTCTGGCAGCAACATGTTTGTTTCCTGTGTTTTTAAGTCTTTCTGTTTTGTTATATCTGTTCATTGTTTTGTTTCTTAGATTCCACACATAAATGAAATCATATAGTATTTGTCTTTGTCTGGGTTATTTAACTTAGCATAACACCTGGTAGTTTCACCCATGCTGTTGCAAATGCCAACATTTCATTCTTTGTGATGGCTGAGTAGTATTCCATTGGGAGCTTCCCAGGTGGCACTAGTGGTAAAGAATGACCTGTCAATGCAGAGGACCAAGGGATGTGGTTTCCGTCCCTAGATCAGGAAGGTTGCCTGGATGAGGGAATGGCAACACACTCCAGTATTCTGGCTTGGAAAGTTCCATGGACAGAGGAGCCTGGTGGTTACGGTACATGATGTCTCAGAGTCAGACATGACTGACAACATTGAGAATGAGCAGTATTCCATTGTATATCCTTCTTTATCCATTCATCTGTTGATAGGCATTTAGGTTGCTTCGGTATCTTGCCTATTATAAATAATGCTCCAATGAACATAAAGGAGTGTATATCTTCTCTAGTTAATGTTTTATTTTCCTTGCATAAATATGTAAGAGGGGAATTGCTGGATCTTTTGACAGTTCTATTTTAAATTTTTTAGGAAATCTCCATTTTATTTTTGATAATGGCTGCACTAATTTGCATTCCTCCAAACAGTGTATGGAGGTTACTTCTCTCCACATCTTTACCAATACTTGTTATTTGTTATCTTTGATAATATGCATTCTGCTGAGTGTGAAGTGATATCTCATTGTGGTTTTGATTTGTCTTTTTCCTGTTGTTTAGTGATGTTTAGATTCTTTTCAGTCCATGGGGTCGCTAAGAGTCGGACACGACTGAGCGACTTCATTTTCACTTTTCACTTTCATGCATTGGAGAAGGAAATGGCAACACATTCCAGTGTTCTTGCGTGGAGAATCCCAGGGATGGGGGAGCCTGGTGGGCTGCCATCTATGGGGTCGCACAGAGTCGGACACGACTGAAGGGACTTAGCAGCAGCAGCAGATTCTTTTCATGTGCCCATTGGCCACCCATATGCTTTCTTCACAAAAGTGTCTATTCATGTTCTATAGCCATTACTTAACTGGGTTGCTTGCTTTTTGATGTTGGCTTACATGAGTTTGTTGGTTAATTTTAAATAAACTCATTTTCAGATATATTATTGGCAAATATCTTTCTCATTCTGCTGGTGTTCTTTTCACTTTATTGATAGTTTCCTTCTCTATGTAAAAACATTTTAGTTTGATGTTGTTCCATTTTTAAAAATATTTACTTTTGTTTCACTTGCTTGAGGAGACATATCCTAAAAACATCTGACTAAACCTGAAACTGAAGAGAATTCTGCCCATGCTTTCTTGTCACTTTATTAATTGCTTTGGCACTGTTTCTTTGTTTTCTTCACTTATGATACTTAGTGTTATATTTGGATACCATTTTTGCTTTTCTTGTGTGCTTTGCTCATGTAAATGACATTTAATTTTTGTAAGACTTTATTTTTGTTTATTTTAATGAGACAGAATTTAAACACAGGGAAACCTACTGATCCTAAGTGTATAACATCATCAGTTTTGACAAAGGAAAAACCTGTGTCATTCACATCCTTGTCAATATATATGCTCTCAATCCCAGAAATCTTCCTTTTGCTCATTATCAGTCAACTCCCACTTTTGCTGACACAAAGCATTGCTCTGATTTATATTAACATGAAGTTTTCAGTTCTTGATTTTCACAAAGGGAATTACACAGTTATGTACTCTTTTGTATATAAATTCTTTTGTTCAGTTTAATATTCTTGAAATTATCTGCATAATTGCATTATCAATAGTTTAGTCTTATAGTTTCTGCATAGTCTTTCATTGTGTAAATAGATACATTAGTGTATTTATTTTATTGTTGATGGAAACATGGCATGTTTACAGTTTTTGCTAATCAAATTGCTTTGAACATTCTTGGATAAAACTTATTTTTATTTTTTTAAGAAAATAAGATCTATACTTTGGGATTAACATATAGACACATATATAAAATAGATAACCAAGAAAGACCTACTGTATAGCACAGGAAACTCAATACTGATTATTCTCTAATAACCAATATGGCTAAAGAATCTGAAAAAGAATAGATGAATGTATATGTATAACTGAATCCCTTTCCTAGACACTGAAAATTAACACAGCATTGTTAATCATCTAAGCTGAAATATAGAACAAAATTTAAAATAATAAAAATAAAAATAACTAAAAGTTAAATTGCTGAATTAGAGAGTAAGTGAATCTTTATGATAGTTGTCCAAATATTTTTTAAAATGTTTACTCCTATCAGTAGCAAATTTTAGGTGACTCCACATCTTCATCAACAATTGCTATTGTCAGGTTTTTAAAAATTGTTTCTTCTTTACTATTTTAGAGATTAAAAATCATACAGTTGCTTTTGAGGATTGCTAGGGCTGCATCCTACATATATGAGAACGATAGGTTTTTAATATTATTCAATTAAACTGTATTTTTTAAGTTTTCTTTTGATTTTTAATACAGTTATAGATGTGTTTTGTCTGATTTTCAAGCAATTGAAGATTTATTAAATATCTTAATGTGAATTTTTTCTGGTTGTAGACTTTTATGCTTCAGAAAACATGCTTTGTATGATATCACAAAATTTATGGAAACATTTTTTGGTTCATTCTTAGTAAGTATGCATTTGAGAGGAATGAAAGCTGTTTTTGTAGAGTGAGGTTTTCTATACATATATATTGCTCCACCATCATCATTTTTGTTGTTCAAATTACCTACATCATCTCAGATTTCTTTGTCTACTTTCTCTGTCCGCTATTGACAATGTAATATTAAAGGCTGCAACAGTTTGTGGATGTGTTTTTTCTTCCTTTAATTATATCAGTTTGTCATTTATCTGGCTTTATTCGATTGCATGCATGCATATTCACATTGCAAGTCTTTTTATAATTTTAAATCTTTCATCTTTATGAAAGGGGCTTATTTATGTCTCGTATTATTGTCTTTTTTTTTTTTTTGAAGTCTACTTTTTCAAACATCAGTAGAGCCACTTCAGCTTTTTTATGTGTGATGTTCACATGAAATTTTTTTTTTTCCTTTTTAGATTTTCAATATTTGTGAATAGTTGTTGAAAATTCTTCCTTGTATATTTGTATACTTGTTTGGTTTTACTATTAAAACATAATAAGGAGGTTGACTTCAAAAGACAAAATAATTATGTATTTTCATTAAAAAAAAAACTTCTCTCAATGTATTATCTCCAGTCAGGTTAAAATGCTTATATTTTTAGCTCAAGTTAATCTTTATATTTTTGAGGTATTAATTGAAATTAAATATAGATAAATTATTTCCTGAGTTTTTAGATTTTTTAGCTTCTCTGAAGCTAAGACTATATTTCTCTCTGTGCTATATGATTTTCTAAGACATTCTTAGGGGCTTATAATTATTTTATTACTTTATTACAAATTACACCTGAACTCTATCATTTTACATGTTTTATTCTAGGTGTACTCAATTTTCTTATTAGGTTTTTAAAATTGCAATTAGTCTTATCTCCATTACTCTCCAAATGTCTCAATTTCTTTCTCCCATTTTTTTTTTTTTCCCTTCAAGACAAGTTTAAAATATTAGTTCAGTAGCTTGGCTACTAAAAACTCATCATTAATTTTATTTCCCTCCTAATTTATATGAAGCTATTATCCCTCCTGTCTCATTCCCTTCTGCTACACTTGTTCCCTGTAATGCTTAGTTTATGTTCTCACTGATTTTCACTTGCTATCAAGCTTTAACCAATCAATATGTGTGAATTTGTACATATGTGGTATCTTATCACTTTTATTTTGTACCAAGCAGTCAATGTTTCTTGAGCTCTTACATATTTATGTCTTCTTTGTGTTGTATGTCTATATTAAGGATTATTATATTTCATGTAGGCAAGCATGCTAAGTCACTTCAGTCAAGTCTGACTCTTTCAGACCCTAAGGATTCAAGCCTACCAGGCCCCTCTGTCTATGGGATTCTCCAGGCAAGGATACCAGAGTGGTTTGCCATGCCCTCCTCCAGGGCATCTTTTTCACACAGGGATTGAACTCATCTCCTGCAGTTCCTGCATTGCTGGTGGATGCTTTACTGCTGAGCTACTGGGGAAGCCTGTATTTC
This sequence comes from Neotragus moschatus, assembly GCA_006410615.1. NCBI lineage: Eukaryota > Metazoa > Chordata > Mammalia > Artiodactyla > Bovidae > Neotragus > Neotragus moschatus. The sequence goes on along the minus strand of SJYA01001783.1, from coordinate 24,700 downwards.
ATGTATGAAATTAAGTAAATGAAAATTTAATTAATAAACATTCCTCTCAAATTATCTTATAAAAAGTACCCCCTCAGGAAGACACTACTTTCTTCCTTTCCCTTTATGTTTCTCCCCAAACACTATAACACAGTGCTTTCATAATTTCTTTTTAAACAGATGGGGGAGCTTAGAAGTTAAAGTTAGATGGATGGTGATGGAAGTGATACTATAATGAGAAGAAAACTAGCAAATTGTTATATCCAAAACCAGATTTTCTTACCTATTATGTGTATGTTACTGTTACACATGTGGGCAAAAACTATCTTCAAAATTTTTGCAAAAAAAGAAAGACTGTATTTATATACACATGAGGAAAAAGAGTGAAAAGAAAAAGAGAAAATGTAGAAATAAAGATGTGGGGAGAAATCATGATTTGGAAGTGCCATACTAAACAGGAGCATTTATAATTGAAAAATCTATCAACTAATACCTGATCTTTAAAAATATATATATATTGTTTTATTCAGGAAAAATAATATTGCTGTTTAAATTTGACTTCTGCAGTTTTGGATCCATTTTATTTGTGTGGCATTTTCATTAATTTTCAGTAATAAAGAAAAAGGTATTTTCTATAAGAATTTTCCAGTTGAAAATCAGAAACCAAATATTCAAACACAGCAAATACAAACCCTGTGGAATTGGGTAGTGGATATTCAGGTAGAAATACTCCTTTTACCCAAGACCAAGTTTTGGAAACAAACTGACAACATTAGCTGCATTCTAAAAAATCATTTCACTGCCTCAATATGCATGGCAAATGGCTCCAAGTGTCAGGCTCAGATAAGCTGAAAGCAAGATCGCTGAAAGGTACATTTTCTAATCAACTTCCTGAATTATCTTTGACTCCTGGTATGGTCTCACATGTGAACTAATTATGAAGTATAACATGCCAATATTTTCATAACAAAAAATAAAAATTGGCCTTTTAACTCTTTGGAAATGGTTCATGATGTTATCCTTGTTGTTATTTCAACAAATTTTAGATACACTCTTCCCTTTAAACTTTGTCTTCTGACTAAAAAGCACCAGACGTCAATTTTTGGTGACATCACGTTCATTCTGTGTTCTATTATGTACATTTTGCAAGTTTTTCCCCTGAGGCCGCACTTGGGTAAAGGCTTTTAAAAGTGAATTTTATCTAGAACATTACCAAAGTGATTTACCTTTTTAAAGGAAAGACATGTGGATTAAAAATAACATACTTAGCTGTGTATATTAAGAGTAGGATGGGAAATATAGTTTAGATTATATTTTCTTGTTCTGTAATTCAAAAAGTTTTAGTGGTTTCACTTTTACATTAATTGTCCTTTGCTGTTAGTGCCCCTATACCATCCTTCCCATTTCTGAGCTTTCTTTCCCTTCCCCTTTCTTTCTCCTCTTTTCCTTTCTTTCTCCTTTCTCTGTTTCTTTCTTTCTCCCTTTCTATTTCTTTCTTTCTTTTTCTTCCTTTCTGACCTAGAAAATACATGATATAGATTTTCTAAGCTGTAGCAGGCATTGAAATTGTGAGCATGAAAAGATAACTCTGGGAAATATGTATGAAGTGTCTGTGTAGAACAAAGCTTGGCTACTTTGAGAAACTGAAAGAAGACTGAGAAATGAGAATTCTAACTGACAAAATGTTATGCATGTGACTTTTGATACCGCTGAAGATAAGAGTTCGAGAAGGGAAAACAGAAAACCAAGTATCGAAATTCTTCAGTGAGTATAAAGGGAGTGACCAAGAGGTAAATAGATGACAGTATTTAAGAAGGGTGAGAATGTTTGAACCTTGTGGAAGATACAGTGAAAAAGAAATTTTGCTGATATGTTTTTTTCGTTGTAGTTGCTGTCATTTAGGACAATAAATATACAACAGCACCAAGAATTGCAAGGAAAAAGGCATTAATTTACCCTCCAAGGGTTGATATTGAAATAAACAGAAATAGTTTCTGACTAATGAGACTACAGGGAAAGTTATTGTTTAATTGATAGCTGGTCTTTTCAGAACAATAATAAACTGTGCAAATATAGAAAAGTTTGTTTTCTTAAGTGGAGAGAGCAGGAAGGGATGGAGGATTGGCTTAAGGTAGGAAATATCCAGAAATGATATTTTAGGTTGAATTGAAAGGATGGATCCTTTGTTAGGGACTGTGGTCAGCATAATTCTGAGGGGAGATGGAATTTTTCTAACAGTCTGAGATGAGACAGGATAATTAGACCTAATGCTATGTTCCCAAATGCATCTTCTCAGGTATAGTAACTGAATATAAATAGACTCTTGGAAGCTCCAATCTGCACATTGTTCAGTTTAGTTCAGTTCAGTTGCTCAGTCATATCCGACTTTTTGAGGCCCCATGAACTGCAGCACGCCAGGCCTCCCTGTCCATCACCAAGTCCCGGAGTTCACTCAGACTCACGCCCATCAAGTCGGTGATGCAATCCAGCCATCTCATCCTCTGATGTCCCCTTCTCCTCCTGCCCCTAATCCCTCCCAGCATCAGAGTGTTTCCAATGAGTCAACTCTTCACATGAGGTGGCCAAAGTACTGGAGTTTCAGCTTCAGGATCATTTCTTCCAAAGAACACCCAGGGCCGATCTCCTTCAGAATGGACTGGTTGGATCTCCTTGCAGTCCAAGGGACTCTCAAGAGTCTTCTCCAACACCACAGTTCAAAAGCTTGTATACAAAAAATAACTTCTTAGTTTTCCCTTTTTCTGGTTATTTAAGTGAACTGGTTATTTAAGTGAAAGGGAAACAATAAGTGTATTTGTATCAATAAATAAATAATAGAAACCAAAAGGCCCAAGGAATTGAATATTTCTTCTGATGTATATTTACAAATTAAGGAAGGTAGGGTATTAGTGTTCTGAGGCCTGCATGAAAAAGAAAAAATACTATTGTCTTGTTTAAGCAGTTTGTTTGTTTTTCCTCACAGTTTTTCAGGCTGAATGTCTGAGATGAAGACATCAGCAAGGTTGGTTTTTTGGAGGCCCCCCACCTTAGCTCGCGGAGAAGGCAATGGCAACCCTCTCCAGTACTCTTGCCTGGAAAATCCCATGGACAGAGGAGCCTGGTAGGCTGCAGTCCATGGGGTCGCTAAGAGTCGGCACAACTGAGCAGCTTCACTTTCACTTTTCACTTTCATGCACTGGAGAAGGAAATGCAACCCACTCCAGTGTTCTCGCCTGGAGAATCCCAGGGACAGGGGAGCCTGGTGGACTGCCGTTTATGAGGTCACACAGAGTCGGACATGACTGAAGCGACTTAGCAGCAGCAGCAGCACCTTAGCTCACAATTGACCAATTCCTCACTGTATTTCACATGGCCCTTAGTTATATGCTCATGTAACTCGTGTTTCCATGTGTCCAAATCGTCTGTTCCTACAGGGACACAGGTCCTATTGGAATGGATCTTCCCCAAAGACATATTTTAAGGTAATCATCTTTTCAAAGATCTCCTCCTCACATCTCCAAATATGTCCATGCTGAGACCCTGGGGTTTAGAATATATGAATGAATGTATGAACATGTGAATTCAGGGAAAATACAATCCAGCCCTAACAAGCAACATAACAACCCTTTACTTTAAGGGTCCATGTGTATACCTTTACAACAGACTATTGTCTGTCCTAAAAGATATTCGTAAGGTTAGTAATATGCAGCAAGGAAAAAGTACAATATACTTAAAGAGGGTACTGTTACTGGAGTTCATTCTTTGGCCTATTCACACTTCATGAAAATGCAAACTAGGGATAAATAATTTGATGAACAGACATAGTATGTGGTGTTACATTCACTGCAGCCTAGATAAACTGCAAATCATTTACTCATTTACAAGTATGTAAAGTAAACATAGATTAGGTTATATAATGCAACACAATTTAGCATGATTTTAAAGAAAAAGAAAGCAACTACAGTAAAATTTCAGATCTGCTACTAATTACTTATTAGACTTCTTATCCAGACATTATAAACTTTCTTCTATTCTCTTCAAAATGAGAGATATGGATAAATGCTCCCTAGGGATTCTTTCAGTTCTAAGTTTTGGTATTTTCTTAAATATCAAATAAGACTAGCATAAAATGGAAGTAAGCTTTCAAGAAATGTAATCATGGACACAGATATCATTATCACCTTGTAAACATAAATTCTCCTTACTTTCTCATAATTCAGTGTTTTGCATATATATATATTTTTTTTTTTTTTGAGGGGAAGGACTGACATTAAGCCTAGATTCAACTCTGTGTGAAGCTTCTAATACTCTTTCCCATCTTCTGTTGAATCCTATTTTCAATAACATTACTGTGATTACTTGAAAGGTGCAACAAAACTTTCAATTTGTGAGTGTGTGTTTACAAAATAAAAGAGGAGTTTTAGACATTCTTTTACAGTTAGGTCTAGTTACAGATGGTCTTCTTATTATATTAACTACTCCATGCTAAATTTCTAACATGTTACTTAAAAACAGAAAATGGAACCCTCTTGCACTGTGGGTGGGAATGTAAGTTGATACAGTTGCTGTGGAGAGGAGTATGGAAGTCCCTTAAGAAAACTAAACATAGAACTACCATATGACCCAGCAATCCATGAGTATATACCATGAGAAAAACAAAATTTAAAAGGACGCATGTACCCCAATGTTCATTGCAGCAGTGTTTACAATATTTCTTATTTGCTCAAATTCATGACAATTGAGTCAGTGATGCCATCCAACCATGTCATCCCCTTCTCCTCCTGCCCTCAATCTTTCCCAGCATCAGGGTCTTTTCCAATGAGCTGACTTTTCTCCTCAGGTGGTTAAAGTATAAGAGTTTCAGCTTCAGCATCAGTCCTACCAATGAATATTCAGGAAGAGATAGGGGGTATATGTATACATATGGCGGATTCACTTCATTGTACAGCAGAAACTAATACAACATTGTAAAGCAATTATATCCCAGTAAAAAAACTAAGTAAAGAACAAAACAACAGTATCAATGTATTTAGGAAAGAAACAAAACAAAGATAAAACAACATTCAAAAAATAGAATAGCTATACAAGAATTTAAATAAATTTCATTATTATCTGTGAAAATATCTTCTAACTCAAAAAGTATTTTCGCTAAACTTAAAAATGTTAAAAATTACCCACTTATTTCTTTGAAGTTCATTTATATATTCACTCATTTTGAATATAATGGTCATTGCCATAATCCTTCAAGGCCCTGCATTTTCTTCATTCTCATTGCTTGCAATTTAGGTAACAGATAAACTGTTTTTGACCAAATATGGAAGTGTTGACTGATATATGAACTATACATCCTAGGTTTTCATGATATGTATTTCTTTTAAAGGTATCAGCTGTGGATCTAATTACTCTCTTCTTTTTCTGTCTTTGCTAGCTTTTAAATTAGATGACTCTATTTACCAAAGAAACATTCACATATGCATTTTTCTTTTTTACTTTTTAATTTTTCTAGTTCTTTGAGTTTTCTGACTGTATATAGTATTGTCCTTCTCTATTTTCTTTGAAATACATTTTCTCTTTCTCTCTCTCTTTTTTTCTTATGTTTAGTTCAGCCACTCAGTCATGTCTGACTCTTTGCAACCCCATGAATTGAAGCACGTCGGGCCTCCCTGTCCATCACCAACTCCCAGAGTTCACCCAAACTCATGTCCATCGAGTCGGTGATGCCATCAGCCATTTCATCCTCTGTTGTCCCCTTCTCCTCCTGCCCCCAATTCCTCCCAGCATCAGAGTCTTTTCCAATGAGTCAACTCTTCATATGAGGTGGCCAAAGTATTAGAGTTTCATCTTTAGCATCATTCCTTCCAAAGAACACCCAGGACTGATCTCCTTTAGAATGGACTTGTTGGATCTCACTGTAGTCCAAGGGACTCTCAAGAGTCTTCTCCAACACCACAGTTCAAAAGCATCAATTTTTGGTGCTCAGCGTTCCTCACAGTCCAACTCTCCCATCCATACATGACTACTGGAAAAACCATAGCCTTGACTAGATGGACCTTTGTTGGCAAAGTAATGTCTCTGGTTTTCAACCTGCTATCTAGGTTGATCATGACTTTTCTTCCAAGGAGTAAGCGTCTATTAATTTCATGGCTGCAGTCACCATCTAGAGTGATTTTGGATCCCAAAAAAATAAAGTCTGACACTGTTTCCACTGTTTTCCCATCTATTTCCCATGAAGTGATGGGACCAGATGCCATGATCTTCATTTTCTGAATGTTGAGCTTTAAGCCAACTTTTTCACTCTCCTCTTTCACTTTCATCAAGAGGCTTTTTAGTTCCTCTTCATTTCCAAAATTTACTAATATTAAGCAGCTTGTCTACATTTGTAAGCAGGAAGGGGTTGCTTCAGAAATTTGTGTCCAGATTGGTCAACTCCAGAGACTTCTCTCCAAACCATATCAACAANGATGTTCTTAGCAAATGTTTAAGAGGCAAATATACCATAGTCCTGATTGTTAATTGAAGAGAAGTTTAAGGTAAATTAGTGATGTACTGATTACGGGCTTTGGGTCATAAACACTGTCACATTTTTGCTGGGATGAATCAAGGCCCTCATAAAGATATTGATAAATTTTAAAATTCTCATTGAAATTACCCTCAAAATTGTTTGTTCATCCCCTCCATTGGTCATTTGTTGTTGCTGTGTAGTTGGTAAGTTGTGTCCAATTCTTTGTAACCTATAGACTACAGCCCGTTATGCTCTGCAGTCCATGAGATTTTCCCAGACAAGAACATTGGAATGAGTTGCCTTTTCCTTCTCCAGGAGAACTTTCCAATCCAGGGAATCAAACCTGTGTCTACTGTGTCTCCTGCATTGGCAGGCAGATACTTTACCACTGAGACACCAGGGAAATCATAATTATATTTATTAATATTAATATTTTCTCATCTCATTTAAGGTTAATAAATACTTGATTACAATTTAGTACAATTTTTATTAGGATTTTTAGGACAGTGTTCCCTATACTTTTCATTTTCAGTTAAAGGTATTCATTTGTGCATTTTAGCTATTAATAATTGTGGAGAGCTACCTAAATTATTGGGATTCCCTGGTGGTAATAATCTACCTTCAGTGCAGGAGTCGCAGTTTCAATCTCTAGGTCAGGAAGATCCCCTGGAGAAGGGAATGGCAACCCACTCCAGTATTTTTGTGTGGAGAATCCCACAGACAGAGAGCCTAGTGGGCTACAGTCTCTAGGGTCACAAAGAATTGGACACAACTGAGTAACTAACACTTTCAAGGCTTATTAATGCAACTTGATTTGTTAATTAGAATGTGTGTGCCATTGGTTGTTGGGAATTGTGTCATTTTCAAGAACACTATGCTGTGTGATGGGTGTTTTTCTTTGTTCTATTTTTTTGTTTGTTTTGTTTTCCTTCTTAGATACAAGATGCACATGTTTAATCAAGAAATAAGCTACTCTATGTTAAAGCTTAGTTAAATTTGCATCAATTATCTATGAATATAAAAGTAATAGTGAAACAGAAACATTGTGGAAGATAAATATGATTACTTTGCCTATTCATTTTCCTTCCCAAAGTGGTTTAAAACTGTCAGTTTTGGTTGTGTTGGCATTTATATGAATTAAATGAAATATATAATATATGAATTATTTAACATAATTATTATTGAAAAATTATTAAAACATTGAAAGCAATTATTTCATTCATGTTTGTTAAGTAAGCTTAAGTTTATTTTCATTGGATTTTATTTCAACCTAGGGTTAAAACATGAGTTCTTTAATAATTTATTGTTTTAACTGTATTTAAAAAATAGTGTTTGCCCCATGGTTTTCTGTAATATTTACCCTTAAATTTAATGCCAGACAGTCTCTTAGGGGGAAGCATAGACAGACAATGTCCTTGTGCTTTTTCAGCTCAGGAGAGTAAGCCAGGGTTACAGGTGTTGCTTCGTCTCCACACACATCCCCCAGGACCCTGCACTGAACAAATAGCCCTTTTGTGTGGATCTAGAATATGTTTCCCTTCCTGAACACAAATCCCACCACATCTGTTCAACCAACTCCGCTGCAGGTTAAACAAAAATTGCATTGATGAACTGCAAGTCTTGTTACACATTATCTTATTCCTGGCAGGAAATTCCTTTGCAGAAGCAAAACCGAAAGCCGTTTTTAGCTCTTTCTTTTGTTTCACGAAATCTTCCCTGTAAACACAAGCGACAAAGCCCTGTCAAATTTTCTTTTAAAATGTAGAGTTCTTCATATTTAAATGTAAAAGTAACAGAAAAGTAAGATATATCCTTTAAGTGTCAAATAATATTTCTAAATGTATCTAAGAATCTGGTGAAGACAGGGACTGAAAGAAAACTCTGAGAGAATCACTTTCACTGATACTGGCAAATCCTAATGTCTCCTGTCTGAAAGATGATTCATGAAATGTATTGAGGTCATTTCCTTTAGAAGAAGAGTGCATTATTAAAGCATAAGCAATATATAATACGAATAAGCTTCACTATTTTTAGTGCATTTAAGAACTGGATATAAATCTCTTGTCCACTTTGAAAATAATTTTTCTGGATTATTTACCTTAATTTCTTCTTAGCCTTGTTTTCCATTGAACTAAATAGTAATACTCCTGCCAAATAATTTAGCTTAGGAGCTAGCTAGCATATAATATTATATAGAATTTTTGGCCTAAATATCACCATGAGTTTTCTTTCTCAAAAAATATCAACACAAAATTTAAATTGAAAGACTTGGAATATGTGCCACCTCAGGTGTAATAATATAATCAGTGGTATTAAATATAGTTTCATCTAAAAATGGTCAATTTCCTGAAAATATCCACTGATATAGTTTATCTAATATATACTTGTTATAAAATATAGTATATTTATCTTTAGGCTACTTTAATAAATTAAAAGTTATTTCTTCCATGATTGAAAGTATATATTTCAATGGTTTATTCATATTGGTTCTAACGGTGTTTAGCCTTCAATATCATATACAAATTGTGGAATTTTTCCATTTGAAAATTTCTTTAATGATTTTGAATGCACAAGTTCAGTTCAGTTCAGTCACTCAGTCGTGTCCAACTCTATGCGACCCCATGAATCGCAGCACGCCAGGCCTTCCTGTCCATCACCAATTCCCGGAGGTCACTCAGACTCATGTCCATCGAGTAGGTGATGCCATCCAGCCATCTCATCCTCTGTCATCCCCTTCTCCTCCTGCCCCCAATCCCTCCCAGCATCAGTGTTTCCAATGAGTCAACTCTTTGAATGAGGTGGCCAAAGTACTGGAGTTTCAGCTTTAGCATCATTCCTTCCAAAAGAAATCCCAGGGCTGATCTCTTTCAGAATGGACTGGTTGGATCTCCTTGCAGTCCAAGGGACTCTCAAGAGTCTTCTCCAACAGCACAGTTCAAAAGCATCAATTCTTTGACAATCAGCCTTCTTCACAGTCCCACTCTCACATCCATACATGACCAGAGGGAAAACCATAGCCTTGAGTAGTCGGACCTTAGNCACTCAAACTCATGTCCATAGAGTCGTTGATGCCATACAGCCATCTCATCCTCAGTTGTCCCTTTCTTCTCCTGCCCCCTAATCCCTCCCAGCATGAGGGTCTTTTCCAATGAGTCAACTTTTCCCATGAGGTGGCCAAAGTACTGGAGTTTCAGCTTTAGCATCATTCCTTCCAAAAGAAATCCCAGGGCTGATCTCTTTCAGAATGGACTGGTTGGATCTCCTTGCAGTCCAAGGGACTCTCAAGAGTCTTCTCCAACAGCACAGTTCAAAAGCATCAATTCTTTGACAATCAGCCTTCTTCACAGTCCAACTCTCACATCCATACATGACCACAGGGAAAACCATAGCATTGACTAGTCGGACCTTAGTCGGCAAAGTAATGTCTCTGCTTTTGAATATCCATCTAGGTTGGTCATAACTTTTCTTCCATAGGATATATTAATAGATTTTTCTTTCTCAAGGTTAAACAAGCCTTGATTTTTTAAAGAAATGCATTTTGAATGCTTTGAATACTATCACATTAAATTATATCCTATTGCATATTTGCTTGCTGTATCTCCCTAGAAAGTTGCCCTTTAGTTTTGCAGCAGAAATCAAAATGTGGTGCAACCAGTGTAGAGTAGATTTTAAATGTAACCATTTGGTATAAAAGGGGGCCATCTGCCACCCAAATGGCTTCAAATTGCATAGAATTCCTAGATGGTTATCTCAAACTGACACACATTAAAGTCATTTTATACTTATGATTATTTTCAGTATTTTAATTCTTAGATGTTGATTCTCTAATACAGCACACCTGCCGTCATATTCATTTGATGAGTGTGCCTGAAAGACCAGAAGTTATTTCCTCAATGGCTTCTACCCTCTTGTCTTTGAGTTCTTCCTTTATTCTGTACCCCAGAGCAGTTCTGTCTTTTCTAGCTCTCTCATCTCTCTTACATTATCATTTTTACTCAATGATGGTTTTGTACAGTGGTGGGGTCAGAAAAATGGAATAATATCTAATGTTCTGATTAAGCCTTGTTCCCAGGCAGGTTCTTTGTCCCTGGATCTTGTTGGGTGAGGGTGTATTCCCTGAGCAAGTTTTCTTGCCCCTTCTAAACTGTTAACTCATGACCCAGCATATATTATCATTCAGAGTTAATATTCTTCAGAATTAGTACCTCTTTTTGTTTCCTTTACCCTATCCTCTTTCCCCAAGTGCAATGTTTTTGCACCAGTGCTCCAAGGCATCAATTTTTGTTGTTCTTCCTTCTACAGATTAAGAAGGAGGAGGGAATGGTCTGTGCAGAATTTCAGCAATACCCACTATTTCTCAGGCCTAGGCAGCATCATCATAAACACATTTTTAGGATTATCTCTGCTGCCATTTGCCACTTCCTTATGGGGTTAAAGGAGGGAAATACCTGTAAGCCTGTGTGAATCCTCATACAAGAGCAGACTCGGAGATTTCAAGTTCTCACACTCATTCACACTTAGCTTTAGAAATGTATTAGTTGTTTCCAACTGTGTCTTTTAACTAGCATCTGTGGCACCTGGCTGTTTGTACCCTGGGCACGCAGATGTCTGTGTCTTGTTTTTACCTGTAGGTGTCTATCACTGCCTAGATTCTAGGGAGTTTGCCTAAAATCTCAGTTCCCTGATATGTTAGGGAGAAAAATACTACTTTGCAATTTTTCCAGTTTATTTTTAGGATGAGAGTAACACTTCTCAGCTTAATATACCTCTGTAATGAAATTCAGAGATGTCTTATTAGGGTGTTTTCTTAGGACTTAAAACAAATCTGGATTAGTTTCCCCCTATTTAATTAATAACTTATGCTATACACTAATTAGCTTTTGATATTTCTTTTAAAGTTTATGCAACAATTGTAATTTATTGTCTTTTTTCCCTCTTTTTCGTTGAGTCATGTTTAAACCAAAATACAGAATATAGAAGGAGGTATGAAAGCCTAGTTTTGCCATTCTCCACCAAGGCTTGACCACAGTCTGTTTGCCTTATTCTCTCCTTGTAATAATGACCATGAATCAAGCAAATCTTTCAGAAGTTATATGTTAAGAACTTTATTTTTTTCCTGAAAAGGTGACTCAGTTGTCATTTTGTGGCCCTTTTGTTTTCAGAATGTAATTAGTTTAAGATCTAACTAATTAGATTTCTCCTTTCATTATGTTCTCTGTGCTTTTCCTGTGTTCATACTGCTTTATTGTCCCTGCTGATCTGGGCATTTAAATTTTGTTATTCAGAAATGATGAGTGGGGCGAAGCTGGGAAGAGGAAACACACTACTAGAAAACTCACCCATGGCAACTCTCTTGATTTCTTCCTAAATTTCTTTATAGCAAATCCCATCTTTCCAACCACTGCCACAGTCACAACCACACACACACACAAATCCCAAATCTACTTTTAAATTTTCTGTGGTGTCTGGTCATGTAGACTTCCAGGTTGAGTGGTGAGCAGAGGGTCATCAGGCCAGGCTCATATGCCATCTTGTCTAGACTGAGAATGGTTCTGGAATTAAATTCCCTGTCTAAGGGATAGACATGATTGACATTTCTTTAATCAATTTGAATGTCCTCGGGGGAACTTTCCATTCTTCTCTGACAACTCTCCACATGAACATCAGAACATAAATTTTAGACAATGGATATGAATTTTAAATTCCATGAAGCAATGTGAAATGTTCTTGGATCAGAATCACTAAATACATAGGGTGTGGGTTAACCTGAAGGAGACTTTGGCATATCAGATAGAAATCATGACAGGACTTCAAGAAAGTTCAAAGGCTTATGGATAAAATATTCAATGCAATGTTGATACTTGTGATGTAAGTAGCCCACTCAAAAAGCATTTTCCCAGGTGTTGATTTTTTTTTTTTGGTGTTCAGTTCAGTTCAGTTCACTTTAGTCGCTCCGTCATGTTGGACTCTTTGTGACCCCATGACTCACAGCACACCAGGACTCCCTGTCATTACCAACTCCCAGAATCCACTCAAACTAATGTCCATTGAGTCGGTGATGCCATCCAGCCATCTCATCCTCTGTCGTCCCCTTCTACTCCTGCCCCCAGTCTCTCCCATCATCAGAGTCTTTTTCAACGAATCAACTCTTTGCATGACGTGTCCAAAGTACTGGAGTTTCAGCTTTAGCATCATTCTTTCTAAAGAAATCCCAGGGCTAATCTCCTTCAGAATGGACTGGTTTGATTTCCTTGCAGTCCAAGGGACTCTCAAGAGTCTTCTCCAACACCACAGTTCAAAAGCTTCAATTCTTTAACAGTCAGCCTTCTTCACAGTCCAACTCTCACATCCATACATGACCACTGGAAAAACCATAGCCTTGACTAGACAGACCTTTGTTGGCAAAGTAATGTCTCTGCTTTTGAATATGCTGTCTAGGTTGGTCATAACTTTTCTTCCAAGGAGTAAGCTTCTTTTAATTTCATGATGCAGTCACCATCCACAGTCTGACAGTGTTTCTACTGTTTCCCCATCAATTTCCCATGAAGTGATTGGACCTGATGCCATGATCTTCGTTTTCTGAATTTTGAGCTTTAAGCCAACTTTTTCACTCTCTTTCACTTTCATCAAGAGGCTCTTTAGTTCNTTCAAGTTCTCACACTCATTCACACTTAGCTTTAGAAATGTATTAGTTGTTTCCAACTGTGTCTTTTAACTAGCATCTGTGGCACCTGGCTGTTTGTACCCTGGGCACGCAGATGTCTGTGTCTTGTTTTTACCTGTAGGTGTCTATCACTGCCTAGATTCTAGGGAGTTTGCCTAAAATCTCAGTTCCCTGATATGTTAGGGAGAAAAATACTACTTTGCAATTTTTCCAGTTTATTTTTAGGATGAGAGTAACACTTCTCAGCTTAATATACCTCTGTAATGAAATTCAGAGATGTCTTATTAGGGTGTTTTCTTAGGACTTAAAACAAATCTGGATTAGTTTCCCCCTATTTAATTAATAACTTATGCTATACACTAATTAGCTTTTGATATTTCTTTTAAAGTTTATGCAACAATTGTAATTTATTGTCTTTTTTCCCTCTTTTTCGTTGAGTCATGTTTAAACCAAAATACAGAATATAGAAGGAGGTATGAAAGCCTAGTTTTGCCATTCTCCACCAAGGCTTGACCACAGTCTGTTTGCCTTATTCTCTCCTTGTAATAATGACCATGAATCAAGCAAATCTTTCAGAAGTTATATGTTAAGAACTTTATTTTTTTCCTGAAAAGGTGACTCAGTTGTCATTTTGTGGCCCTTTTGTTTTCAGAATGTAATTAGTTTAAGATCTAACTAATTAGATTTCTCCTTTCATTATGTTCTCTGTGCTTTTCCTGTGTTCATACTGCTTTATTGTCCCTGCTGATCTGGGCATTTAAATTTTGTTATTCAGAAATGATGAGTGGGGCGAAGCTGGGAAGAGGAAACACACTACTAGAAAACTCACCCATGGCAACTCTCTTGATTTCTTCCTAAATTTCTTTATAGCAAATCCCATCTTTCCAACCACTGCCACAGTCACAACCACACACACACACAAATCCCAAATCTACTTTTAAATTTTCTGTGGTGTCTGGTCATGTAGACTTCCAGGTTGAGTGGTGAGCAGAGGGTCATCAGGCCAGGCTCATATGCCATCTTGTCTAGACTGAGAATGGTTCTGGAATTAAATTCCCTGTCTAAGGGATAGACATGATTGACATTTCTTTAATCAATTTGAATGTCCTCGGGGGAACTTTCCATTCTTCTCTGACAACTCTCCACATGAACATCAGAACATAAATTTTAGACAATGGATATGAATTTTAAATTCCATGAAGCAATGTGAAATGTTCTTGGATCAGAATCACTAAATACATAGGGTGTGGGTTAACCTGAAGGAGACTTTGGCATATCAGATAGAAATCATGACAGGACTTCAAGAAAGTTCAAAGGCTTATGGATAAAATATTCAATGCAATGTTGATACTTGTGATGTAAGTAGCCCACTCAAAAAGCATTTTCCCAGGTGTTGATTTTTTTTTTTTGGTGTTCAGTTCAGTTCAGTTCACTTTAGTCGCTCCGTCATGTTGGACTCTTTGTGACCCCATGACTCACAGCACACCAGGACTCCCTGTCATTACCAACTCCCAGAATCCACTCAAACTAATGTCCATTGAGTCGGTGATGCCATCCAGCCATCTCATCCTCTGTCGTCCCCTTCTACTCCTGCCCCCAGTCTCTCCCATCATCAGAGTCTTTTTCAACGAATCAACTCTTTGCATGACGTGTCCAAAGTACTGGAGTTTCAGCTTTAGCATCATTCTTTCTAAAGAAATCCCAGGGCTAATCTCCTTCAGAATGGACTGGTTTGATTTCCTTGCAGTCCAAGGGACTCTCAAGAGTCTTCTCCAACACCACAGTTCAAAAGCTTCAATTCTTTAACAGTCAGCCTTCTTCACAGTCCAACTCTCACATCCATACATGACCACTGGAAAAACCATAGCCTTGACTAGACAGACCTTTGTTGGCAAAGTAATGTCTCTGCTTTTGAATATGCTGTCTAGGTTGGTCATAACTTTTCTTCCAAGGAGTAAGCTTCTTTTAATTTCATGATGCAGTCACCATCCACAGTCTGACAGTGTTTCTACTGTTTCCCCATCAATTTCCCATGAAGTGATTGGACCTGATGCCATGATCTTCGTTTTCTGAATTTTGAGCTTTAAGCCAACTTTTTCACTCTCTTTCACTTTCATCAAGAGGCTCTTTAGTTCCTCTTCACTTTCTACCATCTGGTGGTGTCATCTGCATATCTGAGGTTATTGATATTTCTCCCGGCCATCTTAATTCCAGCTTGTGCTTCTTCTAGCCCAGAGTTTCTCATGATGTACACTGCATATAAGTTAAATTAGCAGGGTGACAATATACAGCCTTGACATGCTCCTTTTCCTATTTGGAAACAGTCTGTTGTTCCATGTCCACTTCTAACTGTTGCTTCTTGATCTGCAAATAGGTTTCTCAAGAGGCAGGTCAGGTGGACAGGTAGGCCCATCTCTTTCAGAATTTTCCACAGTTTATTGTGATCCACACAGCAAAGGCTTTGGCATAGTCAGTAAAGCAGAAATAGATGTTTTTCTGGAACACTCTTGCTTTTTCCATGTTCTAACAGATGTTGGCAACTTGATCTCTGATTCCTCTGCCTTTTCTAACACCAGCTTGAACATCTGGAAGTTCACGATTCATGTATTGCTGAAGCCTGGCTTGGAGAATTTTGAGCATTATTTTACTAGCATGAGAGATGAGTGCAATTGTGCGGTAGTTTTAGCATTTTTTGGCATTGCCTTTCTTTGGGATTGGAATGAAAACTGACCTTTTCCAGTCCTGTGGCCACTGCTGAGTTTTCCAAGTTTGCTGGCATATTGAGTGCAGCACTTTCACAGCATCATCTTTCAGGATTTGAAATAGCTCAGCTGGAATTCCATCACCTCCACTAGCTTTGTTCGTAGTGATGCTTTTTAAAGTCCACTTGATTTCACATTCCAGGATGTTTGGCTCTAGGTGAGTGATCACACCATCGTGATTATCTGGGTCATGAACATCTTTTTTGTACAGTTCTTCTGTTTATTCTTGCCACCTCTTCTTAATATCTTCTGCTTCTGTTAGGTCCATACCATTTCTGTCCTTTATCGAGCCCATTTTGCATGAAATGTTCCCTTGGTATCTCTAATTTTCTTGAAGAGATCTCTATTCTTTCCCATTCTATTGTTTTCCTTTATTTCTTTGCATTGATCGCTGAAGAAGTCTTTCTTATGTCTCCTTGCTATTGTTTGGAACTTTACATTCAGATGCTTATGTCTTTCCTTTTCTCCTTTACTTTTCATTTCTCTTCTTTTCACAGCTATTTGTAAGATCTCCCCAGATAGTCATTTTGCTTTTTTGTATTTCCTTTCCATGGGGATGGTCTTGATCCCTCTCTCCTGTACAATGTCATGAACCTCATTCCATAGTTCATCAGGCACTCTATCTATCAAATCTAGTCCCTTTAATCTATTTCTCACTTGAACTGTATAATCATAAGGGATTTGATTTAGGTCATACCTGAATGGTCTACTGGTTTTCCATACTTTCTTCAATTTAAGTATGAATTTGGTAATAAGGTGTTCATGATCTGAGCCACAGTCAGCTCCTGGTTTTGTTTTTGTTGACTGTACAGAGTTTCTCTATCTTTAGCTGCAAAGAATATAATCAATTTGATTTCGGTGTTGACCATCTGGTGATGTCCATGTGTAAAGTGTTCTCTTGTGTTGTTGGAAGAGGGTTTTTGTTATGACCAGTGCATTTTCTTGGCAAAACTCTACTAGTCTTTGCCCTGCTTCATTCCGCATTCCAAGGCCAAATTTTCCTGTTACTCTAGGTATTTCTTGATTTCCTACTTTTGCATTCCAGTCCCCTATAATGAAAGGGACATCTTTTCTGTGTGTTGAAAAAGGTCTTGTAGGTCGTCATAGAACCGTTCAACTTCAGCTTCTTCAGCGTTAATGATGGGGCATAGACTTGGATTAGTGTGATATTGAATGGTTTCCCTTGGAAACGAACAGAGATCCTCCTGTCATTTTTGATATTGCATAGCATGGGCGGCTGCGACTGGTGCACATAGCACGGGCGGGAGGAGCTACCCCATGTCCAGGTCGGGGCAGAGGCTGGGAGGACCCCATGCCCGAGGGGTGGTGGCTAAGAGGAGTTATCCCACGTCCAAAGTCAGAGGCAGTGACTATGAGTACCAGCCTGCGATAGTGCAGGAGCAGCGGAGAGGAGCTACCCCACTTCTGAGGCCGGGGTGGTGACTGGGAGGAGCTACCCCATGTCCAAGGAGCAGTGGATGCACAGGTGCAGGAGGGCCTAGAGGAGCTTTTCCACGTTCAGTGTCAGGAGGGGCGCCAGTGAGGAGTTACCCCTTGTCCAAGGTAAGGAGCAGTGCCTGTGCTTTGCTGGAGCAGCCGTGAAGAGATACCCCATGCCCAAGGTAAGAGAAACCCAAGTAAGATGGTAGGTGTTGCAAGAGGGCATCAGAGGGCAGACACACTGAAACCATAATTACAGAAAACTAGGCAATCTAATCATACTAGGATCACAGCCTTGTCTAACTCAGTGAAACTAAGCTATGCCCGTGGGGCCACCCAAGATGGGCGAGTCATGGTGGAGAGGTCTGACAGAATGTGGTCCATTGGAGAAGGAATGGCAACCCACTTCAGTATTATTGCCTTGAGAACCCCATGAACAGTATGAAAAGGCAAAATGATAGGATACTGAAAGAGGAACTCCCCAGGTCAGTAGGTGCCCAATATGTTACTGGGGATCATTGGAGAATTAACTCCAAAAAGAATGAAGGGATGGAGCCAAAGCAAAAACCATACCCAGTTGTGGATGTGACTGGTGATAGAAGCAAGATCCGATGCTGTAAAGAGCAATATTGCATAGGAACCTGGAATGTCAGGTTCATGAATCAAGGCAAATTGGAAGTTGTCAAACGTGATGGCAAGAGTGAACGTCGACATTCTAGGAATCAGCAAACTAAAATGGACTGGAATGGGTGAATTTAACTCAGATCACCATTATATGGCACATAGTATACGTGTATATTATAGTATATGCACATACTATATATAGAGAGAGTATATGCATATAGCATAGGATCATATATATATACATATATATGGCATAGAGTAGGCATTCACTAAATAATAGTTAATTACAATGATCAAATACAATATAATACAATGATTAAATAAATCCAATAGGTAAACGCAATGTTGGTAACAAATAAAGGCTTCTGTTATGTTATCTACACATTTCATTTCACAGATATTCTCTCATATGAATCTGTTTATTTTACTTCAAGTTTTGGTACTCCTTTTTGTTACTACTATGAGAATAAATGCAAAGCTTTTTCATTATATTTTACTTTTTTTTATTTAGGCATAAGGTAAATAAAATAATACAGATAAATGAAATTTCTGGCAATACCACATTTAGAGTAAGAGTTATATAACACAAGATAATTTTATCTTAACTTAGTTTTATTCTAATGTAAAACCTAATTTAAACGAATATTTCTGAATTGATTTTCATGTAATAAATCAATGTCCTTTCTCATTTGGCAGTTTGTAACAATGATGTTTTACTGATACAACTTTTATTAAAACAAGCAATCTAAATATTTTCAGAAGATTATCTATACATTGAAATCCTACTTAACAAAGATGTCTGTTTGGTTTTATATTAATCGGTAATAATGTTTGCTATGCTATCTACACAGTGAAAGATATTCTTCTAAATGTTATTTTGTTTCAAAATATTGTAAACTTTTACTGAGAGAGAAGTCATATTTTATATGTCTACCAACAGACATACTTTTTAAGAACTTTTTTGCGTGGCTCTGGGTAGGTAGAACACTGCTGGTCCTCCTGAAGTTTCAGCATTTAGGTTTTATCTTAGTACAATAGGGGGAAAAAAGGCAAACTCTAGGGGATACTGTTGACTTTAATTAAATTACAGTATGCATACAGATACTGAAGTATATCATTTATCTAAGGGATCTTTGATTAGAAAATCAGAGAGAAACTTTAAACTGTTTTAAGCAATCAGTAGTTATCATAGCTTAATAAAACCAGGTTGAAAGGATTTATGATTTTAAAGTTAAGGAAACTCAAGCACTAAAAGAAAACAAACAAACAAAACCTCAGTCAGTCTTGTTTTAATATTACCTTAAATTATTATTAACTGTGGCTCAGACAGTAAAGCATCTGCCTGCAATGCTGGAGGCCTAGGTTCAATCCCTGGGTGGGGGAAGATCTCTTAGAGAAGGCAATGCAACCCCTCGAGCATTCTTGCCTGGAAAATCCCATGTATGGAAGAGCCCGGTAGGC
Organism: Neotragus moschatus; assembly: GCA_006410615.1. Lineage (NCBI taxonomy): Eukaryota > Metazoa > Chordata > Mammalia > Artiodactyla > Bovidae > Neotragus > Neotragus moschatus. The sequence goes on along the minus strand of SJYA01001783.1, from coordinate 5,271 downwards.
TACAGTCCATGAGGTCGCAAAGAGTCAGACACGACTGAGCAACTTCCCTTTCACTTTCACTTTAATATTATCTTATCTCTGCTTTAAAGTAGTTCTAGCTTGGTCTGGAACACCAAAGAGTTATGATCATTGCCTGGATTCCCTTGATAAGAAAAAAAATAAACTAGAAACTGTGGAGCCTGGGGATAGGCCCTTTTCTAAACACAGGATAAATTCTTACTCTAGTTGGTTATCCAAGGAGTAGTTGATATAAAATAGTGTTTTTCAAAATATTATACGTAGGATTTATTTTTTTTTTTCCTTGTCTTATTTCTATGAATCATTTGTTTCAAAGGATACATAAACAAACTTTTTCTGGGACACATGACATACTATATATTATTAAATGCCGACAGTATGACTCCAAGATAAAACAGCCAATTCACCACTAACAGGTTTTATTAAAAAACAAAAAAAAAATTTCCAGAGAATTAGCATTACATTCAAGGTATTCAGTTCAGTTCTGTTCAGTTCAGTTCAGTCACTCAGTCGTGTCCGACTCTTTGCGACCCCATGAATCACAGCACGCCAGGCCTCCCTCTCCATCACCTACTCCCGGAGTTCACTCAGACTCATGCTCATCGAATCAGTGATGCCATCCAGCCATCTCATCCTCGGTTGTCCCTTTCTCTTTCTTCCCTCAATCCCTCCCAGCATCAGAATCTTTTCCAATGAGTCAACTCTTTGCATGAGGTGGCCAAAGTACTGGAGTTTCAGCTTTCACATCAGTCCTTCCAAAGAAATCCCAGGGCTGATCTCCTTCAGAATGGACTGATTGGATCTCCTTGCAGTCCAAGGGACTCTCAAGAGTCTTCTCCAACACCACAATTCAAAAGTATCAATTCTTTGGCACTCAGCCTTCTCCATAGTCCAACTCTCACATCCATACATGACTACTGGGAGGAAAAACCATAGCCTTGACTAGATGGACCTTAGTCGGCAAAGTAATATCTCTGCTTTTGAATATGCTATCTAGGTTTGTCATAACTTTTCTTCCAAGGAGTAAGCGTCTTTTGATTTCATGGCTGCAGTCACTATCTGCAGTGATTTGGAACCCCGAATAACTGTTTCCACTGTTTCCCCATCTATTTCCCCATCTATTCAAGGTATTAGCCTTACTGTTATGTTTTCAAGACTTGTGGTCTGAAAAGAAGTCGTTTGTTTGGTAGGAATATAATAAGCCAAAAAATTTAAGTCCAGTTGTTCATATGACATTTCATTAAAATGATAATATTTCTAAACAGAAAAAAATTATCAAGTGTATTCTAATCTTTCCTGAATTATCTTTTTTTCAATAGAAATTATCACCTATTAATAGCTGATCCTGGGACTTTCTGGGTGGTCCAGTGGTTAAGAATCCACCTTGCAACACATGGGACCTGGGTTTGATTCCTGGTCAGGGAACTAAGGTCCCACATGCAACTAAGCCCATGCACTTCAAGTTCTGAACCCTGCCTGCTCTTGAGTCCACCTGCCACACTTACAGAGCCCATGTACCATGGCCAGAGAATCCATTCACCAGAATGCAAGACCCTACATTCTGCAACTAAGATCTGACACAGCCATATCAACACATAAACATTAAAAAACTTTTATATCAAAAAAGTAAAAAATGAGCTACTCCTGATGGGGCTTTCTAAAGGGAACTATGCTTAATGTCTGAATTCACAGCTACTGATTTCATGGTCATTGGAGAATGAGGGGCTTTAAAACTTTCGCAGGTTTTTTTCTTGCACAGCTAGACTTGAAAATTGCAGTTGAATAAGATGCACCCTCACAAACATTTCAGTTCTTTCATTTCTACCCTCTCCCTCTCCAATTTTTTCTTCCACAGTCTTCCTCCTTGACTTGTCCAGAGAATGCAGAGGTGCCTGGGAAGTTATCACAAATATCAGAAAGTTATATTATGCCTTTCTTGTTAAAGACAAAGATTTTCAAAAGAACATAAGGGTGATTTTAATGTGTGTGTGTGCAGTCGCTCAGTCATGTCCAACTCTTTGTGAGTCCATGGACTGTAATCTAACCAGGCTCCTCTGGTCATGGAATTCTCCAGGCAAGAATATTAGCTATTGTTTTGTCACTAAGCCGTGTCAACTCTTTGTGACCACATGGACTGCAGCATGCCAGGCTTCCCTGTCCTTCACTATCTCCAAGAATTTCCTCAAACTCACTTCCATTGAGTCAGTGGTACCATCCAATCATCTCATTCTCTGTTGCCCCATTCTCTTCCTGCTCTCAACCTTTGCCAGCCTCAGGGTCTTTTCCAAAGGGTCAGCTCTATGCATCAGGTGGGCAAAGTATAGGAACTTCAGCTTCAACATCAGTCCTTCCAATGAATATTCAGGGTTGATTTCCTTTAGGATTGATTGATTTGATCTACTTGCAGTCCAAGGAACTCTCAAGAGTCCTCCAGCATCACAGTTCAAAAGCATCAGTTCCTCAGTGCTCAGCCTTCTTTATGGTCCAACTCTCAGATCTGCACATGACTACAAGCATCACAACTTTGTGTAACTCTATGAAGCTATGAGCCATGTTGTGCAGAGCCAGCCAAGAGAGACAGATCATGGTGGATCATTCTGACAAAACGTGGCCCACTGAAGAAGGAAATTTCAAACCACTTCAGCATTCTTACCTTGATATTCCCATGAACAGTATGAAAAAAAAATACTGGAGTGAGTAGCAATTCTCTTTTCCACGGGGTCTTCTCCACCCCTTCTGGAAAAGGAAATGGCAATGCACTCCAGTACTGTTGCCTAGAAAAGTCCATGAATGGAGGAACCTTGTTGGCTATAGTCCATGGGCTTGCAAAAAGTTGGACAAGACTTCACTTTCACTTTCCAGGGGGTCTTCCGCACCCAGGGATCAAATTGAAGTCTCCACATTTATGGAAGATTCTTTATCATCTGAGCCACCAGGGAAGCCTGGCTTTGAATATTGCCACACAAAAATGCAGATGAAAGTAATTGCTCCTTCTATTAGTGTCCTCTTTGTTTCTTTCACCAGTGTTTTATAGTTTTCTATATGTAGGTCTTTAGTTTCTTTAGGTAGATATATTCCTAAGTATTTTATTCTTTTCATTGCAATGGTGAATAGAATTGTTTTCTTAATTTCTTTTTCATAGATCAGAAGAATCAATATAGTGAAAATGAGTATACTACCCAAAGCAATCTATAGATTCAATGCAATCCCTATCAAGCTACCAACAGTATTTTTCACAGAGCTAGAATAAATAATCTCACAATCTGCATAGAAATACAAAAAACCTCTAATAGACTAAGAAATCTTGAGAAAGAAGAATGGAACTGGAAGAATCAACCTACCTGACTTCAGGCTCTACTACAAAGCCACAGTCATCAAGACAGTATGGTACTGGCACAAAGACAGACATATAGATCAATGGAACAAAATAGAAAGCCCAGAGATAAATCCATGCACCTGTGGATGACTTATCTTTGACAAAGGAGGCAAGAATATACAGTGGATTAAAGGCAATCTCTTTAAGAAGTGGTGCTGGAAAAACTGGTCAACTACTTGTAAAAAAATGAAATGAACACTTTCTAACACCATACACAAAAATAAAGTCAAAATGTATTAAAGATCTAAACATAAGACCAGAAACTATAAAACTCCTAGAGGAGAACATAGGCAAAACACTCTCTGACATAAATTACAGCAGGATCCTCCTCCCAGAATACTGAAAAATAAAAGCAAAAATAAACAAATGGGATCTAGTTAAAATTAAAAGCTTCTGCACAACAAAGGAAACTATAAGCAAGGTGAAAAGACAGCCTTCGGAATGGGAGAAAATAATAGCAAATGAAGCAACTGACAAACAGCTAATCTCACAAATATACAACCAACACCTGCAGCTCAATTCCAGAAAAATAAATGACCCAATCAAAAAATGGGCCAAAGAACTAAATAGACATTTCTCCAAAGAAGACATACGGATGGCTAACAAACACATGAAAAGATGCTCAACATCATTCATTATCAGAGAAATGCAAATCAAGACCACAGTGAGAGGTACCATTTCACACCAGTCAGAATGGCTGCTATCCAAAAGTCTACAAGCAATAAATGCTGGAGGGGGGGTGATGAGAAAAGGGAACCCTCTTACACTGTTGGTGGGCTGGATGGCATGACCGACTCGATGGACACGACTCTGAGTGAACTCCGGGAGTTGGTGATGGACAGGGAGGCCTGGCGTGCTGTGATTCATGGGGTTGCAAAGAGTTGGACATGACTGAGCAACTGAACTGAACTGAACTGAACAGCCACTATGGAGAACAGTGTGGAGATTCCTCAGAAAACTGGAAATAAAACTGCCTTATTACCCAGCAATCCCACTGCTGGGCATACACACAGAGGAAACCAGAATTGAAAGAGACATGTGTACCACAATGTTCATGGCAGCACTGTTTATAATAGCCAGGACATGCAAGAAACCTAGATGTCCATCAGCAGATGAACGGATAAGAAAGCTATGGTACATAAACACAATGGAATATTACTCATCCATTAAAAAGAATACATTTGAATCAATTCTAATAAAGTGGATGAAACTGGAGCCGATTATACAGAGTAGCCAGAAAGTAAGTCAGAGAGAAAAGCACCAATACAGTATACTAACACATATATATGGAATTTAGAAAGATGGTAACTTTAACCCTGTATGTAAGACAGCAAAAGAGACACAGATGTATAGAACAGACTTTTGGATTCTGTGGGAGAGGGAGAGGGTGGGATGATTTTGGAGAATGGCATTGAAGCATGTATACTAACATGTAAGAAATGAATCGCCAGTCTAAGTTCGATAAAGGATGCTTGGGGCTGGTGCACTGGGATGACCCAGAGAGATAGTATAGGGAGGGACCTGGGAAGGGGGTTCAGGATTGGGAACTCATGTACACCCGTGGCAGATTCATGTTGATGTATGGAAAAACCAATACAGTATTGTAAAGCAAAGTAAAAAAAAAAAAAAAGAAAAGAAGATGGGGAGATCTTAAAGCAAAATATATAATTCAAGATGTTGTTGTCAAGTTGCCTACTCATGTCCAATTCTTTGTGATGCCTTGGACTGCAGCAAGCTAGACGTCTCTGTCCCTCAGTATCTCCTGAAGTTTGCCCAAGTTCATGTCCATTGCATCAATGGTGCCATCTAACCATCTCATCTTCTGAGACCTTCTTCTTCTTCTCTCAATCTTTCCCAGCATCAGGGACTTTCCCAAT
>SJYA01001780.1:67189-90516 GCA_006410615.1 Neotragus moschatus | reverse complement strand
CTCTTTTCCTTAGTCTCTTTTATATTCATATATGGCTAATATTATTTTTCCTTTAAAAATGATGAGAATTTTGAAGTTTAAAGAGATAAAGTTTGCTCAGAGCCTTGTCACTAGTGAATAGGGTTAGCTATTCAGAGTCGGACACGACTGAGCGACTGAACTGAACTGAACTGAGCTGAAGTATCTGGTGGGTTCCAAAGTCCTCTGATTTAAAGAACATACTACTGAAAATAATTTATTATGAATACAGCAACATCTTAGAATGGAGATGCCATCGAATCCATCAGAAGGAATGAGGGATTTTGAACATATACCAATAAAAACTGTTTTCATAGTAACACAGGCTGACTTATCAATGAAATGGTGAGGTAGAATTTTAATTTATCTTCTAAGTTGAACAGTTTCCTGGATTTGCTCAGAATTTGAGGTCTTCTACTCTCCTTGCATCCATAGATGATGAGGAAGGAATGTGTTTGTGCGAGCTAAGTCTATTTTATTAAACTCCACTATGGACCCCAGTAACAGTATTTATTCCTCTGTAACTTTCCTTCAGTAAAATGGTTTAATGAGGATTTACTAACTTATTGGTATAAAATAACTTGACTTTGTTAACTACTATACCCTTTTGAGCAATATCTTGAGATAAAAAAGCATAAAACATTAAGTTAAAGTGGCAAACAGTGAAGACCTTGCAAAAAGTATAGCGATTTTCTAATTTGGTGAAATTCTATAATTAATAGCAAGCACTACGATATATAAAGAAATTTTGCATAGCTATGTACAAAATTTTGGAGGTCACACTCTATCTTTAAGTAGCAGAAAGAAATAGAAATTTTAAAAGCAAACTTGCTTTATTTTAATTAATTTGTGACCACCAAAGAAAGAACAAGGATAATTTTTCCTATAAATGTTAGGCTCTATTCATCAAAGAAAAAAATATTCATTCTACCACAATGCTGGGAGCTATAGGAAGAAAAACATTTCATAAATATAAATCATGTTTATTTTAAAATATTATGCAACTTTATAAAATGTAAGTCCTATTCTTATGTCTACTTCTGGTTCCAGGAGAATAAGCAATATATTATCTAACACACATTTCCAATTTCTTTAGTGATTTTAAACTTCCAAAGCAAAATATTACTTAGACCTGAAGACATACAAGGAAGTGTATATTTTTAAAATTGCAAACACAGATAATTGTCCTTTTTCTCAGTACTCTAAATAAAAAAGAAGTTAAATAAGAAAAACAAAAGTCTCTTTGCTGTTGGACATTTAATTAGATTGAACAGCAGGCCTTCTTAGCACTGATAAGACTCACAGTCATTTCCAACTCTGGGTAGAAGAATTGCTGGAGGTCTGTTAATTGCAGAAATGACTATTGTTTTTCTCTTTTTATCCTCATTTAACTTTACTCTCATATTGTCCAAAACAAGCAAAAATTTAGCTACATGTATCAGAATATAACTAAGTTTTCACAGCTAGCAGCAATGTAGTTTGTTCTGTGTCAGTTACCACAGAAGCCCAAGAAAAGTAAAAGTATTAAATTATGAATATGCATTAATAGGAAAAAGTGATTATAATGAAGTATGCCTAGCATAGTTTTGACTCTGAAAGGGCAGGTTTGGAGGCCAAGATCTGCATTTAGGAACAGTGTGGCCTCTGATAAGCTTCTTAATTTCTTTAAACCTGTTTCCTTATGTGAAAACTAATCACATCTTTAGGGATATTCTAAGGATTAAAAGATATAACATATGTAAATTACTTCCTACAATATTTGGCTTAGAGTAGGCACTCAAAATGGCTAGATCTCCTTTCTAATGATGAGTTGAGGTAGTTGGGGGTTATACACTAATTGGAACAGTGTGTCTCATTCTGTTTTTTTAACTTGGTGGTTCATCCCATGAGTTACTGATGGGAAAATCTAGGCAACTCTAAAAACACTGCCTGTTAGTGACATCTACAGAGACAGAGAGGTTTATCTACTATTTGTCTGCTTATCCTTGCGCTTTGCTTTCTCTCTTGTGGCTAGATTAACTCTCAGAATAACTATCTGAAGACAAACCTTCCTCTTGGGCATCAGATCTCAAGCCCTCTTGCCTAATGAAAAACATCCTCTACATCTGTCTTCTCTCTCTTACAGCATCAGTTTTTCTCCAAATGGCACTGGGTCATTCCTTTGGTTTTCACCTTACATTTAAAAAGTCTTCTCTTGACCACCTTGGTGGAAGAATCAGTCTGTTCATAGCGTGGGCAATAGTAAGAGATGATTATATGATGATACATATGGTTTTTATTATTGTTTTTTTTTTTTGGTCACTAAGTGTGTCCAACTCTTTGCGACCCCATGACCTGTAGCCTACCAGGATCCTCTGCTCATGAGATTTACCAAACAAGAATACTGGAGTGGATTGACACTTCCTTCTCCAGGGGATCATTCTGACCCAGGATCAAAATTATGACTCTTGCTTTGGTGGCTGGATTCTTCACCATTAAGTCACCTGGGAATCCCTGATGTTGTATATACAATGTTATATAATGTGTATGAATGTGTGGTTAAAATTGCAAATATATCACTTCTCCTTTCACAAACCATATATTTACTTAGAAGTTAATTTCTAAAACTCCAGGTATAGACTTTTACTGACATATGAGAACCCAGGTACCTGATGTTCAAATTGAGGATTAATTAATAAGTGGAATTATTTGAGCTAGCTTCAGATAGAATTCATGCCTTTCACCCCAGTACATGACATTACAAAAAAAAAAGGAAAAACATAATAGATTCATGGATCTAAATTAATGCAATTAATTATCTAAGGAAAGGGGAAAAGTAGATGAAGACATGCTTCAGTAAGGCTTAGAAAATGATTTGTGCCTAGAATGACAGGATTGAAGTAAGTTAAGTTCTGTTTTCCATGTTTACTATCATTGTGTTCTCTTTCCAGTCTTATATTAAGAACAGCCACAAAAGTAAACATCTTATTTACTTAAGAAAGCGGTTATTTAGATAGAACAGCTGTCTTANGGAAAAGTAGATGAAGACATGCTTCAGTAAGGCTTAGAAAATGATTTGTGCCTAGAATGACAGGATTGAAGTAAGTTAAGTTCTGTTTTCCATGTTTACTATCATTGGGTTCTCTTTCCAGTCTTATATTAAGAACAGCCACAAAAGTAAACATCTTATTTACTTAAGAAAGCGGTTATTTAGATAGAACAGCTGTCTTATATATTAGATTAAAATATATGGTTAAGCAAGAGGAAACTTTCTCATTTTTTTTACAACTCTATGGGTCATCTTTTGTTCTCTCTTTTAGCTAAGTGTTTCAAACTTTACAAAGAAAGAACATTGAATCTTGTTAGGCCATCTTTGCGAATTAGACTTGTCAGTGCTGTGAGTGGTGGAGTATGAGTCTTCTGAAATTGCTTTACAAGATCTGCATGCAGAAAGCATCTCTTGGGAGCATCCCAATGATATCAAACTGCACACTTAAGCTCCTCCAGCTCTCAAAGATTTCATTTACTCTTAGGCTTGTTAATTGATGCATTTTTGCAAGAGTGTTAGACCATCTCATCAATTTCAAAAGAAAAATCTCTTTTTACTTATAAGAGTCTTAAGAACGAATTCAGTATCTTATCCACAAGATGACTATTTCATTCTTATCCATATTTATTATCTGGCTTTTGCACATTTTGTCACTCTGAAACATTTTGCTAGCATGATTTCATTTCTCATTTAGTGCCTCTCTTATCTTTTTTGCTACTGGCAGGACATTCTCTGAATTGTGTACCTTTTCAGAGTAACACATGCTCCACGAGGCAAAGTGCCAAGTATCACTCCCCAGGTTACCTTCTCTTTCTCGAAATATTGACTTTCTTCTCAGAGGTTGATCCAAGAGTCTCATGATGTTGGTGGCTGTCTACTGATGTCCCCAGTGAGGGGGAGGACACCCAGAGTATCAGTCTTGGCAAGCTGTCATAGCTTTAAAAACTGGCACATGCTCTATCAGGAAAGAGATTAAAGTGTAACCTTGCTGTTTCATACTTCACTGCTAATACCAGGGCGGTCTATGAAAAGTACTCTTTCTTTGGAGGTGACTACTGCTGTTTCTGCTGTAATATCACCTTTGTGTCATTCAAAAGTCGTGTGATATAGATAATTGCAAAAAAATCATAGATTTTATAGGGAAAAAAAATCTCTGCAACTTTGTAACTAGATTAACAGCTTTAAACAGTAACAAAACAAACCAGAGACAGTAGGACAGTTAAAAACACATTAAATTACTGATGACCTCTCCTTTAAAGCAATAATGATAGACTGATGGGAAGTATGAAAGGGAAGTATTGTAATAATTGAGTTATTTAGATATGGATAATATATACACATGTAGTGGAGAACTCCAACAAATATTTCTAGAGTAGAGTATGTGGAATAAAAAAATAAAGAATAGGAGATGAATGACATCTTATGTAGCAAATATAGTTCCACTGTTTAGGACACTAAATAGTAATGTCTAATATGGGTTCAGCTGCACTTTAAGGGGGAAAAATATGAATGCATTAGGGAAAAACACAAGGAAGCAACACAGTTCATTCTTTAAGGACTGAAACTGACAGTTTTCTCCGATGAACCAGAGAAAAGTAAGTAGCCCTACCTTCTTATCCATGATCGTCCCTGAAAAGAGTTGTATTTTCAGGCATTATCACTACTATGGTAAGGAGACCATAATATGTATAGATATCAGTTCCTAAAGGCTTCCCTGGTGGCTCAGGGGTAAGGAAGTCACCTGACAATGTAAGAGACATGGGTTTGACCCCTGGGTCAGGAAGATCCCCTGGAGAAGAAAGAGGAAACTCACAATCTTGGCAACCCACCCAGATTCTCATCTGGGCAATCCCACAATCAGAGGAGCAAGGGAGGCTATCATCCATGGGGTCTCAAAAGAGTTGGACATGACTTAGTGACTTAACAGCAACAATCAATTTTCAAAAAGAGAAAAAGAAACAAAAGTTGTGAAAATTAAAATTTGAGGGTTTTTTTGTTTCCCTACTGTTCACATATTTAAGTATTTTATGTTATCGTATATTTAGCTTATTATTTTCAGTTTAAAAGTAGCTGAATATGGTCAGCGAAAATGAAATGATCAGAATTATAATAATTTCATAACAAAATTAAATATGCATGAGATTTGAAATTATGGATCATTACATTGATGATGATTTCATTTAGTTTTTTTGTTTGTTTGTTTTTGGAAATATTTACAACATTCTCTTATAATGAACAATAAAGATTTTGAAACTCAGATTTGAATAATTGATAATTCTAATTAAGAGATTTTGTGGGCCAATAACATGATAATATGCTGATTTGAGTTGTTTATAAAGGTGATAACCACTTTACATACTGCATATTATTGGTAGTTATACTTTACAAATAAGAAAACTGAGGCTAAGAAATATTAATTCTTATGTTATAACTACTTTAGTAAGTGCTAGCTTTGTGATTAAAATGCAGGTCATTTTATTCACACTTGTGCTTTTAGCAATATAGCATATTAAAACATGACACTAAATACTGATTCTTAATGTAAATGAAATGATCTAGGAAAGGTCCATAGGAAGGAGTTGACTACAGAAAATAATTTCAGAGGAAGCAGAACATGCAAGACCCTAGGCAAAGAATAAACAGGGAGAAAAAGTTGTATGGAAAGAGAAAGGACATAAGTCCTCTTTCTTGAGGTACAAATAGCAAGACCTTTGGCGTCTTATGACGCTGGGATTCAGAATCAGCCTGGTGCAGTCACGGTTAGAGTGCCTGAAGTATGAACAAGGAAGATCCAAGAATATCATCAAATTTAACAATTTAACAATAATATCTTAAGAACTATGACCTACCTAAACTTAACAAAATCAAGTTAGAAGCTTATCTCATATTTCACAGTCACCAGTTAAGGCTTACGCATATTCTGAAAAGAAAAGTCAAATACAGACACATTGGGGCTTAGAATGTTTATCAGACACGTATGTGTGCATCCAGTGTGTGATAAGTTGCTTCAGTCATGTCCAACTCTGCACAACCCCATTGACCTTAACGCCTCAGGCTCCTCTGTGCACGGGATTCTCCAGGCAAGAATACCGGAGTGGGTTGCCTTTCCCTTCTCCAGGGAATTCTCCTGACCCAGGGATCAAACTCAAGTCTCCTAGGTCTCCTATATCAGCAGGTGGGTTCTTTACCACTAGCACCACCTGGGAAGCCCCATCAGATACATATATCAATTACTAATTAATACTTTTATATTATTAACAATATTTTTAGCAAAGGAGCCCTTTACTACTACCATCTTCTTAGAAGAGTTAGAAAAAAGGAAAATATTTCAATATGGTGGTATTTCATGGATGTATTTAGCTAGAAAATTTCACATAAAGATGTCTTTGTTAAATGTGCTTACTATAGTCAGCATTTTTTCCTTCTCCACTTCAACTATTAGCCTAATCTCACTAAAGAAGATTCCTCATGGAAAGTCATCAAGATAAACTGCAAGAGACAATAATGAATTTAGACTGAAGACACAGTGAACTGCACTGAATGTACACACCACCTTTTATAAATTATACTAGTCATTTAACGATATGGATTCCATAAAAAATTAACTTGTGTTTTCAAATTCATTTAAATGGATCTCAATTTCAGGAATATTAAAAGCAAACAGAAAGAAGAAAAGATGAAAGGAGGGAACCTTCAAAAGAGGAAATATATTAATTGCTAAAATATTATTTAAAACAAGTCTACTCCAGTATTTTATTAACAAAAAAAATTATATAAATCCATAGAATTTAATCAGCATGTATTTAAATCATCATTAATTTCATCATAAAAGATTAACATTCTGTTGAGCAGCCTCTTAAACACATTACATAGACAGAAGACAAGTAACTGGTTAGATGATAGCCAGCTATCTATTAAGGTAAACTGTTGACAATCAGCCTCTTGTCTGTTGCCTCAAATTCTTCCTTCTATAGTCTCTTCGTGTCATCGAAGGTTGGAAGCTTTAAAATTGCTTTTCTCAGTTCAGTTCAGTTGCTCAGTCGTGTCTGACTCTTTGCAACCCCATGAACTGCAACACACCAGGCTACCCTGTCCAGCATCAACTCCTGGAGTTTACCCAAACTCATGTCCATTGAGTCGGTGATGCCCTCCAACCATTTCATCCTGTGTCATCCCCTTCTCCTCCTGCCTTTNTTGCTCAGTCGTGTCTGACTCTTTGCAACCCCATGAACTGCAACACACCAGGCTACCCTGTCCAGCATCAACTCCTGGAGTTTACCCAAACTCATGTCCATTGAGTCGGTGATGCCCTCCAACCATTTCATCCTGTGTCATCCCCTTCTCCTCCTGCCTTTAATCTTTCCCAGCATCAGGGTCTTTTCCAATGAGTCAGCTCTTCACATCAGGTGGCCAAAGGATTGGAGTTTCACCTTCAGCAACAGTCCTTTTTATTCAGTATGAAAAAAAAAAAAAAAAAGCGGGGGGTGGGGGGGGGTGCGCTTTTCTCAGATCCCCTTGCTATTTAGGTTCTAGTTAGTATTAGCTAACAGAAGGTGGGCACAGAAGAAGGCGGGAAGAGAAAAGTCATTCTTCTTCTTGCTCTCGCAGTGGTAGAGGCCACAGTGGAGGCCAGTGACTGTAAGAGATCGTGGCTCCGGCAGAGTCTGTTTCCTTAGTAGGGGCAGTGGGATAAAAGACGTGAAGTAGCAGCAGCTGTGCCTCTCGCAATTTGGGTTAGAGTTGGGTTGGGAAGATCCCCTGGAATAGGAAATGGCAACCTACTCCAGGATTCCTGCCTGGACAGTTCCATGGACAGAGGAGCCTACTCTACAGGGTCAGAAGAAGTCAGACACGACTGAGCGAGTAACACGGCTACTGCCACAATGGGACTCTTGGGGGAGTCCAAGGAGAGTGTCAACTTTTTGCTTTCTAACACCTTTTTACTTTTGTTGCTTTGCTAGTCTTTCCAAGAATTTTTAAATTATTTTTTAAATCTGTCTGAAATAAGAAAGGAGGGAAGAAAAAAGAAAACATATTAATATTTCATCATTGGAAGCCTTCTTCACTTTCTTCTGTTCTTCTTTATAGACTCCTGGGACTTTACAACTTTATCTAGAATTTGGTTGATGAGAAACAGGGAATGCTAAAGCTAAGTTAAATTGATTTATGTTATAAAACACTGAATGCAAAACATAAAAGAAAAAAAAATTAAAGGGCCACTCAGACAGGCACTGGAGGATCAAAAGAAAGACAGGTGAGAATGTCAAAAGAAAAAAGGGGTAGACAGGAATTTGGGAGAGAACATATATAACAAATATTGGGTTCAACTCTATCAGATTTAATGCTTTGGGGCTTGAATTCTACTTGATATCAGATTCATAAATCTACTTTCTTTTTGCCTCAATTTGACTTTTTTTTTTTAATCCCCTTTAAAAATATGTATTACTTCTCACTGTAATGCTTTTTTCTCTTCACTGGGGTATAACATATATTTAGTCAGCTTTTGACTTTGAGTCTAACTGAAATCTTGTTTTCTTTTGGTAGGTAAGTTTGTTGATTTTCGCTAGTTGATAACACAAGACTTATTTGTTCTCACTGCTTTGTTAGAGTCTACTATAATTATTATGCATATCATTTTATATTTGCTGAATTTGTTTGTTTTTTTTTTTTTTTTTGCTTTAAAAAAGATGTTTTGGTATTTTTAAAAGTTGGCATTTTTGTTCAAGTGGTTACCTTCGTGCCTTGTTAGTTTTTTAATCTACCTTCACACTTTCATAATTTTGTTTTACTAACTGCTCTGGCAGTTTTTAAGCAAATCCTTTAACACTCATCTGTTGCTTAATCAAAGGTTTAATTTTTCTTTTCTCCTTTTTTCTTCTTGTATTTTTATTTCACCTGTTGATTCTTAATCTATATATCTTTGGTTTTCTATAGTATCCAAATATACATCCTTAATGTAATGCAACTTCAATAATAGTTTAAAGTTATATAATAATAAGATATTTCAAGCAATGTAAGAACGTTTTAGTGCTAAAACATTTTTATTTCCCCCCAACCAATTTGCTATATCCAGCAATATATTTCTGCTATTTTTTCTTAGATGGGTATATTGTGCTTTAAGGTTTGTTTTATATTTAATCAGATTTTTTTTCTTTCTTGATATCCTATTTGTTTTTAAAGCTACAAGATTTTTTTTTTTCAAATTACAGCATATCTGAAATCTTTTTGCATCATAGGACATCTTTCTGGCTCTAGAAGACCACCCCCAGTTTTCTGCTCTCAAGAGTTCTACCTTGTGTCTCAGACTCCATCCTTTCCAGAGCAGCTGTAGGGCACTGAATGAAGGGTGGGGGAGCCTTGGAAAGATTTCCTCCATGTACCTCCAGTTTACTTGGTGAAAATCAAGTGTGTCGTATTAAAAACTTCTCTAAGTTCTGTTTCTTAGTCTCCAGCTCAAATATGGTGGCAAGTATACAGTTGTTTGTTTGTAAACATGCTCAAAAATTGACTAAGAGAACTGCTAGAAAAGAGACTGGTTATACATCAACTGGTAAGACTTAAGTAAACAGATTAGTTGAAGTGAAAAAAAAAAAAATTGTCCATGCTCACTAAAAACAATGCATTCTTTGAAAATGAATTTCAAGTCCTATTCTCTACAGCAAGGTATCAGTTGAGTATATGAGAAAATAATCTAAAAAAGTTGATATATATGTAACTGTTTCAATTTGCTGTACATCTGGAAGTAACATATCATAAATCAATTATACTCCAATAGTTTTTATTTTTCTTAAGAAAAATAAATGAATGCATTTTAATGAAAATTAGGTATTCATTTATGGTAGGTCAAGAAAAACGTTATTTTCAGGAAAGAAAAAAAAGATGCAACAATGAAGAATGAGGCAATGCAACAGTCAAGGGATGACTTTAAGTGATAGTTCCTATAAAGACATGCCCATTTATCACACTGAAATACTAGAATTCATAAGGATCCTTCACCATGTACACACACAGTATACTTAGTTCTTTAAGCTATGGCATCAACTAGGAGAATAAATGCTATGGGAAATAAAGGCAATTGTTTTTCACTTTTGCTTATGGATGATTTTATCTGATCAAAATCTTGGGAATCAGACCTATTCCAAGCTGTCAACCTCTTGACAAAAAGATGTTTTATAAACACGCAATATTTCCTAGTTTAAAAATAATTAATAGAATGGTCTGAAACACAAAGTTAAAAAGTAGTATTCTTGGACATTCGTCCTTAAATCTATTTAACTGCAGTTATTATCTCATACCAAAGAGAGTCATAAAGAGAAAACCTCTGTTATGGTGGAGACGAATACATAGTTTCATAAAGAGATTTGGAATTTGGAATTTCTTTGATGGGAATTTCGGCATGTTACAGAGGAAAGGTCATCATCTACAGAGGGTGTGTTTGATGTGAAATGAGAAGTGGTAGTAAATCTTACAGACTTCAAAGTCTTATTCTTCTTTCCCTAAGTTCTAATTTACCGTTATTTTTGAAATGACGTTTCTCTGTCCAGCCTTATTTCATTGACCATTCTGCTCTGGTCACTGCCGCCCTGATCAAAGCCGCCAACATCACTCACCTGGATTACTGCAGAATGAAGCCTGCTCCCAGCATCTCCTGCTCCACTTCAGCCAACTACTCCGCTCCAACCATACTGGCATCTGTGGAACACATCAGGTGTGCTCCTGACTCAGTGCTTCTGCCTTTTCTGTCTTCTTTACTTAGCACATGTTGTTTTTTTTTTTTTTTCCAGATACTTGCACACTTTATTCATTCTTTTTAGTTTTGATCTTTAATCAAATACCAGTTCCCCAAAAAACCAGAATTGGCTACTAACCTAAATTGAAAGTCCCATTTTACTTTGTCTTCCCCCTTGCTTTGTTTTAGAGTCAGCAAATTATGTTAGACTAACTTTGCCAATAGTTTCTTTACCAATGCTTTACTGGGGTAATTAAAGTAATTTCACAAGCCAATAACATACAGGGTAATGTCTCTTAATAAGACAATAAAGAAATAACATGTTGCAAATAAGTGATGGATTAATTGCACTGTTGCTCCAAGCAAGGGGAGATGACAGAAATAAAATCCCAATTCAGTTGAGAAGTGCCTTTTCTAGGACGTTGGCCCTCTGGAGAGGTGGCTTAACCAACCAGGGAGCTGATGCCAGCTGCCTGCTGAGTGGAGGTGAAACATCTACCTGTGGCTGGAGCACGTTGCTAGGGAACCAGGGCACCAGTGTTGGCAGGCAAGGTGACCATCTTTCCCGGGGCTACGGCACTGAAGGTTAAGAGCTGCTTTTACCAGGCAGGAGATAATGTTCCAAGGTCTTTGAAGAGCCAGATCAGGAAAACGTAGCTGTGCCCAGTAAGGACTTTCAGAGAATCCCTAAGAACTCTGGATATGTATAGTCTAAATGTCCCCTCACCAGAGCTGTTTCTTCATATATTTTTTAATCGATAAGCCCCCAGCAGGCACCTCTCTGTAGCTGCTCTCTTATCCACCACAACAGCTGAGATGACATCTTGACACAACTTGCTTCATTCTTAAAAACAGCTTTACTTCTAATACTTTTTTTTTTTTACCCTGGTCATAAACAAGTGGATTAAAATAGCTTCACTAGAGTCATAAACAAGTGGCTTTGAAAAGCATATCAAACTAATATACAACATCACTTATCATCATCTAACATGATAAAGTCAAAGTCAGTTATATCTATTTTGTTGATTTCCAGTCTCCTCACAACACCAGTTCATGTAAGCTTAGGGAGGGGTGGAGGGGTCTCCTCTCTTCTCCATGGTATCCACTCTGCCAAGTGAATGATCTAGCATGAATACACTGAGAAATAAACATATGAACAATAGTGACCCCAAAACTAGAGATGTAATATCAAAATATAGAATAAAAAAAGGTAAGCATATAAAAAGAATCATATTCATATTCAAGCATAATCAAAAACTTCATATTGAAAAAGGTCAGTGAAAATACCTTGCACTTGGTGGGCACAGATCTAAAAGGTTCTAAGATTTGGCAAGCAATTAGAACCCTTTATCTGCAGAAGGTTCCCTTGGTGGCTCAGAAGGTAAAGAATCTGCCTACAATGCAGGAGACATGGGTTGGATCCTTGGGTTGAAGATCTCCTGGAGGAGGGCATGGCAACCCACTCCAGTGGTTTCTTGTCTGGAGAATTCCCATGGACAGAGGAGCCTGGTGGGCTACAGTTCATGGGGTTGCAAAGAGTCAGACAGGATAAAGTGACTAAGGACACCCATTTGCAGAAGCACCTGAAATCTCAAGTTCTTTATGTGTACTTTCTGGCAAGAAGGTTGCAATAGATAACAAAGGAATTCTTTCAATCTGAGATGGTCCCCAAATTGAAGAAAACCCCACAAAAATAAAATAGGAGAGTGTTGAATTGAATTCTTCATTGGTTTTGTAAAATCCTCAGCATTACAGAAGGCTGCAAGGCATTTACAAGAGAAAAATAAAAATAAGAATTCACAGCTACTTAAAAGGTCAACAAAGCAGCCAACATTTGAAACAGCAGCAGTGTTTTGCATGCTGGTGAAAGTGAGCTCATTAGCAAAGTGATGGCTTAGAGCTGACTCTAGGGGAGGAAACCGCTGAACTTCACACAATCAGTCCTGCAGAGCTGATTGTGAAATATCCTTGGTCTCACTTTGTTGGAAGCTGCTCAGCTTGCTTTCTGGCCTAAGGTAACGTAAGACTCAGTACAAAGGCAGAAGGACAGGGACCAACATTTTGAAATAAGCAAAATGAAAGGCCACCATAAAAGTTGGCATCGTATAAAGTAAGAACCCAGATTCCTGTGTGAGTCCTTTGAACAAAGAATGTGCCAAAGCCATTGTTGATGCACAGTAGAAGTCTCAACACATGATCCTAAGTACATATATTGTGTACGTAAACACACACATACTCACACAGTACATACCAGTGCAACCATTCAATGCTGCTGATTCTAGGAGAAATTTCCTTAAAAAAAAAAATGTCATTACAATTTTTTGTAACTGGGTAAGAATATAAAAAACATCTAATTTTAATTAGGTTGATTAGAAATTGGACAAGATATGATCTAAGCTATTCTCAGTTTCAAAGACAATGCTTTAATGNGCAACCATTCAATGCTGCTGATTCTAGGAGAAATTTCCTTAAAAAAAAAAATGTCATTACAATTTTTTGTAACTGGGTAAGAATATAAAAAACATCTAATTTTAATTAGGTTGATTAGAAATTGGACAAGATATGATCTAAGCTATTCTCAG
Organism: Neotragus moschatus; assembly: GCA_006410615.1. Lineage (NCBI taxonomy): Eukaryota > Metazoa > Chordata > Mammalia > Artiodactyla > Bovidae > Neotragus > Neotragus moschatus. Next base: position 77,159 of record SJYA01001780.1, on the reverse strand, counting down.
TTTCAAAGACAATGCTTTAATGAATAAACAAAACAAAAATATGACTGCAGTTAACTAATGTTTTGCATACTCATAGTTCAAAGGAAAATTACTGGAAGACATCCATCCTCTCCTCTACAGCAAAGCAGAAAGGAGAAAAACAGACCAGGATCTGGAGATAANCAGAGGATGAGATGGCTGGACGGCATCACTGACTCGATGGACGTGAGTCTGAGTGAACTGTGGGTGTTGGTGATGGACAGGGAGGCCTGTCGTGCTGTGATTCATGGGGTCGCAAAGAGTCGGACACGACTGAGCGACTGAACTGAACTGAACTGAACTGATATTTGTTAAGGGCTTCCCTTGTGGCTCTGTTGGGAAAAGAATCTGCCTGAAGTACAGAAGACCCAGGTTTGATCCCTGGGTTGGGAAGATTCCCTGGAGAAGGAACTGGCAACCCACTCCAGTATTCTTACCAGAAAAATCTCATGGACAGAGAAGTCTGGTGGGCTGCAGTCCATGGGATTCGCCAAGAGTCAGTCATGACTGAGCGACTAACAGTTATATCTGTATAAGCTTTAGTTGTTAGTAATTGTATACCATGTTCAGAAGTTCAGTTCAGTCACTCAATCTTGTTTGACTCTGTCAGCCCATGGACTGCAGCATGCCAGGCCTCCCTGTCCTTCACCAACTCCCGGAGTTTACTCAAATCCATGTCCATTGAATCTGTGATGCCATCCAACCATCTCATCCTCTGTCCTCCCCTTTTCCTCCTTCCCTCAATCTTTCCCAGCATCAGGGTCTTTTCAAATGAGTCAGTTCTTCGCATCAGGTGACAAAAGCATTGGAGTTTCAGCTTCAACATCAGTCCTTCCAATGAACATTCAGGACTGATCTCCTTTAGGATGGACTGGTGGATCTCCTTGCAGTCTGTAAAGTGCTTTCCTGATACCATCTCCACATCAGAAACTACTATGCTGCTTTGCCTGCTTCATTAAGGAGCATATAATTGTTGAAGAAAGTAAGTGAATTGGTCAAGGGAAGTCAGGAAATAACTGAAGTAAAAAGGGATTCATTTGAGATTGTGATTCTCAATGTGAAGCTTGGTATTCTTCTTTGCAATTTCACCCATTCCGCCAGAAGGATGTGGCAGATGAGACTTCATCATTGACATTCAACAAATGATAGCAATTTTCAGCCATGCTCTTCTTTGTCATCCTTTCTCTCAAGGCAGCAAAAGGCAACTGAGACCACATTACCTGAAGAGTCCTGGCAGTCTGTGAGGAGTCTTCCAAAACAAGTGGGAAGAATGATTCCAAACAGGGTCCTTCAAAGCCTATTGAGATTGGGCTTCAAAATCACTGAAGATGGTGACTGCAGCCATGAAATTAAAAGATACTTGCTTCTTGGAAGGAAAGCTAGACAAAAAGATGATATATTAAAAAACAGAGACATCATTTTGCAGACAAAGGGCAGTATAGTCAAAACTATGGTTTTCCAGTAGTCATGTACAGATATGAGAGTTGGACCAGAAAGAAAGTTGAGCACCGAAGAACTGATGCTTTTGAATTGTGGTGTTGAAGAAGACTCTTGAGAGTCCCTTGGGCTTCAAGGAGATCAGATTATTCAGTCCTAAAGGAAATCAACACTGGATATTCATTGAAAAGGCTGAGGCTGAATCTGAAACTCTAATCCTTTGGCCACCTGATCCAGAGAGCTGACTCATGGATAAAGACTGATGGCAAAAGGAGACAGGGACAGCATGAGATGCACCACCAACTCAGTTCACATGATTTTGAGCAAACTCTGGGAGATAGCAGAGGACAAGGAACCCTGTTGTGCTGTAGTCCACGAGATTGCAAAGAGTTGGACAGGACTTAGCAATTGATCAACAACAATAATATTACTTTGTATATATGTTGAATCTATTTACAGAGCAAGAATAGAGAAGCAGATATAGAGAACAGATTTATAGACACAGAGGAGGAACGTGAGGGGGGAACAATTGAGAAAATAGCCTTGACTTGCATACACTAGCATTGTAAAATAGATGGCTGATGGGAAGCTATTATGTAACACAGGGAACCCAGTTTGGTCTCTGCAAGACCTAGAGGGTGGGATGGGGGATGGTGGGGATAGGAGGAAGGCTCAAAAGGGAGGGTATATGTGTGCTTATGGCTGGATCCCATTGCTGTATGGCAGAAATCAATACAATATTGTAAAGTAACCATTCTCCAATTATTTTTTATGTATATATAAATACAACTGACTTAAGCTGGAGGCAATCACCCCCATCTGGATGTGTGTCGGTTTCCTCTTCTGTAGCATATGACTGGGAATATCCCAGCGTTATTTCTGTCATCCGTTAGTAGTATGGAATAAGGAAGAAAGTACTGCAGTAATCGAAAATCATAAAATGTTACAACACAACAGATAATGTATATATAATTTATAATGTGTTGTCCTGTAACAATGAAACATTGACTTTTCTGGTATTCAATCCTCAGATAATTTCTCTTTGTGTTCATTCACTCCCAAGGTGATCTCCTGTCTAAAGCTTTTCTATATGTTGCTAATTTCCAAAGATGTATTTTTGATATCCCATCTCACTGGAGTGAGATCCTAATTTGTTACCATGTTATACCCCCACATATACCTATCTCTTGTTATTGCCCACTTTCTCATATTTTCTTTCTATCGTGTTGTATCTTAAACAACTTGGTGGTCTCCTCACTCAGTGCCTTTGCTCTCTGCTCTGATTTAAATGCGACTCAGGTAGCAACAAATCTGTTCTCTCTCTTCCTTTGACTAGCTTCTTGAATATCGCTTTATCAGAGATAAAAATATCACTTTCTTCCTCCATCCCTCTCCATCACCATTAGTCCATTTTATTTTCTTTATAGCACAAATATCCAACTAACTAGCACATTAAATAGTGATTAATTGATTTTCTTATTCCATTAGAATAAGAATCACAGAAGTAGAGATTTTGTCTTGTCCCAGCCCCATGACTTAATACATAGTAGATACTTCAGAATTAGTCATTAAATGAATTATTGAGTAGCACAACATCACTCGCTGGCAACAGTGGCTACTTAATTATTAAGAGTTGCTTCACTTACTGTTCTGGCAGGAATCTGAACATCTAGATAGCTGTAGATTCTCTGTCTTGAATTCCAGTATTTATGTATCTGTCAGGTATATTTATTGATGATGGTGTGAAATCATTTTCAGTTGTCTCACGAACTTAGGTCTACTCACTTATATCATAAATATTGATTGAAACATGTGCTATGGAAGATATCTATATTCAGAATCAAATGAATATGACAATATCACTAAACTATCTCATAGTATCTTCCCATTATGTTTCAGAAGTAGAGTGGAGCTTTTCATGTATTAATATTATTTCTACTCCTGTCAAGCAGTTCTTTAAGGTTCACATATTTTTATTCACCCACAGATGACAAAACTAAGTATAAGAAATTTTAAGTAACTTGACCAAATTAATAAAGCCTTTTTAGTGTTGGAATTCAGGTTTGTCTCAACTCACAGGCTATAATCACCATCACATTGCTTGTTATCCTATTTCAAGTACAAAATATTATGAGAATAAGATAATGTAGTTATGCGTAAGAATTTTCTCACTTACAGAGCCTATTATGTGGGTTTGTATTGATTCATAAACTCATACATTTTAGTAGTCCTTAATATACTTCTGAAATCTGTTAGAGACAAAGAATCTGAGTTCTTTCATCTGACTTTTTCCTTTTATAGATCTTGGAGGGCTGCCTAAGGAATATTGTTTCACCCAAAATCATATAGGTTCCCGTTACGCAAACCCTTCTAACCTCTGTGGTCACTGTTCACTACACTGGGCCTTCCCTAACCCTGATCTATACCAAGTAAGATTAGAAACTATATAAACTGTTGTGATTCAGCTGAAAATGTGGCTTAGTTTGGAAGAACGCAAACAAGACTTTCTTTAAGGGCCAGAGAATTGACTGCATACACTCTAGGAACTGCTTTTAGCCACTCAATAATACGTTCCTGAAGGAGTGTTTCTAAGATGGGTGGGAAAACCAGGCAGAAGAGAGTGAATTATATGTGTTGGTAATTGGAAGTCATTGTGCAGCTAAAGTGATGGACTGATACCTAGGACCCCAAAGGCTGTTTATGGCTAAGGTGGCTGCCACAGAGCTCTGAGTTGTAAGCCACAGTGATCACCAATTAGTTCATGGGTATACATTACTTTAAAATGCCGACAGCATAAACATGACAAGGCAGTGAGTATTGCAAATTAAAAGTATATGTGTCTATTACAAACACAAATGGATATAGAAACCACCTAATATATATGTAATGTAAAAAGATAAAAATATGAGGCATGTTATGACAATGTGTTAGTCATTCAGCTGTGTCTGATTCTTTTCGACTCCATGTACTGTAGCCCTCCAGGCTTCTCTGTCCATGGAATTCTGCAGGCAAAAGAATACTGGAGTGGGTTGTCATCTGATTCTCCAGGGGATCTTCCCAACCCAGAGATGGAAGTTGGGTCTCCTGCATTGCAGACACCTTCTTGATCGTCTAAGCTATCAAGGAAATCCAAGATATGACATATATTATATAATATATATATCTTGGATTTCCTTGTGTATATATATATATATATATACACCTACAGACAGGACTCTTTTTTTTAAACTTTAGTCAAAGCTTCAATCCCAGTAGTATCTGGAAAAAGCCTCATATATAAATTATGAGTTTTCTGTGTATTTAGTTATAGACTGATTGTAACCACCTCTCATTTGATCAGAACACACATTTCTGTACTGTAAGTACCTTGAAGCTTGTTATTTTCATGTGTGCAATCAGTATTTCAACAAGATGCTCTATTGAAACAAGACTTGAGTGACTGTAAAAATCTATATTATGGTCAATTTGTGTCTTGGCTTTATTCACTCATTTTTCCTAAAGCAAATAGTTCAGAAACAGCCAAATTGTTTCCATTCCATAATTTACTATTTTAAAGGACTGAAAACTTTCCAAATTGTAGAATTGAAAGAATCATAAACAAGTCTTTCTGGACGGAAAAAAAAAAACCTTCCCCTTAGCCCTTGTTAACCTGAGTTGTTGAAAAAGTTTGAATGTATATGGTTTACGTTATATATACAAATGCTCAAAATTATTTTGCTGATTTAATCTTTGCTTTATATTATGCAATTGGAGTTTGGAATACTGGATACAGAATTTTGTGGATAATAAGAAACTTGAACCCTAAATGACTAATTTTCACTCTATGTTAAAGGAAAACAATGATAGAAAACAAATTTGGCTTTTAAGAAAACAAACACAATTGTAGATCACAATGTCTTAGTAGAATCATACTGTGTAACAATATTATTCCTCTTTTGTTGTTATTATTAGGATACTCTTTGCTTTGAATACTAGGCAATCATTCTCAATCTTATTGGAAAAAAAGAAAAACAAGATCGGTGCAATAAAGCTTTAAATTGTAAGAGTTCAGTTCAGCTCAGTCGTGTCCAACTCTTTGCGACCCCATGAATTGCAGCATGCCAGGCCTCCCTGTCCATCACCAACTCCCAGAGTTCCCTCAAACTCAGGTCCATTGAGTTGGTGATGCCATCCAGCCATCTCATCCTCTGTCATCCCCTTCTCCTCCTGGCCCCAATCCCTCCCAGCATCAGAGTCTTTTCCAATGAGTCAACTCTTTGCATGAGGTGGCCAAAGTACTGGAGTTTCAGCTTTAGCATCAGTCCTTCCAAAGAACACCCAGGACTGATCTTCTTTCGAATGGACTGGTTGGATCTCCTTGAAGTTCAAGGGTCTCTAAAGAGTCTTCTCCAACACCACAGTTCAAAAGCATCAGTTCTTCAGTGCTCAGCCCTCTTCACAGTCCAACTCCCACATCCATATATGGCCACTGTAAAAACCATAGCCTCGACTAGACGGACCTTTGTTGGCAAAGTAATATCTCTGCCTTTAAATAGGCTATCTAGGTTGGTCTTAACTTTCCTTCCAAGGAAGGGTTACAATATATTAAATAATAAGAGGTATGAAAAAAGCTACTTAGTCAACATTGGAATTGCTTGAAATTGTGTCCTAAAGACCAATACATATAATCTTATTTTCTGGNTAATATCTCTGCCTTTAAATAGGCTATCTAGGTTGATCTTAACTTTCCTTCCAAGAAAGAGTTACAATATATTAAATAATAAGAGGTATGAAAAAAGCTACTTAGTCAACATTGGAATTGCTTGAAATTGTGTCCTAAAGACCAATACATATAATCTTATTTTCTGGGCATATTGTTTGAAAAAGGTTGCTATGAGCTAGTCAAGGAATCAAATGCCTCTTTTAGGCATTATTTCTATGGTGGGAAAAAGAATTACAAATTTTAAAAATTAATTTAAAAATAATTCATAGTATTTTTATGCTTCCAAGTCATCAACATAATACACATTCTGCCTAAAGGATGATTTTCCACCCAAAATTTTTATTACAGAATAAAAATTTTAAATATATATTATCCATTAAATCATGCTACATATTTTCCCTGGGTTTGTCATATATATTCCTCATTGTCTTTGTTTATCCTCCATTTACACATAAACTTGCAGTTTTTTGACCTGATCTGAAATTCTACCACAATCATTGCCCATTAAAAATTTTATTTATATTCTTTAAAATGACCCCTTATTTCCTCTCTCATTAATCATTTTGAGGCTTAAGATTATTAGTTGTCTTCAATAAGCAACAAAATTAAATGCCACATGCTTAAAAATATATATATATATATATATATTTACCTTCAAAGCAGTGAGAGAATGGAACATATGGATAAATTTGGGAATGACTGTACATGTCAAATCAACAACCATATGCTGATTTGATATGGAGCATCTTTAGAAAAGATGTCAGTGATTACAGTTTATAAGGATGGACAGCTGAGACATTAGTGGTGACATATACCTAAATTAGAAGGTTAAGGGGTGAGGTTCCCTCAGAATTGGGAAAAAGTAAGATTGGACTTTAACTTGTGGAGTTTGTCTTGTTATTGTGACAATTAGAAAATATTTGGAAATGTGGTTTATAATCTCATGGAAGAGGCCAAATGTCAAGATATATAGATTGCATTCAATTCAATAAATTCTTAGAAAGTACTCATTCTGTGTAGTATAATTTTCTGAGGAATGAGATCCAGGTATAGAACTAAATGGAGTCCTTTCTTAGGAATTCTTCCATTTCAATAAGAAGAGATAAATATACATAATGATGTATAGTTATATATATGGAAGTACCTATAATATACTACAGAAACTCATAAGAAGAAGAAATTCAACTTGCCTTGGTGGCTTGGGTGAAACCACATGAAGCCATGGTGTTGTAGACTATACTGTTGGCCACCGAGTATCAGTTGCTCTAACCCTAACCACTGTTTCTTTATTTTGTAACACTTTGTGCAAAGATAGTGCAATGACGAGTTGGGGCTCCTCCACATATTCTGTTTTCTGCAGCTTTATCTTTTCTGACTAATTCCCTCTATACTCTCTGATTTGGCTTTTTCATTAAGGTCTTTCTTATTCTTTTGGACTCTATTTTCCTTATGAGTTCTCCTCACGGGGATCTGTAATCACTGCTATTTTAATATTATTAAACAGTGTTCAAATTAACTGTTTGCTAAATCTCTCATTAGGCTCTGAACTACTTGAAGAGGAGACTGATTTCATTTCCAGATCCCTATAGGTTAGCATAATACTTGACAATACTTTATCTAGATGTGTGACAAATCTTGTGGGAAAAGGGGAAAAGAACAGTTAAGAAAAGTATAGTAGCAGGAATGGAATACATAGTTTAGGAAATTCTCAGGACAGAATCTAAAATGATTCATCTCAGTTCAGTTGCTAGTCATGTCTGATTCTTTGTGACCCCATGGACTGCCGCACACTAGGCTTCCCTGAAAATGCTAAAATTGTTACATCATATAAATAGATACAGTAGAGGGGAAAAAATGGGTTGGATTGTAAAAGAAAATTAAACAGAAATTTATATTACTTTGACTTGAGGAAAAGGAGAGAAATATTTCAAAACTGTGGGAGCTAGTGGACTGAAGAAGAAATATGGTTAATAAGTAAAATATTCTTCATATTTCTATAGAGATGAGACTGGTTTGGTTATTAAGAAGTCACATGTGGGATGCCAGGGAAAAGGATAACCAACAAAATTCTAAGAGCCCAATCAATCTTCAATAGAAATGCCAAAGAAATGATTAGAATATGTTAAAATTAACTTTGTCAAAACTCCAGACAATAATAGATATTTTACAACATCCAAGCAAATCCCGAATCAGGAAGTTGTTGCTATTCAGTCACTCAGTCATGTCCAACTCTTTGCGACCCCATAGACTACAGCACACCAGGCTTCCCTGTCCATCACCATGTCCTGGAGCTTGCTCAAACTCATGTCCATTGAGTCGGTGATCCCATCCAACCGTCTCATCCTCTGTCATCCTCTTCTCCTCCTGCCTTCAATCTTTCCCAGCACCGGGTCTTTTCCAAGGAGTCAGTTCTTCACATCAGATGGCCAAAGTACTGGAGTTTCAGCTTCATCATCAGTCCTTCCAATGGACACTCAGGACTGATCTCCTTTAGGATGGACTGGCTTAATCTCCTTGATAGGACAAAAGACAGATTAAACCTGAGAACTCTGTTATTTTAGCATAGTCTTTCCCTGTGCATCCCTGTCCTCATCATGTCTGATCTTAAACACAGAAGCCTATGTTCCTAGTGTGAGTGCCTAGATCTGGAGTAATCATAGCAGACCTCCCAAAGCTTTCCAAAATACTTGTTCAAAACTTTNAGATTAAACCTGAGAACTCTGTTATTTTAGCATAGTCTTTCCCTGTGCATCCCTGTCCTCATCATGTCTGATCTTAAACACAGAAGCCTATGTTCCTAGTGTGAGTGCCTAGATCTGGAGTAATCATAGCAGACCTCCCAAAGCTTTCCAAAATACTTGTTCAAAACTTTTGGGACTGTAATTTTCTTTCTTTGATATGCTTGTCTCATCTTTATATCAGGGTGCTGGTGGCATCATAGAATAAATTTGGGAGCAGTCTTCCCTTTGAATTTTTTGGAAGAGTTAGATTAGGTTAGATGTTAGCTTTCCCCAAATCTTTGATAGAATTCACCTGTGAAGCCATCTGGTCTTGGAATTTTGTATAGTGGAAGTTTTTAAATTACAGTTTCAATTTCATTATTTTATCATTGGTCTGTTTCTATTTTCTAATGCATCCTGTTTCCATCTTGAAAAGTTGTACCTTTCTAAGAATTTTCCCATTTCTTCCAGGTTGTCCATTTTATTGGCATATATGCTGTTTATAGTAATATCCTATGATCCAAATGCTGGGCTGGAAGAAGCACAAGCTGGAATCAAAATTGCTGGGAGAAATATCAATAACCTCAGATATGCAGATGACACAACCCTTATGGCAGAAAGTGGAGAATAACTAAAAAACCTCTTGATGAAAGTGAAAGAGGAGAGTGAAAAAGTTGGCTTAAAGTTCAACATTCAGAAAACGAAGATCATGGCATCCAGTCCCATCACTTCATGGCAAATAGATGGGGAAACAGTGCAAACAGTGTCAGACTTTATTTTGGGGGGCTCCAAAACAATGCAGACGGTGATCGCAGCCATGAAATTAAAAGACGTTTACTCCTTGGAAGGAAAGTTATGACCAACCTAGATAGCATATTAAAAAGCAGAGACATTAATTACTTTGCCAACAAAGGTCCGTCTAGTCAAGGCTATGGTTTTTCCAGTGGTCATGTATGGACGTGAAAGTTGGACCATGAAGAAAGCTGAGTGCCAAAGAATTGATGCTTTTGAACTGTGGTGTTGGAGAAGATTCTTAAGAGACCGTTGAACTGCAAGGAGATCCAACCAGTCCATTCTGTAGGAGATCAGTCCT
>SJYA01001780.1:45204-57312 GCA_006410615.1 Neotragus moschatus | reverse complement strand
AGCTAAAATGCCAAAACTCATATGTGGAAATCAATGTGACACAAAAGTCAAATGTAACAAAACAAAAAAGATAAACAGGACTTCATCAAAATTATAAATGTTATGCATTAAAAGACACCATGAGATAGTGAAAAGGAGAAAATGCTTCAAATCTGATATGTATCTAACATCCAGAATATATGAATAACAACTCAACAACAAAAAGACAAGCAACACAATTAAAAATTAGTTGATAGTCTTAGAAAACTGTCCAATGAAGATATTAAAATGGTCAACAAGCATGTGAAAAGGTGGTCAACATCATTAACCATTAGTGAATTGCAATTCAAAACCATAGTGAAATAGGCCTTCACACTTACTAAGATGGCTACAATTAAAAATAAATTAGTCTTGGCAAGGATATAGGGAAATTATAACACTTATACATTGCTGGCGGGAATATAGAATTGTACATCCACTGTGGAAAGCAATAAGGAAATTTCTCAATAACTTAAACAAAATGTCACCCTATCACCCAGAAAATTCACTCTTATGTATATACCAAAAAGAATTGAAAACAATTTTCAAATAAAATTTTACATGAGTATTCATAGTAATACAATTCACAAATAGCCCAAAAGTTCATCAATGGTTGAATGCATTAAAAAAATGTGCTATAACCATACAACAGGATATTTTTAAGCACAAAGGCAAGTACTTCTTACATAAGTTACAATGTGGATAAATACTGAAAACATGCTAAGTATAGCCAGGCATGAAAAGGCACATATTGGATGATTCCACTACTTTGAAATACTCAGAATAGGTAAATTCATCAGTCAGAAATTTTATCAGTGGTTGCCGGGGACTGATGTGGAAATCAGTGGGGGAAGGATGTAAAGAAGAATCATATCTCAATGAGAACAGGGGCTCCTTTGGGTATGATCAGAATATTTTGGAATTAGAGCTGATGATCACACAGCATTGAGNGGATGATTCCACTACTTTGAAATACTCAGAATAGGTAAATTCATCAGTCAGAAATTTTATCAGTGGTTGCCGGGGACTGATGTGGAAATCAGTGGGGGAAGGATGTAAAGAAGAATCATATCTCAATGAGTACAGGGGCTCCTTTGGGTATGATCAGAATATTTTGGAATTAGAGCTGATGATCACACAGCATTGAGAAGATACTTGATGCCCTGACTGAATTTTCACGTGGCTAATTTATGTTCTTTTCAATTTCATCTCAGGGAATTCCCTAGTGGTCTAGTGGTTAGGACTCTACACACACTTCTGAGGGCCTGGGTTTGACTGCTGGTTGGAAAACATCGATCTTGCAACCTGTATGGTCAGAAAGAAAAAAAAAAATCACTACAATAAGAAAGTCACCAATGACACTTCAGAGAATATTCTAGAGGTAATTGGATGCAACAGTCATATAACTGTAAGTAATCTGTCAAGTTACTTCGTCTTTGAAGCTCAGTTTCATGCTCTGTAGAAAGGAGGAAATGAGAGCAATTTGTAGGAATATCTTAAAGATTTATACAAGATAATAAATATGAAACATCACCTTGTCCCCAAATATGAGCTTTCAGTTATATTTGTAGGTTTAGGAACTATATTGTTACAGTTGCAAGAATTAAAAAGAGTAGCTAGTCAGGAAAAACAGGTAGCCTTATAGAACGTTTTATAGACTTGACTTTTAGCAACTTTGTCTTAGAGAATGGGGGAAAAATTATATACCATGATACAGAAAAAACATTTGGAAGTGTAACTAAGATAAAGGAAGATGAAGAGTCATAAGGAAGTCATAGGAAGATTCAGAAGAGAAATAGAAAACGCAAATAAGAGATGACAAAATTAATGGAGGATATTTCAAGAGAAGGTAGAAATAGACGGAATGATGAGATTTGAAAATAAGAAATAGCAGTTTTTGTTCAAAAGGAAAGGAGGAGAATGGCAAAGCTCCCCATGAGTCTGAGTTACCAAGAATTTATATTGGCCCCAGCTGGAGTGATTTTGTTACCTCCAGCTGACAGGACTTTGGAGGGATGCTAAAAACACAGAGCAGAAGGGATCCCAGAACTGAACACTGTCAGGATGGGCAAGGGGAAAGAGAAAGGAAATGTTCAAAAAAAAAAAACAAAAAGGATTTTAAGTGGATTAGAGAAGCTAGTGGAATCAGAAATGGGCTAATGGATTGAAAAAATAAAAAGGAATTAGGAATGTGACTATAATCATGAAGGGGAAATTTCATTGAAACTTTCATTGAAAGGAGAAAGAGATGAGGTCATTGTATTCAAAGAGGGAGAATTCAGGGTTTAAACCTGCATTTAGAAAATTTTCAAGTAATGAGAAAAATTCAAGTTAGGTATTCTTGTTGAGTAATGGAATAAACATCAAGAAATGAACAGAAATTAGCCAATACTTACTGTAAACTTTGTGCCAAAAACCACGGAAGGTGCAGACAGCAGGTCCTATAAGAGACAAAAATTTCCCTCTAACAACCAAAGTCTAGTTAGAGAGATACGCAAATAGATGCAAGATGTCAGTCTACCTCTATAGACTGTGTTATGATGGAAGATATGAAAAAATATTGTAGGAGCATACAAGGAGGACTTACTAGGACAAGTCAGTCTAGGCTGAGTTTCATGGGATGGTTAGTAATTATTCAGTCAGAAAGGATGAGGTTTTCAGGCTGAATGCATAAATACAGGGATGCGATCATGAAGGGTGAGGAAGTGGAGCTGGATGAGGGAACCTAGTACTAGAGCTTCAGTGTAAGAGAAGTACCTTTAAGCAACTTTTTGACCAGATTGATTCTCTCCAATTTCTTTGTAATATATACCAATCTGTGCCAATAACACAGTAAATACGCGCAATTGTTAACTTTCCTTCACAGTGGGCTGGTTCAGAGTTTTGTTGTTTTCACCAGTTATGTGCTTGTTAAGACACACTTGCATTTTCTTTCAAATCTTACTTACGATCATCAATGCATGAATATAATTGTCTAAATTTGAGCAAATAAAAATATCCGTTCATACAAAAAAGTCATTACAATACAAGGAATCACTAAAGAACTTTGCTATTAAAAGATGGGAAAAACAAGCAAATTATTGGGAAAACAGTAAAGAATTGAAAACATAAGTTTCCTCTCAAATGCCTTCAACTTGTTTTAATTTAAAGAAGTGAAACTAGAAATCATATGCTTTTAGATATTATGAAATACAATTAATCAGAATTCAAAGCAGCTGACACATTTAAAGAAAAGATGGTAGTTCTACATCAAAAGATAAGAAAATGAATGTATGTTTATTACTTTTAAGAAAGATAATTAAAATCAATTTTCATGAATACATCTTTAACTGATTTTCATAGCTGAGTAACTATGTGTCCTCATTTTGGTGGGTAAGCAGTGCTTCTAGTCTATGGGTCTTCTATATGGTCTTCTATGTGGGACATATATATGTGTATATTTATAATGTATATATATGGGCATTATATAGAGAGAAAGAAAGAAAGAGAGACTAGAAGCATATATATAAATATGTATGAATGTATATACAAATATATGGATCTCATACATATAAGGGTATTACATATGGGTTTTATATTATAGAAGCAGTGATTCTAGTCTATAAGAAAAGAAAGTGAAGTCGATTAGTCATTGCAATCTGTTCCTCAAGGGACTTTGATGAAGTGCTGAGCAACATAGCACAGTGTCCTGCACAAAAATGCCATGGATCAACATTTGCTGAATGAAGAAAGTGTAGAGTTTAGAACTTAGGGGCAGCAGCAAGATATTAATGGGTTTTAGCCAGTTAGATCTTAGTTTTCTGAATGTTGAGCTTTAAGCCAACTTTTTCACTCTCTTCTTTCATTTTCATCAAGAGGCTCTTTGTTCTTCTTCACTTTCTGCCATAAGGGTGGTGTCATCTGCATATCTGAGGTTATTGCTATTTCTCCCGGCAATCTTGATTCCAGCTTGTGCTTCCTCCAGCCCAGCATTTCTCATGATGTACTTTAGCATATAAATTAAATAAACAGGGTGACAATATACAGCCTATGACCATCACTTCATGGCAAGTAGATGGGGAAACAGTGGAAACAGTGATTGACTTTATTTTTCTGGGCTCCAAAATCACTGCAGATGGTCATTGCACCCATGAAATTAAAAGACACTTACTCCTTGGAAGGAAAGTTATGATCAACCTAGAGAGCATATTGAAAAGCAGAGACATTATTTTGCCAACAAAGGTCCATCTAGTCAAGGCTTTGGTTTTTCCTGTGGTTATGTATGGATGTGAGAGTTGGACTGTGAAGAAAACTGAGCACTGAAGAATTGATGCTTTTGAACTGTGGTGTTGGAGAAAACTCTTGAGAGTCTCTTGGACTGCAGGGAGCTCCAAGCAGTCCATCCTAAAGGAGATCAGTCCTGGGTGTTCATTGGAAGGACTGATATTGAAGCTGAAACTCCAGTATTTTGGCCACATGATGGGAAGAGCTAACTCATTTGAAAAGACCCTGCTGCTGGGAAAGATTGAGGGCAGGAGGACAAGGGGACGACAGAGGATGAGATGGTTGGATGGCATCACTGACTCGATAGACATAGGTTTGGGTAGACTCCAGGAGCTGGTGATGGACAAGGAGGTCTGGTGTGCTGCAGTCCATGGGGTCGCAAAGATTTGGACATGACTGAGTGACTGAAGTGAACTGAACTGAGGCAAGTTAGATTGTGTGTGAATGGATTCTTTTTTCCTGCTGAGAGGATAACATTAAAGTTTGACAAGAGTGGGTGGCAGAAAATGAAGCACCCATATGAGAACCACTAAGAAAATAAAAGTGAATTAAAGTCATAGGGGTTCATTTCTTATATCATGTATCTAACTAATCTTCGTTGCACAGCTACAGTTGGCCAGATTTTGGATTAGATGCTGAGGACTTATTTATGAATCAGAAGAGATAGGAAGGAAATCATAGAAGATACCAAAGAAGCTACGGTAGAAATCTAAATAGAAGATAATCATGATCCAGACCAGAATGGTAGCAATAGAGGGAATGAGAAGTGATTTAGTTAGGAAATATTTGGAAGGAAAAACAAACAGGATATGAAGGGATGCATATAAAAGAAACAGTTTCATTCATGATAACTGATATTTTGAGCCTAAGCGACTGGGAAACCGGAGTTTGACATTTGTTGAGATGGGGAAACTAAAGAAGCAAATTTGGATGGGGAGAAAGTTTAGGAGTTCACTTTTAAATGTTAAGTTTGAGATGTCTTTTAAACATCTAAGAGGAGATGTCAAGTAGGCAGAAGTATGTCTGAAGTTCAGTGTGAGTTCAATTGCAGAAAATAAATTTGTAAGACAGCCATCATCTATAATTTTTTTTTTATTTAATTGTATGAAAAAAAAACCACTTTGATGACTTTTGGTCTGCACATTTTCTTTCTGATTACTGAACTTTTTATTTTTTAATGAATTCATTTTTAAATTGGAAGATAATTACTTTATGATATTGTGATGGTTTTTTCATACTTCAACATGAATTGGCCACAGGTATACAACACCTTATCCTGAATCCGTCTTCCACCTCCCTCTCCACCCTATCCCTCTGGGTGGTCCCCGAGCACCTGCTTTGGGTGCCCTGCTCCATACATTGAACTTGCACTGATCATTTATCATATCTATGGTAATACGTATTAAGAAAGCTATCCTTTCTTTGTTTTACCACCAAGCTGTGATTGCAATAATAATTTACTCTTCTGACAGTGCAACCAGCATAACATAAGAAACACAGAGAGCTACAAATAAATGGATAAGAAATTTCCATGTTAAAATGCCCAGAATTTAGAACTCATTACCAGAGTTATTGCTCAGAACCATATACAAATTATGAAAATGTGAAAAGAGTCAAATTCAGGAAAGGAATAAAAAGAGTTAACAAGTCTCTTGGGGCAGAAGAAGTAAAGGATGGTGGTAGATTGCATGTTTTAAAATCTTTCACAAAGACTCAGCCAGAAGACACACAGGGAAAAAAAAAAGAAAAACACACGCTAGAATCTAACAATACATTGCAAAGAAAAGTCAAGCAAAATCACATTGATTTTATGCACATTGTCATGCAACTGTAACATTTGCTAAAGGAGAGAAGAGCTTACCAGCTCTTATGATAGATTAAAAGATTATTCTAGGTCTTAATATTCTCTCTTCTGTGCTCAACATGCAAAACTAATAAAGATTAATTTCTGGTGGATCATGTGATAAGTTCATAGGTCACCCTGTTGCATTTTGTGCTCTGTGGGTTTGATTCCTTTGCTGTCTCCGTTCCTTGCAGCATTATTTATTCAATCTGTTTAGTTTGCTTTACAGGCTGTGGCAGCATTCATGGGTGGACCTATTGAACCAAGCTGTAATAGATGTAATACATCAATACATTTGAGCTGAACAGCTTTAATTAGGCCTTCCTGGTCATTTCATCAATTCAGTTGAGTACCATCGGGATTTGGATAACACCAAGCCTCCTGTCGAGCATGAGAATTACAGCACGCCAGCAGGGCTCCCCCAGTCACAACACAAGGTTAGGCAATCAACGCTAATTCACACAGGGAAGAGCCCCATGCCCAGCCTATAAACTTACCCTTACAGTAATGTCTTTGAAATCCTAAAACCTTTAAACCCTAGTGTCAATTTGGAAGGCAGCCTGCCTGAAAATCCCAAGAAAAGACAGATAAAACTCTTTTCCTGCTCAATAGAAGAGCAGGAGTTTTCTTTGTTGCTATGCAAAGGTCTGGCCAGGACTTAGAGATTGAACAATGACTGATATATATTTATATATATATAATCAATATACCATTTCTGCAGCAGTTAGGTTGATGGGCAGGGTCTAACAAGATGCAAAAACTGAGCTAAGTATAAAATTTTAAGTATACCATATGACGTTGCGACAACACAGTTGGTTTATATCTCGCACAGTACTTGTCACATACAGCCCAGAATAAATATGCTGAAAGTAATCTGTTGCAGGAAATCTATACAAATGAATGTTAGAGCAGGGCAAAACCACTTCTATCTTGAAAAGGCAGACTAATTTACTCTCAATTTTGGAGAACTTTATGACAAATTTTTCCATACAAAATATCTTCAAAGTGAAACATTGGGAAAACAACAACAGCAACAACAACAAAACAGTGAAATGTTGGCTTGTATGGTTGGCCAAAACCCAGGTAGCAAAGACATGTACATTTATGTAGAAAGACATCCAAGGAACAATTTGAATTTTCTACAGTGCATATATAATGCAGAGACCAGACTCCTTGGGGCATCCAGTGAAGATGTGATTGAGAAGAGCCAGCCAGCACCAGAAGGGCAATGCTCCACGCAGCCAGCAAGAAACTGAACTGCAGTGCTCCCACAGCAAAGCAGCCGTCTGATTTCGAAAAGAGAAGGGATGGAGCCAAGTGGGTTAGACTGAGGTCTCCAAGTTCTCAAATGCAGAGGATCAAATCAGCAGGTTCATGGGGAACATCGTGTCTGGGAAATATAGTAAGGCGTTCTTACTGGGTAGTATAGCAAGTCTCTCCTCATTCTTTTTCATCCAAGTGGACTCTTGTCCCCAGGGTAAGTATTCTGGAAGCCTGGCTTCTTTGGTAGCCACATCTGGTCAAACAGAGCCTGCACATTTTCCAGTACTATGAATCAAGGGACAGCCAGGCCAATTTATTATGCCTATGAAAGTTTTAAACTGTCTCTATACTTACTGAAATGACAAGTCAGATTCCTTTAAAAATTCGACCTTGTGTAAAAACTATTTTAGCAAAAATGGAAAAAAAATTTGATGTACCAAGTTAGAACATAAGAACTGGCAAAAGAATAAGTGGGTTTGTTACTTAAGAAAAAAAAAATAACCACATTGGTATGAGCTGAAAGGGTTATGACATTTACATTTTAAAATAATACTAGACATAATGTAGGTTAATTTGAAATCCTCTTTCTCTCAGCTGCAGACAAGAAAACCAAATTAGTCTTAATTGTGTCTTGTTTAACTTGACCATGTAAATTAGAGATTCTTTGCTAATCTAGGTGCTTTTATAGTTACCACATCATTTTTTCATGAGGTTCTTTTTTTATTTGATTTCTTTGACCCATGGAATGTTTTCAAGTGGATATTTTTATCTTTGGGAATGCTAAGAGTGATGTTATTTATAATTATACCTAAAAGGCTCTATGAGTATATAGATGAATATATGTATATATACATATATATATGAATACAGGGATCTCTGCAATGTTCAACTACACAATATTGATATTTTAAGCTCATGTATAAACCTTTTATCTGATAGCAAGCATTGTTAGTTCATTTCTTTTAATATAAGAGAAAATGTTAGTCCAATAGATATGAATATTACAAACTGATAGAAATGAGGTAAATTGTAGTAGGATTTGATTTCTCATATTCTAAAATGCTTTATGAGTTTTGATAATGAATTGTCCAGTCAATCAGTGCTGGTTGTTACACTTGAGATAATATGTCAAGAAATTTCATTGCAAAGTATATTAATACCAATAATAAAAATGTATCATATAAAATAGTACAAGATAGGCTTTCTAATGTACGTTAATGACTTGGAGCAAGAACAGTTAGAATATATAAACTATAAATACTGTGCAATTGAATTAAAATATTGACTTAATGTTTTCTTCTCCCATCTTTTCCTAATGTCCTTCCCACTCTATTATAGTCCCCTGGCACATTCATTATTGTGGCTACAAATTGGGCTTTAAAAGAATGTTTAGATATGTTCTCAACATCTACAATATGTTCTTTGTAAAACTCCTTTTTTGTGTGTGGAGATATATATCACTATAGCCTTTCAGAAAGCTATGTGACTCAAGAAAAAACACCAGAGTGACAGTGAAAAGCTGAACTTTTGGTTGTTTCATAACCTTCAGACAAATGAATTTGTGTAGAAAAATTCTCTTGCAATAATTTTAATAATTAATTTAATATTGGTTGTAGCAAAAGTAAAAATAATAGTAAAATACTTAAAGTAAAAAGTTTCCCCTCTTCAACTCATACCTTTTAGGAGCAAACACTTCTATTATTTTAGTGTATATCCCTTTATGCATTTGAAACGCATAATTTAACATTTTGATAAACAAAGAGTTTCTTTGGCACAGCTTAGAGATTTGTGTCTAAGAAACTGATGATAATAGAAAATGTGATAGGTCTTATGATATATGTTTATTTAAATATCCAAGAAAAGAATAAAAAGAATGGATCTCCATAAAAAGACTGGTAATATTAATATATGAAATAGAAAGATAGATTTAAAAGAGAATAAGATATAAATCATAGTTACTAAAATTGTAATCCCTGGAAAATGTTTTAAACTGCTAGTTAAATATTGGCAAGGTAGAGAGAAGAAAGAAAAGCAATAGGATGTATCATAATCAGGTTTTTCTAGAAGAAACATGAACAATGCAGCGTAAAACTTAAATATTCTATTTGTATTTGTTCCGTAAGAACTGCAGAAAGATATTGGATGAAAGTCAATATTAAAAGAGTTAATGGCTAATACATTTCCAGAAACAAGAAAAGGAATGAATTCTCAGATTTAAAAAGTTCCACATAGTGCTAGGAATGATAATATCTGTAATTTTATACCTTGTCAATTCATAAGGAAACTAAAGGCATCAAGGATAAGGGAAAATTATAAACGATAGCAGAAATACCTGAATATCTATCAAAGATGAGTTATCAGGAGATATATCCTCAGCTACTATAGTTGACAGAAGACAACAGAAAAGTACCTTGTACCTCTAAGAAGAAACATTTTTTTAACATATATCATCAAATTATAAAGATAAAATAAAGATTATACTTGGAATACAGTAATTCATAAATTTTATTGCTCTGGGAGATGGTGATGGACAGGGAGGCCTGGCGTGCTGCAATTCATGGGGTCACAAAGAGTCGGACACGACTGAGCGACTGAACTGAACTGAACTAGGATATCAAAAAGAAAATATGATATGTCTTCAACTAAAGAAATATAAATTCAAGAAGGAATGGAAAGTAGAAAATAAGAAAAATAAAAAGAGCATAAAAAGAAATCAATAAAAGATTATGATAAATCTAAGCTTTTATTATTGAGTTAGATCATATTAACAGTAATTTGGGACTGTGTTTAATAAACTACACTTTCAAATGACATTAACATTATTTGAGTGTTTTGAAAAGAAAACGAAAATAGATTAAAATATAATGAGGAATTTTGTGGGGTATTGCTGAGAAGTGTGATATAATACTTACCTACCTTGAGAGGAGGCCAGAGATAATATTCAAATTAGGCTATGTTAGAATACATGAATTATCTGTGTTAACATGTTAAAAGGTGCTGCTAAAAGAAATGTGTATTATTCCCATCCATTAGAAGACAATGAGAAAGAAGCAAACAAAAATTGACCAATGCAACAAATAATCTTGGAAGCAAGTAATCCCAGAAGCAAAGAGAAAGCATAGTATAGAAAAACCACACAATATAGTGACATACATTCATCAGATAAATCAAAGTCTTCCCCCACCCGCCACGGGGAAGATCCAGAGAGATGATATGAGCTGGGCGGTGGGAAGGGGGTTCAGGATTGGGAACTCATGTACACTCGTGGTGGATTCATGTCAATGTATGGCAAAACCAATACAGTATTGTAAAGCAAAATAAAGTAAAAATTAAAATTAAAAAAAAGAAAAAGACAAAGTCAAAATAAAAGAAAAGAGCTCAAAGATATATATTGAAAACCACTCAAAAAACTCACAGATGGGTGTGTGGGGAGGTTGGTGTGGACCACCTATTCCTCTCTCTTGTTCTTCTCTTTGAAGGGGCAACCACTGGAGTTACACTTCTACGTTCACGCCACCCTTTTCTTTCAGTCTGGAGCTTTTTGAGTGTGTGACCTGGATGGAGGTTTCCAGCTCTACCCTTCCTTTCTTTGAGTTTGTGGTCCTGCTTCCCCTCGGGTATGTGTTTACTGGTTTTTGCCTGCATGATGCCAAGTTATATAGAAGTGTGAACTATTAATATTAAAAGGTTAAATGGAGGCATAGTAAACATTTTAAGAGTTTATCTGAGCAAAAATCAGATGGAATCAGGCAGCACCGAACAGGAAGTGATTTGGAGCCCTCCATCAACAGGAGTGAGGAGGCGAAAGACATACATAGAAGAAAGGCAGGAGAGAAACAATGAAATTAGCTGATTGGCTGTGATTTAAGCATTTGCCTTATTTGGAAAAGGCTGATTGACCGTGTTTGATTGGTTGTCCTCAGGTTTTCTTTTCTTAACCCAGAACCATTTAGAAACTTAGGTTTTGGTTTGCTTCTAAAGGCTGCTGAGATATAACGCTACCTCAGACTAATTTGGGGGTTCTTGGTGGCCCAGTGGTAAAAAATTTGCCTGCCAATGCAGGGAATACAGGAGGTGGTTAGTTCTGTCCCTGGGTTGGGAAGATCAAACGGCAACCCACTCCAGCATTCTTGCCTGGAAAATCCCATGGACCGAGAAGCCTGTCAGACTACAGTCTATGGGGTTGCAAAAGAGATGGGACTGAGCAACTAAGCACAGACTAACTCACCTCCTTGTTTAATTAACTGAAGGGAACTAACACAGAAAGGCTTGTAGCTGTGTAGTTCTGTCCATGACTAGGTAGCTCTAAGGCTCCACTCTAATGGTTAAATATAATGAAGTTCACTGTTAATGAACACCAGGGCAATATTATTAATATTAGGCTCAGTGCTATAGATTAAATCTATTTTTTATATTTGTTTACCTTTTACTATCTTTGTTTCCAATCTCATTGATGTTCCTTTGTTTCAATTAACACATTTTAAGCCTTGTAAGGAAAATAGGAATTTTTGAAAAAAATTAAAAATTTCAATTTTTAATACAGTGAAGTATTTAATAGCATTCAACTTGTTGTTATATATACATTTTTGCTATTAGAAAAAGCTTCTTCAAGTTTAAGCAAACTTCATTAATTTCACCTTTCTTTTAAGTATATTTCGCCCACTCTCATGCTGAGCATCTTTTTTTTTTTTTTTTTTGACTAGGAATATCAGGACACACTT
>SJYA01001780.1:35015-45066 GCA_006410615.1 Neotragus moschatus | reverse complement strand
AATATCAGGACACACTTAATATAAACTCTTATGCAAATGAAAGAAGTCATGTGATAGACATTTATAGGATGAGATGGGTATCCTGTGGTGCTGATGGCTTTTTCAAAAGCTATTTACTTTCTAATACACAAAGAAGCTATTTTGCCTTTGAAATACCACATTACCTTTCAAGAATGGGGCACAGTTCATTCTTAAAAAAATGTCATCAACTTTAAATAATGGCAGCAGTTTACAAAAAAGAAAAGCAAAAGCAACCCCCACCTCCATAATTTAGCTTTCCAGCAAAAGGAACATATGGTCAAATTTATTGGAAATTAAAAGGGAAACATCTGAATTTGGCTGCATATTATGAGAAGTTTTCCACTATACTTATTGGTTGGCTGAATTCACTACTGTCAACTCTAATTTATTCTAAAAATGTCACCTTGCCAAATGCCCAGGTTTTCATTGTTCCTACATTTAAAAATATAATTCTGACAACAAGCGCTGCAATTCTCCCACCTCCTGAATGCATTATTTATAAAAGATGCATTTGTATATTTTTCTTCTGTTTTGCTTGTACTATATTCTCTCTGATTTTGCGTAAGTAGCATAAATATGGGTTGATTCTGCAGAAATGTTGGGTTAGTCATGTTATCAAAAAGCAAATGCATATACCAGAGATATAGCATTATGTTTAGTAGTGGAAAATCTTTAGCAAGACATTGATAGTAGATTTGGCAGCTGAATGATGTATTTTTGGCAATAGGAGATGTCCTAGAAGTAACTTGTGTCTGTTCCTAAAGATTTATTAAAACTAAGCTGGCACTTGCATCATTGATAGAGGTAATTTTAAAGCTCTTGAAATTCTACTGACCTTAAGATAATGAAACCACCACCTTCCACACATTTGTATTCTGTGGCATTGAGTGTGGATAGTGGTATGGAATGTGAAATGCTATCATTATCCTCCAGAAGAATTCACAAAAGTAACTGAGGGCAAATGCATGGACTAGACACAAAGAAAGGCAGAGAAAGGCAGATACAGTGCTGAGCACCTGATGAGTGGTTTTGTATGAAAACAAACAATAATGATAAGGGATTATTTAGGCAGTTAATAAATCATGAGGCTTGGTGATGCACACAGCCTCATAACCAACACAGATTTCTTAAAAAGTATTTCCATTATCATGTATCACAGCAGAGAATTTATATTATGCCCTAAAACAAATCAAAACCAGTGCATATGAAAAGTACCATGAAATGTACTTAGGAAGAAACTTGCTAAGGCAAAGATATGTGCATACTTACGACACAGCCTGCCATGGGCTCCACAAATGAAAGCTCTGCTTATAATCCAAATAACATTTCTAACAGCATTTGCAGATAAGGAAAACGCGTGTTAAACTGCTCAGAAGCCTCAGATCTTCAGGCTTATTCAAAATACGGATTGTCCATATGAAGTAGGATGATTATACTGAAATTCGGCAGAAATATTAATGATAATCTATGAAGATGGCTAACACTCAACTGCTCTCAGAGATTTAGCACTAAATTATGATTTATCAATCACACATTCATGGAAATAGTTTATTACACTGTTCTAGTCATTCCCTTCCAAAACTGATATTCACCAGTGCCGGATAACAAGATCAGCTTTCAGAAACAAACAAACAAACAAACAAACAAAAATGTGTAAGACCGGTGGAGTATGCGGGGGTGAGAGATTACATAAAGATAAAAGATAATGCATGGATGATTTTCTCAGAGGTTGCAAGTTAAGGATGTGAAACAGCCTCTTCTCTCAGAATTTCACTTTGCTTTGGCAACTTCATTGTTTCAGTTATCAGGCATAATTCTTTTCTGTTTCCTTGGTCAGAGTCCTCTGCCTTTGCCCAAGATGGGTATTGCAAATCTATCCCCCTATAATTAAATCTCTTATTTCACTACCTTCCCCATTTTCAGTAGATCATTTCATCTACAGGTTCACAAAGACAAGAACTGCCTTAATGAAATACCACAATGTTATACAATAACTGAATCCATAATTATTCTTTCAACTTTCTTTCCTCAGTGGAAATTGTATTTCTCTTGACTCAAGTTTGATTCTCCTGTTTCCTATTGCTTCATCCACTTTTTGTCCACTTTTTATTCTTTTCTTTCTCCCTCCTGACTCCTTTTTTCTGTGCCCTTGACTATCCATTCTGCTTTTACTTCTTTCCTATCATGGAGTTTATTTCCATTAATATTGGTTTCTTTCAATCAGGGTAGATCCATGTGTGCTCAGTTGTGTCTCACTTTGCAACCCCATGGACTGTATCTGTCTGTGGAATTTTCCAGGCAAAAACACTGGATTGGGTTGCCATATCCTCCTCCAGGGGATCTTCCTGACCCAGGGACTGAACCGGCATCTCCTGTACTGGCAGGCAGATTCTTTACCTCTGTGCCACTTGGGAAGCCCGTATCTTTCTTGTGCATTCTGAATTATTTCTAGTTTTCTGTAATGTATCATTTCAACTTGTTTCTACATATTTGCATACACTTTTTTTTTCTCTTTGGACCACTTGTATTTTTTAACTTGCAGTACCTTTAACTGCACTCATCAATCAGTCCTTAGCTGATGCCTATTTAGAAAACTTCCCTTAATCTTCATACTTTTTTGAGACACCTATTTTCAGTGTTTTCCTGAAACACTGTATCCAAACATACTGTCACACTTCACGGAGATTTATCTGTGTTCTCAGTGAGACATAAAGTGGCCTGAAGCTAAAGGCATTGATTTAGTTACTACTCTATGCATACTGAGTACTGCAATGCTTGGTAAATAGTGTCCATTACGTATCGGTTGTGCGGATGATAAATTTGCGACTGAACTAAACTGTCCCATTCATAACCATTTGCTTGTTTTACTAAATCATGCTACCAGTTCCAGTAGTTGATCAATTTATTTCTTTCCCTGGTTTTTGAGGCTAATTTTTTTGTTCATTTGGTGAGCATTTGTTTGTCACCATGGTGATATATGTCTTGCTAATCTCTGGCAGTACAATGCAACTTCCACTGGTGGGGAAGAAGGGAAAACAAGTGATACTAAAATGGAACAAGACCTTGTGGTCCTTCCTGCCCCGCCCTCCCTGCACCATGGCCTCTCCCTGCCTTTTGTTGGTGGAGAACTTTAGACAAAGAACGAGTTTAATCAGAAAAATGAGAATTGCAGAAACAAAGGAAAACAAAGGAGACGGAATAGCAATAATGTCATTAAGCGTAGTCAAGGACCTTTAATTCTTTCTCAAGGGCTATTGATAATATTCTGAGCCATATCCTGTGAGATATCTCATAGAGACTAAAACATCAGGTGGAGATTTTAACTACATGATAACTAGACTGTAACCAAGACCCGAGCTGCCAGTTCCAAGAACTGGCCTCAGAGAAATGGAAACATGAACCATGGAACTGTAGATTAACCGTGCCTAAAACAATCAAGATGACGCTAGTCAAACCACGGATGACTGCTTTGAAGATGACTGTCATAGCCAACTCTGCTGTTTCTGCATGTAGTCCCCCCACCTCCGATTCTGTCTATAAAAGCTCTTGCCCACTGGCTGCCAGCGGGTGGAGGGAGTTGGCCTTTGGACTAATGTCCACCACCATCACCCCCAAGTGCCGGCTGCTGAAATAAAGAAACTTTTCTTTTCACCAACCTGGCTTGTTTATTGGCTTTTGAGCAGTGAGCAGCCAGACCCCACATCTTTCAGTAACAATAACAATACCATTAGAATGTCAAAGTGCCACAAGATGACAAATATAAGACCCACAAAATCTCTAACAGCAGCAGCTGAGATATTTGGGGAGGGAGGTGGGGGAGGGGAGAGGACAAATGGGAAGAGAACACTTGGGATGAAACAGAACAATAGATTGAGACATGACGGTTGAGTGAGGGTTATCCAGGAAGAAAAAGAGGGAGGAGGAAGAACCCTACAGACAATCTTAAAACACAGTCTCAATCATTATTTCCCCAATCTACCAGATATTTCATCTTCACCACTGTGACCATGGGCCCAGGAGAAAGCAACACATGGTTCTATGTCTGTGATGGGGCTTCACTGAAGCTAGAGTAATGTAAGATCTGTCTGGTGCCACACTTGCAGGGGCAAACCCTATCAGTTGATGTTACTCAAGCTCTGATTTAAGAAAGAGGGTGGTAGTAGAAAATGGTTCAGCACAGCTAATGAAACTTTAGAAACTTGATATCTTAATAGATATTTGATTAAGTTCTGTCTGGGTATAAATCAAAAAAGGAGAAACAGAAATAAAACAGAAAATGGGATATATTCAGGAGCAAAAAATTTAAATAACATCACAAGCATGTAGGCCAAGAAGCAAGAGCTGAATTTTTAATTTAACAGGAACAACCAAATGTATCATATACAAAAGAAGTCCATTTCTAAAGGGATTTCAGATATGGAGAGGATATGGTGAAAATAGTAAGGAGTAACTACACAAAAGTTTTGACGGAAGGGCAGTGAAACCTTCTAAATGGTAACTATTTGTCTCTCTTGATGATGGAGTTAGGCATTTGATAGGTAACTTAGCATCAGTCTTCTTCAGCATTTTATACAGCATGGCACAATAGGCAACCTTGGGCAAGTTAATTAACTTGCCTAAGTTTCTTCATCTATAAAATGTGGATAAGGGTATATCATTGAGATGATGTCTGTATTAAGCACAGTTATTCAGTTTGGGATATTGCTGTTCAATTGCATGAATTATCTAATCCCTATCAATATGAAATGTTATATGGAAAAAATGATCCATAGTAAGTTCTAAAACTATAATGACTTTTTCCAAGTTTAAATATATCGTAAATTTCTTTCCTGGAACTTGATCCTTACATTATCTTTTCAGTTCAGTTCAGTCATAAATCATGTCCAACTCTTTTCAACCCCATGGACTACAGCACCCCAGGCTTCCCTGTCTATCACCGACTTCCAGAGCTTGTTCAAACTCATGTTGCTCGCATTAGTGATGCCATCCAACCATCTCATCCTCTGTCATCCCCTTCTCCTCCCACCTTCAAACTTTCCCAGCATCAGCATCTTTTCCAAAGAATCAGTTCTTCACATCAGGTGACCAGAGTATTGGAGTTTCAGCTTCAGCATCAGTCCTTCCAATGAATATTCAGGACTGATTTCCTTCAGGGTTGACTGGTTTATCTCCTTGAACTCCACAGGTCTCTCAAGAGTCTTCTCCAACACCACAGTTCAAAAGCATCAATTCTTTGGTGCTCAGTTCTCTTTAGAATCCAATACTCATATCCATACATGACTACTTGAAAAACCATAGCTTTGCCAGCAAAGTAATGTCTCTGCTTTTTATTACACTGTCTAGGTTTGTCATAGCCAATCTTTTCACTCTACTTTTTCACTTTCTATCAAGAGGCTCTTTAGTTTTTCTTTTCTTTCTGCCATAAGGGAGGTGTTATCTGAATATCTGAGGTTATTGATATTTCTCCCAGCAATCTTGATTCCAGCTTGTGCTTCATCTAGCCCAGCATTTCTCATGATGTACTCTGCATGTAAGTTAAACAAGCAGGGTGACAATATACAGCTTTGATGTACTCCTTTTCCAATTTGGAACCAGTCCATTGTTCCATGTCCAGTTCTAACTGTTGCTTCTTGACCTGCATACAGATTTCTCAGGAGGCAAATCAGGTGGTCTGGTATTCCCATCTCTTGAAGAATTTTCCACAGTTTGTTGTGATCTACACAGTCAAAGGCTTTGGCATATTCAATAAAGCAGGATTAGATGTTTTTCTGGAACTATCTTGCTTTTTTGATGATTCAGCAGATGTTGGCAATTTGATCTCTGGTTCCTCTGCCTTTTCTAAAATCAGTATGAACATCTGAGGGTTCTTTGTTCATATCCCGCTGAAGCTTGGCTTGGAGAATTTTGAACATTACTTTGCTAGCATGTGAGATGAGTGCAATTGTGTGGTAGTTTGAGCAGTCTTTGCCATTGCCTTTCTTTGGGATTGGAATGAAAATTGACATTTTCCAGTTCTGTGGCCACTGCTGAGTTTTCCAAATTTTCTGGCATACTGAGTAGAGCAGTCTAACAGCATCATCTTTTAGGATTTGAAGTAGCTTAACAGGAATTCCATCACCTCCAGTAGCTTTGTTCATGGTGATTCTGCCTAAGGCCCACTTGACTTCACACTCCAGGGTGTCTGGTTCTAGATGAGTGATCACACCACCGTTGTTATCTGAATCATTAAGATCTTTCTTTGTATAGTTCTTCTGTGTATTCTTGCCACCTCTTCTTAATACCTTCTACTTCTGTTAGCTCTGTGCCATTTCTGTCCTTTATTGAGCCCCTCTTTGCATGAAATTGTCCCTTGGTATCTCTAATTTTCTTAAAGAGAGCTCTAAAATAAAAATTGCTACAAATGGGAAATATAGTATCTGGGTATCTAAAATAGTTGAGCAATCTTAGATTATAGAGCAATATAAAGAGTATATATCTTTCAGGGATTTTATAATAGTCTTTGATGAACACAAACATCACAAGCTATACATACACACATATTCCCTTTTGGACTCGGTAGACATGAGTTTAAGCAAACTCTAGAGATAGAGACAGGGAAGCCTGGCATACTGCAGTCCACAGGGTTACAAAGAGTCAGACACAACTAAGCGACTGAACGAAAACACCAACACTACTCTTTTGGAACTATCTTAAGGAAATAAATCATGATCATGAAAAAATAATAACCTGAATGTTAGAGCTTTATTAGCAAAAATCGAAGGTCATTTGTTAAACAGTCTCCTTGTGTTCCCAGGTGGTTCATTGGTAAGGAATCTGCCTGCCAGTGCAGGAGAAACAGGAGATGTGAGTTCAATCCCTGGGTTGGGAAGATCCCTCGGAGGAGGAAATCTCAACCCAGTCCAGTGTTGTTCTTGCCTGGAGAAATCCCATGGACAGAGGAGCCTGGTGGGCTACGGTCCACAGGGTCACAGAGAGTCTGCTACAACTGAGCACACATACACAAACAAAACAAAACAAATTTCTTTGGTTCATCCTATAACGAATACATTTTTCAAATTTCATAAATACAGGTGAAAGACCTATCTGTGATGTAGTAAGTCAATTGAAAACTTGTAAAAGCAGATTGTTTTGTATTCCGTTTTTTAAAGCGGAAGGAAAATGGCTTGAACCTCCCTTCTTTTTGATTGAATTTTACACAAGTTTCTTCTTGACTTAGGCCCCGAGCTCCATTCTCCTAGAATATATGCTGCATTTATTTATTTCTTGTTTATTTTTGGCTGTGCTAGGTCTTCGTCACTTGTGCAGTCTTTCTCTCTCTAGTTGCGGTGAGCAGGGCCTATTCTTCTTTGCAGGGTCCAGGCCTCTCATTGTGGGGGCTTTTCTCACTGTGGAGCACAGGCCCAGTAGTTGTGGTGCATGAAGGCATGGTAGTTGCTTGAAGGCATGTGAAATATTCCCAAACCAGAGATGGTAGATGATTCTTATCCACTGTGCCACTAAAGAAGTCCAAACATTTACATGAGAAAATTTTAATTACAGATTCTCTCCTTGCTCCTTTTAGATGTAAATTTTCTCCTACCTTTGTGCCAATTTTACAACCCAGGAATGTCTTTCTCAAGAACCTTGGAACCGTTCTTTTGAAATGTCATCACTAAAGATCTAAGTGTCCCTCTTTTTCAATAAGCCACCAACTCAGATGGCCTAATCATATATATCAACCTCTCCCACTGCAGTCCTTCAATATTTTTCCATTTGCTAAAAATTCCTCTCCCCTTCCCTCATTATCTTTTGTTTCATGGGGATTAAATTCAAACTCTTTTCCCAAATTCAACAGCCTTGAAAAACTCTTCCTTGTCTGTGTAACTCTATTTGCTGCAATTTTTCTTTGACAATTAAAAATCATTGACATATTTAAAGATGATTCCACAGAAGTAAAAATTAGGGGAAAAAAGATAGGACATGTTATATAAAGTTTCATTTTCTACATTAAGCATTTAGGCTATAAATTAAATAGAACCATCTTCAAAATTGTTGCATATACCAAAACAAATGTGTATTAAATTTTGGATTCCTAGAAAATGCTTAAGTTCAAAGAAAATCATAACTTATGGTCTCTCTATCTATCTCTTAAAATATGCTCATTTGTGATATTATTTGAACTATCAGGAAATAAATTCTAAAACCGATTTCTTATCCTGCTTCTAAGCAATTGATGTTCTATTCAGGAAGGTAGGATTATCTGTTTAAAAATGCATTAACTTTTACATAACCTCAATATGTTTACTAAAATTCATTTTAAATTTATATTAGAGCTTTGAAAGCTTTGAAATTGCTGTCTAACAAATTATTCACAGAGGTATTCAAAATGGCTCTTTCTGTGTTTCAATCCTAAAGGGCTGTTATCCGAAAACGTATATGAGGTTGAAACCTTGATTAGATTTCCATCTGCCAGGTAAATAAATTTAAAAAATTTGATTCTAATAAATTAAAATATAACTTTAGCCTACCATCAGAAATTAACATAGCATAAAAATATCTGTATTGGAACATTGTAGAAACTTGTACACAATTCTAGACATAATAGCTTCTAAGCGACAAGAAAATGAGCTAACCAACCATCTATATGTATAGAACAAGGTGTCCAACAAAAGCAAAACAAGTCTTGTTCCTGTGTTTTCACTGTCCCACCAATATTATTCATAATTAATTATCTATCAATTGTAGCTTTTTCAATATGAAAATATTTTCCTGCACCTATCGTTTGTGTCCAAGAGTATAGATTTCTTGTAAATTACCAAAAGTAGCTAGTTTGGGGCTCATGAGGAATCTTAGAGCACCATAAAGTAGCGTTTTCTAAGTAACTATGTATTGCACAGAGCATTATTCCCTTATATAATCGTTTCCAGAAAATCTAAACTTAAGTTCTAGAAATCCCCTTATTAAAAATGAAAATTATAAAGAAGCAAAATAAAAGGAATGTAATAATAATAACAATATTTTATCTTGATTTATAAGTTCATATGGATAGAACTTGAATATTAAAAGATGAATGTGTTCCTGAGGCTGATTTGAAAAGGTGAACATTTTTTAAGTTAGCCATATTTGAAAAACAATAAGGCAGGGCTCTGTATAAAGGCCTAGAGGAGCTATTCCACATTCAAGGTTGGGAGGGGCAACGGTAAGGAAATACCCCTCATCCAAGGTAAGGAGCAGTGGCTGTGCTTTGCTGGAACAGCTGTAAAGAGATACCCCACATCCAAGGTAAGAGAAACCCAAGTAAGATGGTAAGTGTTGCAGAAGGGGCAGATACACTGAAACCATAATCACAGAAAATTAGTCAATCTAATCACAGCTTTGTCTAAATCAATGAAACTAAGCCATACCCTGTGGGGCCACCCAAGACGGGTGGGCATGGAGGAGAGGTCTGACAGAATGTAGTCCACTGGAGAAGGGAATGGCAAACCACTTCAGTATTCTTGCCTTGAGAACCCCATGAACTGTATGAAAAGGAAAAATGATAGCATACTGAAAGAGGAACTCCCCAGGTCAGTAGCTGCCCAATATGCTACTGGAGATCAGTGGAAAAATAACTTCAGAAAGAATGAAGGGATGGAGCCAAAGCAAAAACAATACCCAGTTGTAGATGTGACTGGTGATAGAAGCAAGGTCCGATGCTGTAAAGAGCGATATTGCATAGGAACCTGGAATGTCAGGTCCATGAATCAAGGCAAATTGGAAGTGGTCAAACAGGAGATGGCAAGAGTGAATGTCAACATTCTAGGAATCAGCGAACTAAACTGGACTGGAATGTGTGAATTTAACTCAGATGACCATTATATCTACTACTGCGGGCAGGAATCCCTCAGAAGAAATGGTGTAGACATCAGGGTCAACAAAAGAGTCTGAAATGCAGTACTTGGGTGCAATCTCAAAAATGACAGAATTATCTCTGTTCATTTCCAAGGCAAACCATCCAATATCACAGTAATCCAAGTCTATGCCCCAACCAGTAATGCTGAAGAAGCTGAAG
>SJYA01001780.1:13705-34523 GCA_006410615.1 Neotragus moschatus | reverse complement strand
TCCACTGGAGAAGGGAATGGCAAACCACTTCAGTATTCTTGCCTTGAGAACCCCATGAACTGTATGAAAAGGAAAAATGATAGCATACTGAAAGAGGAACTCCCCAGGTCAGTAGCTGCCCAATATGCTACTGGAGATCAGTGGAAAAATAACTTCAGAAAGAATGAAGGGATGGAGCCAAAGCAAAAACAATACCCAGTTGTAGATGTGACTGGTGATAGAAGCAAGGTCCGATGCTGTAAAGAGCGATATTGCATAGGAACCTGGAATGTCAGGTCCATGAATCAAGGCAAATTGGAAGTGGTCAAACAGGAGATGGCAAGAGTGAATGTCAACATTCTAGGAATCAGCGAACTAAACTGGACTGGAATGTGTGAATTTAACTCAGATGACCATTATATCTACTACTGCGGGCAGGAATCCCTCAGAAGAAATGGTGTAGACATCAGGGTCAACAAAAGAGTCTGAAATGCAGTACTTGGGTGCAATCTCAAAAATGACAGAATTATCTCTGTTCATTTCCAAGGCAAACCATCCAATATCACAGTAATCCAAGTCTATGCCCCAACCAGTAATGCTGAAGAAGCTGAAGCTGAATGGTTCTATGAAGATCTACAAGACCTTTTAGAACACCCAAAAGAGATGTTCTTTTCATTATAGGGGACTGGAATGCAAAAGTAGGAAGTCAAGAAACACCTGGAGTAACAGGCAAATTTGGCCTTGGAATACGGAATGAAGCAGGGCAGAGACTAATAGAGTTTTGCCAAGAAAACGCACTGGTCATAGCAAACACCCTCTTCCAACAACACAAGAGAAGACTCTACACATGGATATCACCAGATGGTCAACACCGAAATCAGACTGAGTATATTCTTTGAAGCCAAAGATGGAGAAGCTCTACACAGTCAACAAAAACAAGACCAGGAGCTCACTGTGGCTCAGATCATGAACTCCTTATTGCCATATAAAGACTGAAATTGAAGAAAGTAAGGAAAACCACTAGCCCATTCAGTTATGACCTAAATCAAATCCCTTATGATTATACAGTGGAAGTGAGAAATAGATTCAAGGGACTAGATCTGATAGATAGAGTGCCTGATGAACTATGGATTGAGGTTCATGACATTGTACAAGAGACAGGGATCAAGATCATCCCCATGGAAAAGAAATGCAAAATGGCTGTCTGAGGAGGCCTTACAAATAGCCTTGAAAAGAAGAGAAGCAAAAAGCCAAGGAGAAAAGGAAAGATATAAGCATCTGAATGCAGAGTTTCGAAGAATAGCAAGAAGAGATAAGAAAGCCTTCCTCAGGGATCAATGCAAAGAAATAGAGGAAAACAATAGACTGGGAAAGACTAGAGATCTCTTCAAGAAAATTAGAGATACCAAGGGAACATTTCATGCAAAGATGGGCTCGATAAAGGACAGAAATGGTATGGACCTAACAGAAGCAGAAGATATTAAGAAGAGGTGGCAAGACTACACAGAAGAACTATACAAAAAAAATGATCTTCATGACCAAAATAATCACGATGGTGTCATCACTCACTAGAGCCAGACATCCTGGAATGTGAAGTCAAGTGGGCCTTAGAAAGCATCACTACAAACAAAGCTAGTGGAGGTGATGAAATTCCAGTTGAGCTATTTCAAATCCTGAAAGATGTTGCTGTAAAAGTGCTGCACTGAATATGCCAGCAAATTTGGAAAAGTCAGCAGTGGCCACAGGACTGGAAAAGGTCACTTTTCATTTCAATCCCAAAGAAAGGCAATGCCAAAGAATGCTCAAACTACCGCACAATTGCACTCATCTCACATGCTAGTAAAGTAATACTCAAAATTCTCCAACCAATTTTCAACAATACATGAGCTATGAACTTCCAGATTTTCAAACTGGTTTTAGAAAAGGCAGAGAAACCAGAGATCGAATTGCTAACATTCATTGGATCATCAAAAAAGCAAGAGAGTTCCAGAAAGGCATCTATTTGCTTTATAATGCCAAAGGCTTTGACTATGTGGATCACCACAAACTGTGGAAAATCCTTAAAGAGATGGGAATACCAGACCCCCTGACCTGCCTCTTCAGCCATCTGTATGCAAGTCAGGAAGTAGCAGTTAGACCTGGACATGGAACAATAGACTGTTTCCAAATAGGGAAAGGAGTACGTCAAGGCTGTATATTGTCAACCTGCTTATTTAACTTATATGCAGAGTACATCATGAGAAACACTGGGCTGGAAGAAACACTGGGCTGGAAGAAGCACAAGCTGGAATCAAGATTGCCAGAAGAAATATCAGTCACCTCAGATATGCAGATGACACCATCCTTATGGCAGAAAGTGAAGAGGAACTAAAAAGTCTCTTGATGAAAGTGAAAGAGGAGAGTGAAAAAGTTGGCTTAAAGCTCAACATTCAGAAAATGAAGATCATGGCATCCGGTCCCATCACTTCATGGGAAATAGATGGGGAAACAGTGGAAACAGTATCAGACTTTATTTTTTTGGGCTCCAAAATCACTGTAGATGGTGACTGCACTCATGAAATTAAAAGACACTTACTCCTTGGAAGAAAAGTTATGACCAACCTAGATAGTATATTCAAAAGCAGAGACAGTACTTTGCCAACAAAGGTCCATCTAGTCAAGGCTATGGTTTTTCCAGTGGTCATGTATGGATGTGAGAGTTGGACTGTGAAGAAGGCTGAGTGCAGAAGAATTGATGCTTTTGAACTGTGGTGTTGGAGAAGACTCCTGAGAGTCCCTTGGACTGCAAGGAGACCCAACCAGTCCATTCTGAAGGAGATTAGCCCTGAGATTTCTTTGGAGGGAATGATGCTGAAGCTGAAACTCCAGGACTTTGGCCACCTGATGCGAAGAGTTGACTCATTGGAACAGACTCTGATGCTGGGAGGAATGGGGGGCAGGAGGAGAAGGGGATGACAGAGGATGAGATGGCTGGATAGCTTCACTGACTCAATGTATGTGAGTCTGAGTGAACTCTGGGAGTTGGTGATGGACAGGAAGGCCTGGCGGGCTGTGATTCATGGGGTCACGACTGAGCAACTGAACTTAACTCAACTGAACTGAACTATTTAAAGGCAGTCATTATGAAATCTTTGAAAAGCAGAGAACACTTTTAGTACAGGAAACTAACACCAACTAAAATTATTTTATTTGAGTTAAAGGGGAATATTAAGTGCATAGCAATACATTTAAGTTTAAAGTCCTTGGCATATGTATAGCATGGTGAAATGATGCTTTGGGTGTATGGGTGGTATTAAATGTTTCAGTAGACACAGGGATGACGCATATCAGCAACCTGACCTTGCAAAATTCAAAGAAGTGAACAAATGAAAAGAAACATTGAATCTTAAACTACATTGATAGAAAATTAAAGAAGGTTATGCCGGGAGGTTCGTAATTTCCTTGGTTTTGTCTCACCGCAGCAAAAATTTGAAGCAACAAATGGACCAGTGTTACAGCTCAATTTTTTTTTTTTGGCAAGCAAAGGAAAATACATCCTCAAGGTGTGAGGGCAGGCTGACCCAAAGGACTGAAGAGAAAAGAGGCCCAATTTTGGCTCCTCTTTTTATATGTTTTTTTCTCCTCTCCCTGAGCCTGCCCTATGTAAATTGGGCTAGCCAGGAGGGCTGTTTGTTTCACTTGAGGTCGTCACTCTGGTCCTGAAACCTTCCTTTGTTCTATTTTCGCAGGTTTTTCCCTTCTTTGTCTTTTAGCCATCATCATTCTGGACTTCTTTTTCTTATTCTAATTGCCTAACAGTTACAATCTCAAAATTATTTTTGCTGGAACTATCTTTGATGATTTTGGAAATTTAACATGGTCATAAATGTAACATTTCCAGGGGGATTATGAGTCTTGAAAACATAGAATAGTGCTGTTTCCTAATAATTTAATGTACATATTTAGACAATTGTTTCTTGTCAGGAAAGTGAGGACAAACCTAGCCAGTGTATTAAACAGCAAGGATACCACTTTGCCAACAAAAGTCTGTATAGTCAAGCCTGTAGTCTTTCCCGTAGTCATGTACAGATGGGAGAGAGGACCATAACAAACGCATGGCACCAAAGAATTGATGCTTTCAAATTTTGGTGCTGGAGAAGTCTCTTGAGAGTCCCTTGGACAGCAAAGAGATCAAACCAATCAATCTTAAAGTAAATCAACCCCGAATACTCATTGGAAGGACTGATGCTGAAGCTAAAGTTCCAATACTTTGGCCACCTGATGCAAAGAGCCAACTCCTTGGGGACAGATCCTGATGCTGGGAAAGATTGAGGGCAGGAGGAGAAGAGGGCAACAAAGAATGGGATGGTTGGATTGCATTACCAATTCAATGG
This sequence comes from Neotragus moschatus, assembly GCA_006410615.1. Lineage (NCBI taxonomy): Eukaryota > Metazoa > Chordata > Mammalia > Artiodactyla > Bovidae > Neotragus > Neotragus moschatus. The sequence continues at coordinate 30,171 of SJYA01001780.1, read as the reverse complement.
ACATGAACTTGGTCAAATTCTGGAAAATGGTTAGGAAGCCTGGTGTGGTTCAGTCCATGAGTTGCAGAGTCAGGCAAGACTTCACAAGTGAACCACAACATCTTTAGCCTAAATCTAAAGAAACAAGAAAGAGGTTAGAATAGAAAACTGTCTTTTTGAATAGGATTGCCAGATGAAAGTTAGAATTTCAAGTTCAATTTGAATTTTAGAAAAACAGCAAATAAGTTTAAAGTATTAGCATGCCTGATCCTGCATGGGGAAAAGGCATGGAGCATACTTAAGGTAAAAAGTTACTGCTGTTTACTTGACATTCATATTTAGTTGGATGTCTTTTATTTTTATTTGCTAATTTAGCAGGTCTATATTTCATAGCCCTTTATGTGAGAAAACAGATTTCACTTATTTCATATACTTTCAGTAAGTAGAATAATAGGGAGTTATAATTAGACTAAAATAATTAGTAAAGTATACAAGGTTCATAAAAACAACAACAAACAAGCAAACAGCAACAAAACAAAGATTTAAACTTTGGAAATATTCAAGCAGTTCTTGTCAATGACATCATAGAAAAGATGCTCTTTGTCTTAGATGATGACCTCACACTTTCTTGTGATTAAAAATTCCATAAGTAAAGCTTGGAATGTATCAGATTTGACAATGAACATTATTTGTTAGCATTATTTAAGGGCTAGTCACACTTCCTATTCAAAGTATTTTCAACAAATTCCACATGCTATCCTATCATTTTAACCATTATTAATATAAGAAAAATAGTTCAGTATGAAAATAGGGATAATATCCACTATGGAATTCAAATGCTATGGCAAATGAAAGTAAACTTTCATTTCTAAAAACTGTCCCTGATATTTTAAAAACAATAATTAAACATTTGATATTTCATTTGAAAACTGTTCTTTGCTATTTCAAATTATTTTCTTCAGAATATTCATAAATTACATCTTTCAAATTATTTGCTTTTTAAATAGTCTTAGATATACTAAGGTAAACAGACTGGCAATATATTTCACATAAAATTAAAGACCATATGTTTTTGAAATCCAGTCACAATCATAAAATTAAGTGATTTGAGTGACATCTTGTTTTCTAGGGGTAAATAAAAATGTTACTTTAAGTATTAAAGAATAAATTTTGTTATAAAACTATGTGTGTTTACAAAAACAAAGTCTAGATTGAAGAGAACCTAACTTAACTTGTAACCAAGTATGCATAAAATGAATACTGTAGGAATGAGTTATTTAGAACTTAGAAAGAATGATTAAATATGCTTATCATAAGTGTTAGTTGCTCAGTCGTGCCGAACTCTTTGCGACCCCATGGACTGCAGCCCACCAGGCTCTTGTGTCCATTAGATTTCCAGGCAAGGATACTGTTGCCATTTCCCTCTCCAGGGGGTCTTTCCCACCCAGAAATTGAACCCAGGTCTTCTGCACTGCAGGCAGGTTCTTTACTGACTGAACTACAAGGGAAGCCCATATATAGAGTATATCATGTGAAATGATAGGCTGGAGGAAGGAGAGTCAAAAAGCTGGCTTAACATTCAACATTCAAAAACTAAGATCATGGCATCCAGTCCCATCACTTCATGGCAAATAGAAGAGGCAAAAGTGGAAACAGTGACAGACTTCATTTTCTCGGGCTCCAAAATCACTGCAGATGGTGACTGGAACCATGAAATTAGAAGACACTTGCTTCTTGGAAGAATAGCTATTTCAAATCTAGACAGCATATTAAAAAGCAGAGATATCACTTTGCCAACAAAGGTCTATACAGTCAAAGCTATGTTTTTTCCCAGTGGTCATGTATGGATGTGACAGTTGGACCGTAAAGGAGGCTGAGTGCCAAAGAACTGACACTTTTGAACTGTGGTGTTGGAGAAGACTCTTGAGAGTCTCTTGGACTACAAGGAGATCAAACCAGTCAACCCTAAGGAAAATCAACCTGAAAAGTCACTGGAAGGACTGATGCTGAAGCTGAAGTTCTAATACTTTGGCTACCTAATGTAAAGAGCCAACTCAATGGAATAGACCCTGATGTTGGAAAGACTGAAGGCAACAGGAGAAGAGGATGACAAAGGATGAAATGATTGGATGGCATCACTGACTCAATGAACATGAGTTTGAGCAAACCCTGGGAGACAGTGAAGGACAGGGAAGGCTCACGTGCATTCCATGAGGTCGCAAAGAGTTGAACATGATTTTGTGACTCAACTACAATGCTAGTGTAACCTACATATGTTAAGCAAGTAGGGGCTTCTCAAATAAAGAAAAAACAGTCTTACTTGGTTTTATAAATAATAAAGATGATTAAAAAAGTAAAAAATTGAGCTTAAAAAACACAACCCAAACCACCTGTTTTTAAAAGTCACACCAGCCATCTACTTCTAAAAAAACCCTTATCAAAGCTATTTCTTCAAACCCAACATTTACTAACTCAACAGGTGGGTTTTTAAAATGAGGAATGTAATTTCACTTTCAACTCATTGATTATATACTCAACTGGCAGCTTAAAAAAATAATTTTAGAATACATGAAGACTTGAATTAAAGCATTCTCAGCATTTTCCCAGGACTGTTTGCTAACTGGCTTGTTTTTATGCATATCATATGTAGATGGAAAATGTCTGTGGTGATTAAGGAGGTGGCATCTTAAAACCTAATACCATTTTGCTTTTCATTGCACCAGGTAGGTAATGGTGCCCCACTTCAATTATATTGAGAATTATTTCACAACATGTATGATAGCACCTTAAACTTGAAAGCACTTTGCAATCATTGATAATGAAAACTATTTATAAAAAGTATTATTTTTTCTTCAGTTGTCATATTAAGTGAAAAAAAAACACTTTTTTTTTGTTTGTTTTTATGACAAAAAGAGACAAACCAAAATAGGAACTTAAAAGCAGAGATGCCAATACTTAAGAAGAAACTGTACCATCTAACGAAAAATAAGGAGTGAAAATTTTACTGAGTACAATTAGTTCAGGGCAAAAAAACATTTACTGAATTTTTGTACGTGTTAAAGTGGAAGAATGGTGATAAAGCCATAGACAAAAAAACATGTTTCTTGATGTCTTGCAACAGATGATGTAGGTAAGGCGAGAAGAGTAATCCAAAGTACTCTAGGGAAAAAAAAAAAAAGATGGATTTGATCAAGTTGAGTTCAGAGCACTAGGAAACATTCCTAGATGAAGTCTCATTTGATGAGTAACTTGGATGAAAAGATATTTTCAACAAATAGAGGTAAAAAGAAGTGTTTAAGTAAAAGGTAAAAATATAGGAATGTGGCTGAAACACAGAAACACTGTTGTACGGAGAGAAAGTGAGTGTTTTACACATTTCCAGTGAGGAAAGAAATCATTTACAGAGAAAGGAGAAGCCCTGGTGTCTAAATAACTACTGCTATTTGTAATTATGACCTTCTCTAAGAGCTTTCTGCTATGCTATGCCAGAATTATGAGAATTGGACAATAAAGAAGGCTGATTATCAAAGAATCAATGTTTTTGAGTTATAGTGCTGAAGAAGACTCTTGAGAGTCCCTTGCTTGGACTGTAAGGAGATCAAACCACTCAATCTTAAAGAAAATCAACCCTGAATATTCATTGGAAAGACTAAGACTAAAGCTGAAGCTCCAACACTTTAGCTACTTGATGTAAAGAGCTGATTCATTGGAAACGATGATATTGGGAAAATTGAGGGCAGGAGGAGAAAAGGGTGACAGAGGATGAAAGGGTTCAGTAGCATCACTGATTCAATGGACATTAATTTGAGCAAAATCTGTAATATAGCAGGAGGACAGAGGAGCCTGGTGTGCTGCCATCCATGGAGTCACAAAAAGTTGACCTGACTTAATGACTGAACAACAAGAATTGGACAGAAACTGATTGTACTGGGAGAAATTTCCACCAACCAGAAGGCTAAAGTGATCTAAAAGGCAACTGCTACAAGTCTAAACACATTGTAGGTGGCCAGCATTTACTCCATCAGAGAAAAAGTGAAAAAATTAAAATGATTTCATCCTCAAGCAATGAGAAATACTTGTTAAATATAACTAAAGATATCAAGAATCTTGATATATATCAAAACTTGAAATAAATTTTTCCTTCAAGAATGAAGTATTTGTTGTTACCTTCATGATGAAAATGAGAGAAAAACAGTATGTTATCTCAGATATCAAATATCACTTTGGGGATTTAGTGTATACTTCTTTTTATGCTGAAAACATAAAAAACAAATACTTTTTAGAATCATTAATGTAAATTTTTTTGACATGTAATTGGGGTACATTCCTCTACTGATATGAATTCTATGAAGCACTAATCTGATGATATGGTTTATGAATAATATTTTATGTGGTCAGACAACTTTGTGAATATTAACTTCAAAATATTTTAGAAAACCACTGTAAACACAATCAACTTAAGGATGCTCAGAAATTTACAACAAAAGAGACGCCTCTTTATTTTAATCCAATACTTTCTAAACATATGCAAACCATAAATTTCATTTTAAAAATAGCTAACATTTGTTAATATTCCATTTAACAACTGGCCCTCTCAACATGATTAATGATACACTAGTAAATTAAATTCAGGTACTTCAATCTAATGCTTATGAAACTAAAGATTGTAGCTTTCAGTCACCATATTTACATAGAAAAAGCATCCACCAATAAAAATAAACCAAAAATATATCCACTCACTTGTAGAAAACAAAGTAAACAAATCACGTCCACCTCTTCCTGAGAATATTATAAAGCCCAAAGTCTTCCACTACTTTTCAAAAAGTAGAAGATATTTTGCCTAGGTCATTTCAATTTCCCAACCTCTGGTTCTGTTTCAAGTTGCATCCTGATTGGGAGAAGAAAAGGTAGAAAGAATAAAAGAATGAAAAAAAAGAGAGAGACAAGAAAAGGAAAGAAGAGAAGGAAGTTTAAAAAAAAAAAATAATAACCAAACAAAGGAAGGCTAAAAGCTTGAAATATAAGGAAATGGAAAGAGTAATCAGGCACTGATATGATATTTTCTTGAAAATGGGAGATTGAATCTGTCCATTCATCCAACCTTCACTCTGAGACTTGAGCTGTTCTATTACCACTAAGCGTGAACAGGAAAAAAGAGGTATTGATATGGGAGAGGGGAAAGTAAAGTCAAGGGCGAAAGCAAAACAGGTGTTTTGTGTCCTGAGCAAATTCTTGGGAACCGTCTTTCATTCTATTATCAGAGGCTCTAAAGGAATACAATATTTATATGAAGCATTAATTGGTGAAAAACTTTACAAATTTAAAACAATGTCCTGTTTTTAAAAAGCTATTTAAATTTTGCTAATGATTTAGATGTAAATCAACTACAGCCGTAAAAGGAAAACATTTTAAATGGTGTAATCTTCAACCAATCCCCAACAATTTTCTGAATTCGGTTGAAAGAAATTTGTATACAAAGACAGAGAGAGAGTGTAGCAGAGAGTGGACAAACATCACTAATGACCAGAAGGGATTGACTGAGGTTTATTCATACCAAGCAGAATGAAAAATCAATTCAACATTTCACCAGAAAGCACAGGAGCTTTTTTCATGCAGTAGCAAAGTAATCAGAAATGTAGGTTCCCAGGAGCATTTAGGCATCGCAGGACTATAGAATGTGCAAACAATTGTAAAATGTGGAAGGAGATGGGAACTGAGAGAGTTATAAAAGCAGGGAAAATAGTCAAAGGCATATCACAGAAGGAGTCTTATGCTGATTGCTAAGATTTACCCCCAAGTAATTGTAGTGCCGGTGCAACACATTTGAAACTTCAAAACTTATCAAATGGTTTTGTTGTAAAAGCAAATAGCAACTATTTTCTCTTAAATTAATTGGAAGAAGCCAAGAAAAAAACGGAGTAGAGGTAACAAGACTATTTGTAGACTGTTGGAATTGGAATCTTAAAGATGAATACTCACAAGTGGCCTGAAAGTTGAGACTTCTCTAATCATAAGCCTGAATTACTTAACATGGGCTCAAATGTCAGTGATTCATTTTTTTCCCATGCACTTCCATGTGTGTGTGTGTGTGCACACACACACGCTCAGTTGTGTCCGATTCTTTTTGACCCCATGGACAGTAGCCCACCAGGCTGCTCTGTCCATGGAATTTTGCAGGTAAAAATACTGGAGTGTGTTGCCATTTCTCTAGTCTTTTTTAAAAAAATAATTTTATTTATTTATTTTTGACCATGCTGGGTCTTCACTGCTGAGCAGGGCTTATCTCTGGTTGTGGTGGGCAGATGGTACTCTCTAGCTGTGGTGCACTGACTTCTCTTGTTTCAGATTATGGGCCCTAGAGCATGTAGGTTTCAGTAATTGTGGCCTCCCGGCTCCAAAGCACAGGCTCAGTAGTTGTGGCACGTGGGCCTAAGTGCCCCATGGCACGTGTGATCTTCCAGGGATCAGACTCATGTCTCCTGCATTGGCAGGTGGATTCTTTACCACTGAGCCACCAGGGAAGCCATCCCTAGTCTTTTCAGAAAGACCCATTCAAATTAGACAAATTGCAAATTTCTCTTCTGCAAAAACTTTCTGCATTCAAGGTTTAAACCTGTTGCCCACTTGTTTTAGCCTGAATCCCGAGGATTCCCTACTTGTTGATTGAATACCTTTTATGGGTGAGGCATTGTGTTTGATCTGGGGGACAATAAAGCATCTAGAACTTCCCTGGGGGCTCAGACGGTAAAGCGTCTGCCTACAATGCGGGAGACTGGGGTTCTATCCCTGGGTGGGGAAGATCCGCTGGAGAAGGAAATTGCTACCCACTCTAGTATTCATGCCTGGGAAATCCTATGGACTGAGGAGCCTGGTAGACTAGTCCATGGGGTCACAAAGAGTCTGACACGACTGAGCGACTTCACTTTCATGTTCACTTTCAGTGTCTCATGAAGCTTATATTCTATTTGTTATCGCCATACTGACAGTTGAGTATTTGCTCTCTTTCCATTTTTACTTGTCAGTGAAATTGGTCCCCCAAACTGTGATAACTTGTATACTGCTTTACAGTGTTTAATCTGCTATTATTTATAGATGGACTTATTTCTCCTGCGCCAGGAAATATTAATAGTAGCATCTAGACAAATAGAGTTGTTGATCTTTATATAGTACCTGAGCACACTTGAAACTTAACAAATCAGGTATGTTAAGAATGCTGAGTACCAGCTCTTCCCTGGTAGTCCAGTGGTTGAGAGTTCACCTGCCAACACACTGGACACAGGTTTGATCCCTGGTCCTGGAAGATCCCACATGCCACCGGGCAACTAAGACCCTGCAACACAGCTACCAAAGCCTGCACATTCTAGAGCCCATACTCTCTACAACAGAAGCCAGGGCAATAAGCACCTGCGCACAACAGCTGGAGAATAGCTCCCACTCGCTACAACTAGAGAAAGCCCTTGTGGCAACAAAGACCCAGCACAGTCAAAAAGAAATAAATAAATCTTAAGAAACAGTACTGAGTATCAGAAGTGGTATTGTTACAGCATAAAGTGAAAGTGAAGTTGCTCAGTCCTGTCCAATTCTTTGCAACCCCATAGACTGTAGCCTGCAGGCTCCTCCATCCATGGAATTTTCCAGGCAAGAGTACTGGAGTGGTTTCCATTTCCTTCTCCAGAGGATCTTCCAGACCCAGGGATCAAACCTGGGTCTCCCGCATTGCAAACAGATGCTTTACCATCTGAGCCGCCAGGGAAGACCTGTTATAGCATAAGTATTAAAACTACATGCTTTGGATTCACAGAATATTAAAGAGAACATTGCTTCTACCTTTTAACAATAATTGCTAACATTTATTGAGTGGTGAAAATAAGCAAATAATTTTGATTATCTATTAACACCTAATAAACAATCTTGAAACTTAATGGGGGACTTCCCTGGCCACCCAGTGGTTAAAACTCTATGCTTCCAATGCAGGGTGCATAGGTTCCATGCCTGGTCAGGAAACTAAGATCTTACATGCCTCTCTGCTGCTGCTGCTGCTAAGTCTCTTCAGTCATGTCCGACTCTGTGCAACCCCATAGATGGCAGCCCACCAGGCTTCCCTGTCCCTGGGATTCTCAAGGCAAGAACACTGGAGTGGGTTGCCATTTCTTGCTCCAATGCATAAAAGTGAAATCGCTCAGTCGTGTCCAACTCTGCGTTACCCAATGGACTGCTGCCTACCAGGCTCCTCCATACATGGAATTTCCCAGGCAAGAGTACTGGAGTGGGGTGCCATTGCCTTCTCCGACATGCCTCTCAGTGCTGCCCAAATAAATAAACATTCCTTAAAAAGAAACTAAACTCAATGGCTTGAAGCAACAGTATTCACTTTATCTTACTCACCAATCTGTAATTGAGCAGTTTTCAGCAAGCCAGCTTGTTCCCTTTTCCTTCAGTATCATCTAGGGGCATTCAAAATCGGGTCTAGAATCGTCTGAACATTTGTTCACTTATATTCCTGAAGGCTGATGCTGCTTGTCATCTGGGTCTGCAGTGGGGGACACTGGAAACAATAATTTCACATAGTATAGGCTTTCTCCCTACATAGAGGTTGGGTTCCACACATTCTGGGTGAAAGATTCAGGCAGAAACCTTATCAGAAGTTTATGACTAGGATCAAAAGACAGACAGCATTACGCCATTAAAGTCTATTGGCCAGTGTACCTACAAAGGCTTCTCAACTTCAAGTGAAAGAGAGTAGAATTCCCATGTTGATTAAAGAGTAGAAGGTACTGGAAGAATAGTGGAACAGAAAAGTTTATGGTCTTCTTTTGAAAAATACAATGTGTCACAATCTTATGTATCATTAATATAAATTAAAAAGTGAAATTTCCTACTTGCTCAAATCCTCATCTTTTATGGCATCTGGCACAAATTCTATCCCTTTCAATCCAGTTTGGTGGTATTTCTACCAATAACATTATCTTAGAATTTTGTGACTTTCCTGGGAATCATTAGAGTTCACGCTATTGGACTCAATTCACTCCATAAATCTCTTGTCTAAAAAGATTATTAAAGACCCTCTAATGACTTTTATGGATGAATCTGGATATGCACAATCAGATTTTATTTTCAGTTGTAAACCTTTAAAAGTAAACTCTAGGCAATGTAATGTCACCAGGTTTAAAAATAAAACTGTTGAGGAAACAATATTTTCCAGTCACACTTATGAACTATATGATAATGAAGTATTCCTTTCAGTATGATTCACTCTGTTGACAGGGAATCGATACTCAAAAATGGGAAAAAATGTTTTAAAATTAATTTGTGACTTTATATATTTTTCTCTATGTTTCCAAATGGTACTTCAAAAATAAAAGTTGGGCTCATGAATATTAAGTATTCTTGTGGTTTCATATAGATATGTGTTATGTATAGCTTCTGTTACCCTCTCTGGACTTACCCTCCATACTCATCAACCCTGTTTTGTGTCCAGGGTTGTTGCTGTTCCGTCTCTAAATAATGTCCAACTCTTAGTGGCCGCATGGATTGCAGCACACCAGGATTCCCTGTCCTTTACTACCTCCCAGAGTTTGCTCAGATTTATGTCCATTGAGTCAATGATGCCATCCAACCATGTCATCCTCTGTTGCCCCCTTCTTTTCTTGCCCTCAATCTTTCCCAGCATCAGAGACTTTTCCAGTGAGTCGGCTCTTGGATTCAGGTGGCCAAAGTATTGGAGGTTCAGCTTCAGCATCAGTCCTTCCAATGAATATTCAGGGTTGATTTCCTTTAGGATTGACTGGTTTTTATCTCCTTGCTGTCCAAGGGACTCTCAAGAGTCTTCTCCAGCATTACAGTTTGAAGACATCAAGTCTTTGGCACTCAGCCTTCTTTATGGCCCAACTCTCTCATCCATACATGACTACTGGAAAAATCATAGCTTTGACTACCCAGGGAAGGTGATTGAAAAGAACTGCATAAACAGGATTCTTGTCCTCCTTCTCCTGATTCTACTGAAACATGTCAAAGGCACAGTGAGAGATAGGAGCACAGAGAGTGAAGTCAGGTACTTGTTTCCTCTGCCCTCTCCCTTCCAGGTCTCTCTAGTTGACTATACATTTAACAACACTTCTCACCATCTTTCAAGGGCCTTCTCGGTACACTACATTCTTGGAGTTTTGGTAATTTTTCCTTCCTCTGTCTTCTTCTAGCCTATGAATGGTTTTGGTTCTTAATATCAATAAAGGACTTTACAAAACTGTTGTTTATGAGGCTAACTAAGGGATGCAGTTTCCAATATAATGTGGAAAACAAGCAGGTAAATAATTAGCAATAAAAGAAGGCAAAAAAACTCCTTCTAAGAACACACACAGCAGTTTGGGTAGAAATTGGTTTTAATTGGATCTTAAAGGATAGGTCGGAGAAGGCAACGGCACCCCACTCCAGTGCTCTTGCCTGGAAAATCCCATGGACGAAGTAGCCTGGAAGGCTGCAGTCCATGGGGTCCCCGAGGGTTGGACACAACTGAGTTACTTCCCTTTCACTTTTCACTTTCATGCATTGGAGAAGGAAATGGCAACCCACTCCAATGTTCTTGCCTGGAGAATCCCAGGGACGGGGTAGCCTGGTGGGCTGCCGTCTACGGGGTCGCACAGAATCGGACACGACTGAAGTGACTTAGCAGCATCAAAGGATAGGTAATATTTTTAATGTACTTAAAATACTTGACTGTAATTTCCTAATTTTTACAAGAACAATATATGGTAAAATATAAAATCAGATATAGCTGATAGTATAATTTCAATAAATTCTGAAGAACAGTCTAAGTAGGAGAAATACTAACGTGAAAAAGAAATTATCATGTTTTGAAATGTGATTGTGAAACAAGGTGAAATGTATTGTGAAATTTTGTGGAACATAACGCAAGAAAGATAAAATAAATGAGGACAGCTTCATAACATACTTTCATTCTTTAGCTCATAATTTATTGTTACCTTTTCCATGAAGTCTTTTCTAACCAAATCAGTTAAATTTTGTTTTCCTGTCCTTAAAAGTTTCTATTCCCTTTTCATGTTTCATTATTATTCTGTAGCATTTGCTGTAATCTAAGCAAAACTATATTTAATGTATTTATCTTCTTAAAAGATCTTAACCAGGTCCTGTCATAGAAATTTGGACTCTAACAAACATTATTCTCACAAGATTCTCCCCTCTTTTCAAATTCATCACCCTAAACAATAAGTAGAATAAACTTTAGATGAAATAATTAATATAAAAACAAATATACTCAGTCTTAGCACTAATTTGTATTTCGCTCACTACTTTGATATTAATTCTCCATTGTCACACTTCATGTGTTATCTGTTTTTCTAATAAGAAACATATCGTCATTAATTGTCATTAAGCCATCTTGGCTTAACTGATAGATCTTCTCTGACTGGCTATTAATATAAAAATTTAATATTAATATTTTAGTTCTCCTCCTTGTCACATCCTGGCATTCCATATTGCCCTTCTGTAACAGAGAAGAAACCCGACTCCTTATTGAAGGTAACATCCTTGGGATGCTAGTCCACACCTTCTCAGTTTGCTGACCTCCCACCGTTTCTAACCCCACTAACTTGTCTCTCAATTTATTGGTGTGTTCTGTGGTGAGTGCTATGAACTTTTGCACGATAACGCTTCTCTGCTTCACTGTGTCTTTAACTCATTTATCCATGTGACTGTATTTTACCTGTCCACGCAATTCTAGTTCAGTTATTTTCCCTAGTGCTTTGAAAACATTTCTCTGTTTTTTTCTGATCATCTCTTAATATTGATGTTTGTAAGAAGTTGGCTGCCGGCTCCTTTGCAGTTTAGCCATCTTTTCCTTATGGTAGCTGTATACTGTTGTTCTTGATATGCCTTACTTTATATTTGTTTTCTACAATTAACTCTTAATTTTCCTACTTTCATTTTGGCATTAGCTTTTAATATAATTGATGTCTAACTTTAATTCTGAAAACGCATCAGCTACTGCGCCAATTAATATTTTCCCCTGACAACTTATCAAGTTTTCCCTCCTAAATATCTACTTGATCTATGTTGCCTTCTCAAACTATTTAACAAGCCTCTTTTCATAATTTTGTTTATTTTTTTTTTCTATTTATGCCGTAATCTAGATGAATTTCTCAGTATAATCTTAAAAATTATTGATTGCTTGAACATACCTAGTCTAAATTGCAGGACTATATTTATATTTTAAATGTATTTGTTTACTTATTTTTGGCTGTGCTGGGTCTTCCTTGCTGCATGCAGGCCTTTTCTAGTTGTAGCAAGTGGAGCTGCTCTCTTTGCAGGCTTCTCATCGTGGTGGCTTTTCTTGCGAGAGCATAGGCTCTAGGGTGTGAGGCTTCGGTAGTTGCAGGCTGTGCCTCAGTAGACGCGGAACATGGGCTCTAGGGCTCACACTCAATCGTTGCCCTTCAGCATGTGGAATCTTTCTGAACCAGGGATTAAACCCGTGTCCTTTGCATTGGCATGTGGATTCTTAACCACTGGGCCACCAGGGAAATTCTCATTGACTGTGTTTTTCATCTCCAAGATTTATAGTCTTTTGTTTATATTCACTTAAATATATAACCTATAAAAATAGGTATATACATTCATGTGAATATAAATATGCATACTTATATATGTATATACACTATATTAGTGATTCCTTGATTATGTCCAGGCTGGAGTTTAAATTTCAATAGCTATATTTTTCATTTCCAAGATTTCTTTTTTTTTTTCATATTTGTCTTTATTGCTTAATGTCTTCAGATTATGTGTACTATTGGCATATTTTTGAATACCAGCACTTCTTTTATTTCTGTGGTACCTTATATATACTAATTGTTAAGGTCTGCAGTTGCCACCATTATTTTCATTTCATTTAAAGAAATTAATTTTCAGATTATATTTTTGTTATCTACAATCAGTTACACCATTTTATGTTAATCTGTTTCACATGTCTGGAATTTTGCTTTGTAGAATCATTTTAAGCATGAGGTTGTGACCTTTAATTTTTTGTTTCCCTTTGTGCTCTACCTTTCTTGTTTGCTGGTTTTATGACTGTTTCTCAGAGACCCCAGTTCTGCCTTTTGTTATGCCCTGGTTTCCAGCGGCTCCTAACCCTCAAACATCTGGAGTAGAGACATCCAGATATGTCTATCCTACTAATGCCTGGTGGGACCTTGCCTCAGGGTTTCAACAGAAGGCATCTTATATTTTCTTCCCATTAAGCACACAGGGGCAGATAAACTGTAGTTCAAAGAAAAAGTGTGTACCATATTATTTCAAACTTTTTTTTCATAAATGGTAAGCCCCACCTCAGCAATAAGCTGAGCTCTAGTTCATCATCTCATGTAGAAAGCATAGAGTAAACTTTGTAAACTCCCTAAGTCTTATTCAACTTGGAAATCAGTGAACTGTTCGTGACAACTGTGATCACCACTTTGTTTCTGTTTTGTATCTGGTCATTAGAAATATTTACTATGTTAAGCATGATGATATTCGAATATCCTCTCTTTGTAGTTGTAGTGGTATGCATCTGAACAAAGGCAAAAGAGTATTGCCCGCAAGCAATTTAAACAGAGCACCATCTTGAACATAATTCCTCTTTTACTTCATTTTAGTGTTACATTTATACAAATCAGCATTATAATAAAAGTAAGTCAATAAGACAGTTATGTATTGTTTGTATTATAATGCAGGCAAATCTCAAGTCAAGTAGAAATGTAGACAATAAAATACCTATGCTGCTGCTGTTGCTGCTGCTAAGTCGCTTCAGGTGTGTCCGACTCTGTGTGACCCCATAGACGGCAGCCCGCCAGGCTCCCCCGTCCCTGGGATTCTCCAGGCAAGAACACTGGAGTGGGTCCCCATTTCCTTCTCCAATGCATGAAAGTGAAAAGTGAAAGTGAAGTCGCTTAGTCGTGTCCGACTCTTAGCGACCCCATAGACTGCAGCCCACCAGGCTCCTCTATCCATGGGATTTTCCAGGCAAGAGTACTGGAGTGGGGGTGCCATTGCCATCTATATAGAATAAACTAATTATGTCTCTCTCTTAAAAATAGAAAGTGTTTGGCATGACGTATTAGTGGCAATGTGCCAGATGAATAGTTAACAACAGTGGAACCAAAGAAAAATAAATGGTATGTGCAGAAGAGCAGAGATGTGGAGACCACCTACAGCCATGGTGCTCATGCTGAGTCGCTTCAGTCCTGTCTGGTTTTCTGTGACTCTATGAACCCATAGCCCGCCAGGCTCCTCCGTCCATGGGATTCTCCAGGCAAGAATACTGGAATGGGTTGCCATGCCCTCCTCCAGGGGATCTTCCTGACGAAGTGATCAAACCCGAGTCTCTCAGTTCTCCTGCACTGGTGGGTAGGGTCTTTATCACTAAGCTCCACCTGGGAAGACTAATAGTCAGGACACAGCTTAGTCTTTTTGAAGATTGCATTTGCTTTTGTTTTATGTGAACATCTATGAATCAGCTACTGGAATTAGTGATTGTTGTTTAGCCTGGGACAAAAGTATACATCTGTGGTACAGAGATGGGGACCAATCCCCACTCAATTCACACAAATGATAAATGAGATTTTTTTTAATTGCAAAAGAGAACAAATGGAGATGCATCAAATATTGTAAATATTTAAGAGAAGAGAGTTGTTAAATGTGATTGTAAACATATATTGATTACATAAAAAATAATACCACTCATTCTCAAAAGGAGAAGAAAAGTGAGATTCTATACATATAATGATACACTTATGACACACACATGTTTTTTCCATATGCAGATATATAAAATTGTGTATCCAAACACTATATTTCTAAACCCTCTTTTATGTGGTTTAATATAAGTTATGCATTTATCTGTTCATAAATTCCTTATTTCCACATTAAACTTCTTGAGGAAATCTACTTTAATCAGTCTTCTAGTTAAGTACAACATATATGCCCCATAAATACTAGATAAATAACTTGTAAATAGTGTTGATATTTACATATATTCCTAAATAAATATCTAAATAAATGTTTGTACATATATACATACATAAACACACATACACACACCTATATGCTAACTTATTTCCAGATATTGCTGAAATTGAGTTTCCAAAATAATGAGTATTTTGCATTAGCTATTTCAGTTAAAAACATTTTAAAGGTATTTATTTCAGAAAAAAAGGCACTAATTATAAGGACATTTAATGACCTAATTAAGAAAGCATTTTTAGTAGCAATAATATTAACCTTGGAGTGAATAGTCAAATAAGTTTAAGTGCATAATTTTATTTTATGATGTATTATTTTAATCTGTATCTTACTTCTACATTTTCTAAAGCCAAACACATCAGTTCTGTATTATTGACCTCCCTCCCAACTCTGTTGACCTAAATCTCTGAGATTTCTACCTCAATTAATTTTTTCACATTAACTTCTTCAGAGATGGTTCTCTGGATCTTTCTTCATTAAGTAATGTTGGCTCTCTTCTGAGATTACCTTACACGGAGACCGCTTAGCTTCTGCTCCCCTTGAAACATAACGTGCTCACACTTCTCTATCCACTGTCTCTTAAAAAATACATTTTTTTTAGCTTCATGTAAAAAGGAATTTTGTCCTTTTGAGGTTAATTACACCTAATAACATTGCCATTGTCCAACTGTCATTTTTGATTGTTGCTAACTTATTTCCCGAAAGCCGGTGTCTCTGGGGCCAAAGGTCAAAAAGCAAACAGCAAGGACAAGCCTCAGAACGATTTCGAACACTCGACCTGCAAGGCTCTGTGTTTATTTGGGGCAGATGGCGGGGTGTGGGGATATTACCACCACGGAACCAGTGGGACCTTGAAGAAAAGAAATGCAAAAAAGCAAAATGGCTGTTTGGGGAGGCCTTACAAATAGCTGTGAAACGAAGAGAAATGAAAAGCAAAGGAGAAAAGGAAAGATAAAACCATTTAAATGCAGAGTTCCAGAGAATAGCAAGAAGACATAAGAAAGCCTTCTTCAGCAATCAATGCAAAGAAATAGAGGAAAAGAACAGAATGGGAAAGACTAGAGATCTCTTCAAGAAAATTAGAGAGACCAAGGGAATATTTCATGCAAAGATGGGCTCGATAAAGGACAGAAATGGTCTGGACCAAACAGAAGCAGAAGATATTAAGAAGAGGTGGCAAGAATACACAGAAGAACTGTACAAAAAAGATCTTCACGACCCAGGTAATCATGATGGTGTGATCACTCACCTAGAGCTAGACATCCTGGAATGTGAAGTCAAGTGGGCCTTAGGAAGCATCACTACAAACAAAACTAGTGGAGGTGATGGAATTCCAGTTGAGCTGCTTCAAATCCTAAAAGATGATGCTGTGAAAGTGCTGCACTCAATATGCCAGCAAATTTGGAAAACTCAGCAGTGGCCACAGGACTGGAAAAGGTCAGTTTTCATTCCAATCCCAAAGAATGCTCAAACTACTG
>SJYA01001780.1:0-11211 GCA_006410615.1 Neotragus moschatus | reverse complement strand
GAAGCTGAAACTCCAGTACTTTGGCCACCTCATGCAAAGAGCTGACTCATTGGAAAAGACTCTGATGCTGGGAGGGATTAGGGGCAGGAGGAGAAGGGGGACGACAGAGGATGAGATGGCTGGATGGCATCACTGGCTCGATGGGCATGCGTCTGAGTGAACTGCAGGAGTTGGTGATGGACAGGGAGGCCTGGCGTGCTGCGATTCATGGGGTC
Organism: Neotragus moschatus; assembly: GCA_006410615.1. Classification (NCBI taxonomy): domain Eukaryota; kingdom Metazoa; phylum Chordata; class Mammalia; order Artiodactyla; family Bovidae; genus Neotragus; species Neotragus moschatus. The sequence continues at coordinate 10,996 of SJYA01001780.1, read as the reverse complement.
ACAAAGAGCTGGACACAACTGAGCGACTGAACTGAACTTATTTCCCGTCACTTTTTTAAAAATAAATTTAATTATAATTATCTCTGCCTTACCCCTTGTGATCATCCTTCCCATCCCCTGTTAAAGCCTTTCTTCCTTTTTCCTCACCAAAACCCATGATAGAACTGAAGGAAGGTCCCCAAAGCTTCGTGCATGCCTAGCTCAGAACTGCCCACAGCAAAACAGAAGGACACCTTCTGCATTGATGTAAAGAGTTCTGCATGTGTGTGGAGCGTCTTCCCCTGGCCACAAAAGTGTCCACAGCAGATGATATGAGGGTCCAAGAGCTTTGCTTTAGCAACATAAACTAATGATCCTCAACATGATAATCACCTAACATTGGATTTGGGGAAGAGGAAGCTTGAATAATTTTCTACCATTGAGTAGACTGCCCACCTAGCCCATACATACAGAATACCTGCCTCATATAATTGGAATTATCTTCATCCCATGACAGAACAGTAAAACTCGTTCTATCAGGCTCTAATGTTTGGTGTATAAATCACTATGAAAAATCCAAAGCTCCCCTGTTATTCCTTGCCACTCAGATTACAGTCCTCATATGGTTTAGTGTGAAATCTCTAGAATTTCCTCTTTGTCATCACTCTATGTTCTGACCCTCTTTGTCAGTGTTCTGGAGATAGTGATTCGCAAGTAGACCTATCAATTGACATTCCAACCCCCTCTTTCTCTCCTGCCTGGTGGCACAAAATCATAAGAGTAAGGTGAGTTTTCTACCTGTGCATAATATTATTTCCATGCTATTATGTCTTCAATCCTAATTTTAAAATTAAGACAAAAATAATAGAAAATAACTCTGTTTATCTGAAATCTTAATATCCTACAAGTCACGAACGTTCACATTGCACCAATAAACCGTATTTCTAATCACTTCCCTCACTCTCTTTAGTATCTGGCTTTTTTATTTTCTCTCCCATTGTATCTTTTTGCGACTCTTCTTGCTACGCACTTATATTTCTCTCAGTATTCATATAGATGATCCATCCAACCGTGTGATCTCTTAGTTTTGTATTCTGCTTACTTTCAACAGTGTTGCTTTCCTCTATACTTAAATCATTTTATGCCACACATAGAGTTTAGAGCCTGCATTAACAGCAATGGTATTTTTTCCAGCATAGCTATTTTAAAGATTTTACCTCTCACAATCTTCTTGCTCTCCAGCACACTCTTTAGCATTTCTGCTCCATTTGTTTGGATCTGTGCTGGCCTCCAATCTCTTGGTCTTCTCTTTTTTTATTCACAAGTGCCTCTGTTCAGTCTGTGGATCTTTTCTCTTCCTACATTTACTCCCCTTGTATGTGTGCAACCAACCTCGCCTATATGACAATAGCTAGTACACTTACACCTTCAGTTACGATGTTTCCTCTGAACCTAAGACTCCTATGTCTTGATATCTTCACTTTAGAGTCTAATAAATATCTCAGTCTTAACATGACCAAAACCAATCATTATACTCTCTACCATCAACAAAAACATCTATTTGTCTCCAGTGTTCACTGATTTAACAAACACTAGCACAACAACACAGAGAAGGCAATGGCTCCCCCCTCCAGTACTTTTGCCTGGAAAATTCCATGGACGGAGGAGCCTGATAGGCTGCAGTCCATGGGATCGTGAAGAGTCGGACATGACTAAGTGACTTCACTTTCATGTTTCACTTTCATGCACTGGAGAAGGAAATGACAACCCACTCCAGTGTTCTTGCTTGGAAAATCCCAGGGATGGGAGAGCCTGGTGGGCTGCATCTTCAGGGTCGCACAGAGTTGGACATACCACTGAACCAAATTAGCAGCAGCAGCAGCAGCACAACACAAGAAATCCTTGAGTTGTTGCCTTTGACTCCTATTTTACACCTTCTACGTCCCATTCATGAGCACATTTTTCTGTTCTATTACTAAAAACAATTTTAAAAACTCTACCAAAAAATCTTATCCTGTCTCACTTATTGCACCACAACTACCCAGGTCAGCATAGTTTCTTACATGGAATTTTGTAATGCTCTCCTACTCAGTTTCTTTGCATCCTGCTTCCTCTTTCCTACCCCCTCTATCTATACCACAAACTTTACTCTTAATCCCCTGTTTTCAATACTCCAATTGTTTCTCCTAAATCTTACCATAAAACTCTATGTACAAGTTTTAAGCTAGTCTTTCCTTCTAAACTCATTTTGAGACAGTTTTCAACAGTTACATCTGCCGCAACGAACTTGTGACTAGACCCAATGATGCAACATGAAGTTAAATAGAAAACTATATTAAATAAATATACCACACTGGGATTCTACAACGCAAATTTTAGAGCTAGAATTCAAGCTGATCCGTATGCCCTCTCACCCCACCATTCTCCCTTTACCTACTTCTTCTAAGCTTATATAAAAAGCGGTGAAGCCAAGGTTAAGGGCTCTTCTTACTTGGTGGATTACCCCTACTTTCATAGGCCATTGAACACTTAGAACTTCAGGCATGTATCAGTGAAGAAAGGCAGACAGAAGCAGTGGTGTCCGCCTGCACTATCATATATCCTGGAGATATTGTATCTCCTTTTTTACTACCATGGCCTGGTTAGGAGTCAAATGATGCATTCTGAGCTGAGTGCAAGTTATAACTTTTGCCAGTCTTTGCTGCTGGACCAGCCTCTATATTCTGGCCTCATCAGACCCTTGTCTGTTCTAACACACTAAGCATTCTTGTCCCTAGTCTGTGACCTCTGTCATCAATGTTCTGGATTCAGATATTCATATTGCATCTTTTTAACTTCATTCATGTCTCTTTCTTAACTATTATCTTGCAGAATTGCTTTCCCTCAATATTGAAGAAATCATCCCTGTTTTGTACATCTGCTACGCCTTTCCTCTGATATATTTACCAACATAAATGTTAGTCTGTTTCCTTGTTTTCTGACTGATTACTATGTGCCTCACTAAGTTCTATGCTTTGCTTTTCTCAATACTTTGTCCCAGCTCTTAAATAGCTCCTCCTATATATAAATTCAGAATAAATACTGAGCTATCTAAATATTTATATATCCAATCAGATGCAGTCTATTAATTCATTATACTTCCAAATTCCAGTTATCTTTATGATTCCTTTAATTACCCCAGATACTGTTTTCATCATGAACACCTACAGATTTGAATTCTTAAACACCAATATCTGACCAAATTTATTTTTCTACTTACCTTATTTTTCACTCTCAATAGTCCTGATGTATTATCTTATCAAGTCCTTAAATCTCTTAATACTCATCCCTACATTTTTCTTGATTATTATAACACCTTACCTTACCCTCTACACTCATCACTTAAAAAAAAAAAAAAAAAAAAAAACTGTTTCTGGGAAATTTCCTGTCAGTCCAGTGGTTCAGACTCTGTGCTTCCATCGTGTGAGGGATGGAGGGGAGGGGAGATTTGCTCCCTGATTGTGGAACTAAGATACCACAGGCTGCACAGTGCAGCAAAAAAAAAAAAAAAAATCTGGACCTCCTGACCATAGTTTACTTGAATTTCTAGTTATTTCTTTCAGCTTCTTCAATATGTCAACTTCCATAGTATCTCTTTCTGAAAATTCTAAGCTTCAGGTAAATTCTACAATACAATGTCTCCTCGTTAGCAGAGAAGTCCTCCAGGTTAATATGAGAATCATTGAGCAGCTGAGTTTTTCTCAAATGTNAAAAAAAAAAAAAAAAAAAAAAAACTGTTTCTGGGAAATTTCCTGTCAGTCCAGTGGTTCAGACTCTGTGCTTCCATCGTGTGAGGGATGGAGGGGAGGGGAGATTTGCTCCCTGATTGTGGAACTAAGATACCACAGGCTGCACAGTGCAGCAAAAAAAAAAAAAAAAAATCTGGACCTCCTGACCATAGTTTACTTGAATTTCTAGTTATTTCTTTCAGCTTCTTCAATATGTCAACTTCCATAGTATCTCTTTCTGAAAATTCTAAGCTTCAGGTAAATTCTACAATACAATGTCTCCTCGTTAGCAGAGAAGTCCTCCAGGTTAATATGAGAATCATTGAGCAGCTGAGTTTTTCTCAAATGTACATTGAACTCTAATCTCAACTGAGCCATCAACACGCCGCAGGAAACTACTTGTGTCTTGTTCATCTCTTTCCATTATAGTTAGCAAATGTGATGGAGTTCAGAGACTAACAGCAGGTTACACACGTAGTCTTCACCCTTATGGATGATTTCACTTGTTCCTTCAAAGGATGAATAAGACACAAGGGTTTGTAACGTATGAGTGTGTTACCATCAAACTGCTTAATCGTCTTGATACATAGCTCTTCTGTTTCTTTGACTTCAATTTCAGGGAAAGGGATGGTTCCATTTTCTTTGCTTTTCATTTAAAGTGAAATTTTAAAAAAGAAAAAGATTACTCACTTTCTCTGCTCTTTTCGCTACGGCACTACCTTTATTATCTCCCCTCTCTTTTAAATAATCAATAACTTCTCTAGCTGACCAGTTCCTTCTCGTCCACTTTCACCAAACCCAAAGTCAAATACCATACTCTGCTAAAATCTTTTCTGACTTTCCCTTGGTAGTTTGTGCCTGACTTTCTGTGCTGCCGTGAAGAAGTCAGATACTCCTAAACCAAAGTGCAATGAACAACCCGTCAGCATGATCACGCAGATGAGTAACTCAGTTAAAATGGTGTTCTTGTTGATTGGCAGCACACTTATGCTGCACAAACTAGATTGAAATTAGATGAATTGTGTGTCTTGTATATGAATTCTCTCAACACATCATGAAAGACCTCGAGGAATAGCTTTGTTCAGTCTGAGTGCCATTTTCAAGATATGCTGTTGGGATGACTTTTACAATCTATATATAGAATAAAGAATAAATGAATAAATTTTCTGTTTCTCAGGAAAAACTGAAGTTGACTCCCAAACACACAAATTCCCCATCCATCATTTATGTTTAGGTTAATGTTTATAAAACTGATTTTTTTATTTTTTTGTAACAAAATATTCTTAACATTTTAACCTACAAAATACAGAGGTAGAGATTTGCTCCCAAGACAACAACAACAACAAAAAAAATCATTATTCATGTTGGTCCAGTGCTTAGGTTAATAAATTAAACATATGGCATATATCTTTCTTTATATATGTGTACATATATTTTATACACACACCTATTCCCAACACGGAAATAGGAGGGTTTATTTTCCCTTTATCATCTTGCAGAAAGCATACTAAATGCCCAAACTTTAAAATAAGAAGGATATGGTAATATTTAACCTAAATATATTTGGTAAGATAGGACTAGTATCACAGATACCAATTCCATTCCCTGGGGATTTAGAAACTTTCTTTTCCATTGCTGTCAGATTGTCATTCCTGGTTTGGCAGATAAACTTTAACTGATGCCAAGAAAGAAAATTATAAGCTAGTGCTCTGCTTGTGTGGTGACGCATATTTCCAAACACTGACAACATCACCAGTGTGTCTTTGCAGAGTTATAGATAGCTGCCCCTCAAAATGGTCATCATCCAGCCCCTCACTCTCACCCTTCTCCATTCCCACCCATGGTTCATTTTTGGATTTTGATAGCATTTCTCTTCTATTGTATAACAGATTGTCAATAGGAATGAAAAATATTATTGGTTTCATTGCTGGAAGTGAGGAAGGTCTGGGAAATGTTGCTGCCAAGACAATCAATATGAATAACATATGATATTTGTAATTGAGGTTTTCTAATGTGTTGGTAGAAATGTCAGTCAGAGAAATAAGCATAAATCAAAGCCAAATAAATACTTAAATCATGCAAAAATTAGTTTAACTGTCTAAAGAAAGAAAATATTGTGACTTCAACAACATAGATATTTATTCTTCCATAAATAAGGAAAACTGAAGAAACATATTTTAGGACTGGTAAAATAGATGCTTAGCTACCATTCCTTGAACTCCCTCTATTTTTGTTTCATGATTTTTATCCTAGATTTATCTTTATAGACCTCTAGCCATAGTAACTGAGTCTCAGACAAGAGAAAGGAACAAGGGTAAATATATTTTCACCAGTTAGACAATTACATGGACAAGTGTCCAGAGTACTTAAGAAAGCTTTTATTTTGCGACTTCACGATTATTTCATCCACTCAATCCAAAGCTGGCTTTTCTAAAATAGGATAATTTAAAGGTCATAGTGTTTACTTAGGAATCATTCACAATGATCTGAGTATAAAACAGTAGCTGCCCTTTAAGTTTATATTTTCTTTACTGTAGTATAGTTTGCTTTTAACACATGATCTAGTCATGCTATTTCCCTCAGCATCCTAGCAATTTATGTGGAAAATACTAGTGAAAACGTGAAGAACTAGTGAGCTATAGTTATATAATTTCACATTAAATTTAATGACATAAAACCACATACGGTCTCAGCCTTTGCATACTTGGAAAAATTAAATGTATTTTGATTCTGACTTAATTAAATGTAATTAACTATTCTGAGACATGCTATAGACACATTAGTTTATATCTTAAATGATTTGTCATACATTTAGAAACTGGTTCTAAAGAAATGTAGGAACTAACTTCACAGTAATTCAGGCCCTAGAATTCAAACTTTTAGTTCCACTGAAAATAAACAAATCCAACCCAGATACACAAAAATTTCAGTTAAAAAAAAAGAAAAGAACCACATAATCTGCTTAACTTGAAGCTGTCACTCAACAAATTCTTAGAATTTTGGACCTTACAAGGACTGGCTATAATTCATTCGACTTTTATACATGGTTAAAGTTTGGAAATAAACATTGCATTGATGCTTTTGAACTATGGTGTTGGAGAAGACTCTTGAGAGTCCCTTGGACTGCAAGGAGATCCAACCAGTCCATTCTGAAGGAGATCGGCCCAGGGATTTCTTTGGAAGGAATGATGCTGAAGCTGAAACTCCAGTACTTTGGCCACCTCATGCGAAGAGTTGACTCATTGGAAAAGACTCTGATGCTGGGAGGGATTGGGGGCAGGAGGAGAAGGGGACGACCGAGGATGAGATGGCTGGATGGCATCACCGAATTGATGGGCACAAGTCTGAGTGAACTCCAGGAGTTGGTGATGGACAGGGAGGCCTGGCGTGCTGCGATTCGTGGGGCCACAAAGAGTCAGACATGACTGAGCGATGAAACTGAACTGAATAAATTTATTTGGAAGTAAATTCCAAGTTTGTTTCCCAAATAAATCCCAGTAAAAACGATTTCACTATTTCTCTTGGAAATATGATTTGAGACGTTCATGAGTTGCATTGATGCTGCAATGAACATATATGTTAAGAACAGATATGTTGGGATTTTCTTTGTTTCATGACAGAAATTTATTGCCAAGTGATGTAAATTTTAATGTTATTTTGTTATGCTTTTAATATTTATCAAATGCATTGTGTAAGAAATTAAACTTGAAGTGGTCCATTGTAAGGATGAAGTAGCTGGCCTTAGGTGGAAAATTATTACCAAATGGCTTTCCAATCAAAGCTAGATAGTTCTGTCTTGGAAAATTACTAGCAAGCTAGTCTTGCCTAACAGCTTACTCCTGGAGAGTGCTTAAACTAACAGAATGTTTGGGCAAGAATAAGCTAAACTCCTTGTTGATAAATGTGGGTTTAGGATGGGAAGGGAGAAGAAAGAATACCCTAAGAGACTCTGGGCTTAGACAATGTCCAAGAAGATTGTAACCCCATAGTACTCAGCCAATGAGGAACCGGGGCGGGGTCTACATGCCAGGTAATAAGAGTGCGTGCTGTAACTCTCCTGAGTGTCCTTGCCCAACAGACACCCGATCTTGCAAGACTGTCATTAAAAGCCTCGCTTCCGCTGCACTTCAAGTCTGAGCCCAGTCCTTGGTTTTGGCATGTGAGTGTGCTTCTCATAATTGAAAACAAACAAATAATCATTGAAAGCCAGCCAAGTCAAAGATTTTAATATGCTTTGCCGTTGAAAGAATCCAGAGGGATGAAAAAATTGTAACTAGGCATTCAGAAAACCTTTTGAAGTGCTCTGAAGTATAACAATAAATGATTTTGCTTTAAGTTCAAAGCAGTATTATTTAAATGGTGTGTAATTAATTTAATGCATGACATTAATTGTCAAATGTACTTCATAATGGAATAGCTGTCATGGGTTAATTATTATACTTTAGGTAGTACTATCTTCACATATTAACTTCAGTAGATTTAATAATAATAATAAAAAAAAGATACTGCAAAGCATAAATGATCAAATCATCATCACATTTTCTTTGCTTGGTTAGTTTCTCTCAAGAATCAGTGATTCCATAAATTATGCCTCATCAGAGCTCTGAAGGAAAAGAGTCTCCAAAAGCTACCCTCACGAGCTTGTATATGCCCCTCATCTTTTATTTCCTTTTTATTTTCTCATCCATCCCCTCAGGTCTCAGGTCTCTCCTTACACTGATTTTCCAGGCTCTTCCCTGTTGGCTGCCCACCTGAGCTTCAGACTTCTTTTTCCACATCTTACCTTTCCTCCCGTTCCTCTACAGACTCACCAGGGATCTTAAAGATAATGGAGCTAATCTAATAAACTAATACAAAGTGTTAATTGCTTATAAGGGTTTGAAATTTTTGCTTTAGTGCTGGGATATTTACCATTTAATAGGAAGCATCGGGTAAGACAAATAGAGAGAAAAAACATTGTAGGGCATTGCAGTCTCACTTAAACCACAAATGCAGTGGCCTATCTCCTTAAGTGTTAGGCTGATATAAAAAAAATTTAGAAGCTATGTTTTCAAAGTTAGTACTCTAACATAGAGGTTTTTTTTTTTTCCCTGAAGTTCTGTGATTTCCTATTTGGTGGATCATAATAAGTAAATTATGCTACATTGTTTAGATTTAAATAGAAAATAAGGTGAAAAGGTTATACTGAGAACCTTTGGGGGGCAAAAACAATGTACACAATGTTTAACTTTTTAAATGTTCAGTAATAGAAAGTATAACCAAAGCTACTTCTTCAGCAAGGCAGCTCTTTCAAGGTTATCTCTAGGGCCTCTCTATTCAAAATAGTCCCATATAATTATTTAATCCTATGGACATGTAGAATAAGGGGTGCCTGTCTGACTTTCCAGGTGGTTCAGTGATAAAGAATCCACCTGCGAAGAGAGGCAGTTTCGATCCCAGGGTTGGGAAGATCACCTGAAGGAGGAAATGGCAACTCACTTTAGTATTCTCTTTTGGAAAATTCCACAGACAAAGGAGCCTGACTGACTAGAGTCCGTAAGTAGCAGGGTCAAACAATACTGAGCACAGCACAGCATCTACATAAGAGGCTTAAAAGTCATGGCTGATTCAACTGTATCTAAGAAGTAACAGAGCGATTTTTTTCTTTTCTTGGGTAATAGTAAATACCCCTTCTAGTAGGGTGCGTTGTATAAAAATGTCTCTGAGAATATATACTTTTATGTATTATGATACAGGAAGCAGCAGGAAAATGTCATAAATAAAAATGATAATAGCAGAAGACCAAAGGAAAATTTTATGATCCACACTATAGTTAAAATAAACTTATCTCACTTCTAAATCACTAGCCTAAATCTCAGTTTGGGCACTGTTTATTGACATGGAAAAACCCTGGATCGCCACAGCACTTTAATAGACCTGAAAGTGGCTTTCTAAGTGTTCTTGCTGAGTTCCGGTCAGGAGATGTCAATACTTAACTAGCTCGGGGTTTGAGCAAAAACCATAACCCGAACACATGTCATTACAGTTAGTTAATTGCTCTGACCTCTATCATAGATTGTGATCATCATTGATATTTTCTGTTTAGGAAAAAAAGAAATGAGTAATGAATGGCATTTTTGTGAATGGTCAGGAGAAAAACGTGGCTTAAATCCAGAAGACCACCATTTTCTGAAGTTGCACTGAAAGACAGGCTTGGAAATTATTTTCTCAAGATCTCTCTGGCCAATTCGTGGGACAACTGTAATCAATCACAATTGTTTTATGAAATTGAGTTACTGGTACCATGTCACAACAAACCGATTAAACTCTCCCAGAAGAAATCATCAACTTTATTGGGACTAATGGTATCTAAGATCTTAAGTTAGAAAGTTGTTTTCAATCACCCTTCAAGGAAAAGTCTTGCTTTTGATAACTCAGCAAACCTGACTTAATATTTTCAGAATAGATTGTATTCAAAGGATTTTACGACAGCATTTTTCATAGTTCAAGATACCTAAAAATAGGGAGGCCTGACATGCTGAAGTCCATGGGGTCACAAAGAGTCAAGCACAATTTAGCGATTGAACAATAAAGAATATTACTGTCAGTTGCTCAGCCGTGTCTGACTCTTTATGACCCCATGAAACGCAGCACGCCAGGCCTCCCTGTCCATCACCAACTCCGGAATTCACTCAGACTCTTGTCCATCGAGTCAGTGATGCCATTTAGCCATCTCATCCTCTGTTGTCCCCTTCTCCCCCTGCCTCCAATCCCTCGCAGCATCAGAGTCTTTTCCAATGAGTCAACTCTTCACATGAGGTGGCCAAAGATCTGGAGCTTCAGATGCACCATCGTTCCTTCCAAAGAAAACCCAGGGCTGATCTCCTCCAGAATGGTCTGGTTGGATCTCCTCGCAGTCCAAGGGACTCTCAAGAGTCTTCTCAAACACCACAGTTCAGAAGCATCAATTCTTTGGTGCTCAGCCTTCTTCACAGTCCAAAGCTCACATCTATACATGACCACAGGAAAAACCATAGCCTTGTCTAGACAGACTTGGAGAAGGCAATGGCAACCCACTCCGGTGTTCTTGCCTGGAGAATCCCAGGGATAGGGGAGCCTGGTGGGCTGCCATCTATGGGGTCACATGGAGTCGGACACGACTGAAGTGACTTAGTAGTAGTAGTAGTAGATGGACCTTAGTCGGAAAGTAATGTCTCTGTTTTTGAATATGCTATCTAGGTTGGTCATAACTTTTCTTCCAAGGAGTAAGT
>SJYA01001779.1:0-57041 GCA_006410615.1 Neotragus moschatus | reverse complement strand
AATTGATGCTTTTGAACTGTGGTGTTGGGGAAGACTCTTGAGAGTCCCTTGGATTGCAAGGAAATCCAATCAGTCCATTCTGAAGGAGATTGGCCATGGGATTTCTTTGGAAGGAATGATGATAAAGCTGAAGCTCCAATACTTTGGCCACTTCATGCGAAGAACTGACTCATTGGAAAAGACTTCGATGCTGGGAGGGATTGGGGGCAGCAGGAGAAGGCGAAGAGCAAGGATGAGATGGCTGGATGGCATCACGGACTCAATGGGTATGAGTCTGAGTGAACTCCAGGAGTTGGTGATGGACAGGGAGGTCTAGAGTGCTGTGATTCATGGGGTCACAAAGAGTCGGACATGACTGAATGACTGAACTGAAATGAACATATATATATATATATAACATCTTTTTATATGTCTGTTGGCCATCTGTTGTCTCCTTGGAAAAATATCTATTCAGGTCTTCTGCCCATTTTTAATCAAGTTGTTGTTTGATGTTGAGTTGAATGGGATCTTCATATGTGTTGAATATTAATGCCTTATCAGTCATATTATTTGCAAATATATTTCCCTTAATAAGGTGTCTTTTGTTTGTAGTTTCCTTTGCTGTGCAAAAGTTTTAAAGTTTAAATATATTTATGTGTTCATTTTTTCCGCTTTAATTTCCCATGTTTTAGGTGACAAATTCAAAAAAATATTGCTCAAATATATGTGAAAGAGTGTTATGCCCATGTTTTCTTCTAATAAATTTATAGTAAATGGTCTTTAATACATTTATGTCTTTAATACTCCCTTATTTTATTTTTCTATGTAGTGTTAGAGATTATCCTCTAATAGTAATTGAGTCTTATAGAAATATATTATACTCCAACATGTAAATCTTATCTCTGTACAAGTAGAGAGTGTATTCAAATTTTCTAAATATTATATAAAACTGATAGAAATAAGATCATAGATAAGTAGAAGGGTATAAAATTTAAAATGCAAGTTATTTTAATTACCTAGCTGTGTAATACAGATTTCAGATAATTAGGACATTTCCCGAGATTCATAACTGTAAGCTCCTATGTGAAGCAAGCGTCTAAATTCTAAGTGACTTTAAAAAGTCATGATTGACATGTGGAAATATACAATATATTACATTGACAGAAAGAAGGGTAAAACAATATCATCTGAAGTAATGCATAAAAGCGTTTAACAAAGTTTTCTATGCCTTCATTATATATTAGGAAAAAAAAATCCAACAAACTAGAGATAGGCAAAAATTACCTTAATGTTATGAAGGCCATAATGAAATGTCCCCAACTAAAAACTGTAACTTTAACAGTAAAAAACTGAAAGTTTTTCATCTTACATTGAGAACAAGACAAGGATGCCACTCTTAGCACTTCTGTTCAGTATAGTACTGGAATTCTTAGCCAGAACAAATAGACAGGTAAAATAAAAACCCTTCAGATTGTAAAGGGAGTAAAAAAGCATCTCAGTTCACAGATGACATAATTTCATATGGATGAAATTTAAAAAATTCTAGAAGAAGCTTTTATAACTTATAAACAAATGCAGCAAAGTTTAAAAACACCAAGTCACCACGTACTAATATCAGTTTCATATCTATACACTTACAGTGAAAAATCTGAAAGCAGATTAATAAAATAGCCCCCTTTACAATAACACACACACACAAAGAATAAAATACTTTGGAAAAAGCTTAACTAAGGAAGTGAATAAATTGTATACTGAAAATTACAAAATGTTACTGAAAGAAATTTTTAAAAGACACAAGTGAATGGAAAGACATCCCAGGCTGATAGATTAGAAGGCAATACTGTTAAAATATTTACACTCCCAAAGTAGTCTATAGGTTCACTGAACTCCCTATCAAAATCCTAATGTAATTTTTTGAGAAATACAAAAGAACCATCCTAAAATAAAAATGGAATCACAAGGATCTTGGTGAGCCAAATAAATCTTGAAGAAGAAAACAACACTGAAGGCCTCACATGTCCTGATTTCCAAACATATTCAGTTCAGTTCAGTCAGTTCAGTTGCTCATTCGTGTCTGACTCTTTGCGACCCTATGAATCGTAGCATGCCAGGCCTCCCCATCCATCACTNAATTTTTTGAGAAATACAAAAGAACCATCCTAAAATAAAAATGGAATCACAAGGATCTTGGTGAGCCAAATAAATCTTGAAGAAGAAAACAACACTGAAGGCCTCACATGTCCTGATTTCCAAACATATTCAGTTCAGTTCAGTCAGTTCAGTTGCTCATTCGTGTCTGACTCTTTGCGACCCTATGAATCGTAGCATGCCAGGCCTCCCCATCCATCACTAACTCCCGGAGTTCACTCAGACTCATGCCCATCGAGTCAGCAATGCCATCCAGCCATCTCATCCTCTGTCATCCCTTTCTCCTCCTGCCCCCAATCCCTCCCAGGATCAGCGTCTTTTCCAATGAGTCAATTCTTCGCATGAGGTGGCCAAAGTATTGGAACTTCAGCTTTAGCATCATTCCTTCCAAAAAAATCCCAGGGCTGATCTCCTTTATAATGGACTGGTTGGATCTCCTTGCAGTGCAAGGAACTGTCAAGAGTCTTCTCCAACACCACAGTTCAAAAGCATCAATTCTTTGGTGCTCAGCCTTCTTCACAGTCCAACTCTGACATCCATACATGACTACTAAACATATTGCAGAGCTAATATTTAGATATAATGAATTGAAATATAGAAGCACATATTTAAAGGAACTGTCATTAAAATATAATGAGCTTCCAATTGATCTATTCTATTTATTTACTACAAAATAGGTCTTTAGCAAGTTTCAGAAGATATAAATTCTTCAAAAAATATTATTGATCATCCTATTCTATTCACCTATTTTCTTATTTAGTTTCTTGCATATTGGGTACCAGAGATAACACTATGAATTATTGCAGCAATATTACAAGGCACTACTTTATAAAAGTCTTGTTAAAGAAAGCAGAGTGTGATAAAGGGCCTAAAATATTCAAAATATTGTATATTAATCTCACAAATTGTTAAACTTTACTTAAACTTACTAATTCTGAAACACTATTTTTTTATCTGCAAAAACTTCTGTAGTTTTTAATTGCTGAATTTCTCTAACATCTCCAAAACTAGAATTTACACTCAGATATTAGGTTAGATACTTGGGAATTGGTTTAACTCTTTCATTATCCTAGACAATGATTTAGTACAGCTAGAGCAGAGGGACTTTAAAATAATAATAATAAACAAATATTGATTATGGACTCTCTGGTTCTGAAGCCTTTTATAGGGGCCAACTATGGATTAAGATGGCAGAGTAGGAGGAAATGGAATTTGTCTCCCCTACAAACACATTAAAAATACATAAACATGTGGAACAAAACTCATGGAAAATTATCTAAAGCCTGGAAAAAAAGGCTACCATACAACTAAGACTTTGAAAGAAGTCTATACAAAATTAGTTGGATGGGAAGAGAAGTAGTAAGGTGGGGACCTCTGACCCCAGGATGGGACTCAGAAGTGAGGGAAGACTACATAGGTGAAGATCGTCCATAGGGAAAGAATCATTTGACACCTATATTAAGTGTTTCCACCCAGAGATCCTGGGTTCGGTCCCAGGGTTGGGACGATCCCCTGGAAAAGGGAAAGGCTACCCGCTCCAGTATTCTAGCCTAGAGAATTCCATGGACTGTGTAGTCCATGGGGTCACAAAGAGTCAGAGACACTGAGCAACTTTCACTTTCACTTTTCACTCTGGGATCCAACATGAGGAAGACAAATCCTCTTAATTGTGTGCAGGACTTGTGGGACTAACAAGAGGGTTGTGAGAAGCCAGGATTTTACTGCGAAGGTTTGCAAATATGCTTGATTACTCCCAAAACATGGCAGAGAGGGTGGGTCATAAATTCACAGAGGTAACTGGACAGCTTCCCATGGTTGCCCGACCTGAGCCCAGCCTGAATCGTGACCATTCCTGCAGCACTTGCTTCACAAAGCATTTCCACACTGGATCAAAGGCTGCTACAATCAAAAAGAACACCTACTGTGAGACAAGCAGCTCAGCCTGAAGCAGCATCTGCACAGAGCAGGAGCAGCCATTACTGGCTCTTACAAGGGCAGTGCTTAGGAAGCAGTCCATCTGTGGCTGAGAGCAATAGTTCATGCCCTAACTGGGGCTTCTCTGGTTACTCAGCTGGTAAAGAATCTGCCTGCAATGCAAAGACCCTGGTTATATTCCTGGGTCTGGAAGATCCCCTGGAGAAGGGATAGGCTACCCGCTCTAGTATTCCTGCACTTCTCTGGTGGTTCATATCAGAAATAATCCATCTGCAATGCAGGAGAACTGGGTTGGATCCTGAGGTTGGGAAGATCCCCCGGAGAAGGGATAGGCTAACCACTCCAGTAGAACTGCATGGAAAATTCCATGGACATAAGAGCCTGATAGGCTACAGTCCATGGGGTCAGACAGGACTGACGGAGTTTCACTTTCATGCCCTAATCCATGCCAAGTGTAAACAAGCCTATCTTTCTCCAGTACTACTCCCCTCTGGGGTAAGAATGCTGATTATAAGAGGGGAGGAAGAACACATTTAAGAGAGCAGACCTGGCTTGAACCAAATTTAAGGGCTTCTTGATCCAGCCACGTGGGAACCAACTCAGACCCCAATAGGACAGTGACAGCCAGTTTAGAAGAGAATCCCAGCCCACACTTGAATCTGATCCTAGTTCT
Source organism: Neotragus moschatus (assembly GCA_006410615.1). NCBI lineage: Eukaryota > Metazoa > Chordata > Mammalia > Artiodactyla > Bovidae > Neotragus > Neotragus moschatus. The sequence continues at coordinate 52,306 of SJYA01001779.1, read as the reverse complement.
TGCATCTCCAGCCCTACCTCCTATCAAGAAGAGAGCTGATGTCACATTCCAAGGAAAGGCTTGACTCCCTCCCTGTTCATGTCAGATGCAGCTCTCTCATCAAAGGCAGTGGGCATTTGCAGATGGTACAGGGACACCCCTACATAAGGATGCTTTTTCACGACCACAATAGGTAACTGTTTTACCTAATTTCATAGAGATAAGAAACATTAACCAAAATTAGAAGACAGGCATTACTTTCAATTTTAAAAGCAAGAGAAAATCCCTGAAAAATTACCTAATGAAAGAAGAATGAACAATTCTCCAGATAAAGAGTTCAAAGTATTTGTAATAAGAATGTTAACTGAGTTAGGGACAAGAATAGATGTACACAGTGAGAATTTTAACAAGAAACTAAACATATATAAAAAAGAACTACTCAGAACTAAAGAATACACTAACTAAAAAACAAACACACAAACAAACAAACAAAAAAACACTGGAATGAGCAGCAGACTAGATAATACAAAATATCACAGGTGATTTGAAAGATCTAATATTAAAAATTATACAATCAGATATAAACACCATGGTAACCATAAATCAAAAAAACTGTAATTGATACACAAAAACCATAGAGAAAGGAATACAGGTATACCACTAACAAAATCATCAAATCACAAGGGAAGAAATTTTAAAAAAGAAAAAAACAAAGAACTTCAGAAACAGTGGGATATCAAGTAATAAAATGGCAATGGAACATACCTATCACTAATTATTTTAAATATTGATGGATTAAATGTTCCACCCTAAGACATAGGGTGGATCATATTAAAAAAAAAAAAAAATCAAGACCCACCTAAATGCTACTTACAGGATAAATACACAGACAGAAAATCAGGATGGAAACAGATACTTTATGCAAATAGAAGTAGCAGAAAGCTAGAGTAAAAATACTCATATAAGACAAAAAAGACTTTTAAAAAAGCCTAGAACAAAAAAGAACATCCTATAATGATAGAGGGATTAATACAAGACAAGGACATTACACTCATCATATATGCACCTAATACAGGAGCACATAAACATGTAATGCAAATATTAACAGACAGAAAGGAAGAAAGTGACAATAATACAGTAACAGTAGGAGATTTTAATGCCTCAATCACATCAATGTGCAGATCATCTAAATGGAAAATCATTAAGGAAGCAGTGGTCCTAAATATCAAGATAAAACTTTGGTCCGGCTCATCAAGAAGTAAAGAGAAAGGATACAAATAAAGTAAGAAATGGCAGAGGTGAAATAATAACCAATAATACAGAGATAAAAAAATTCATGAGGATACTATAAAGTTATTTGTCAACAGATTAGTCAGTTTAGAAAATGGGCCCATTTCTAGAAACACAACCAGCAAGCTGAATGAGAAAGAAATAGACATTCTAAACAGAGTAATCACTAATGGTGAAAATGTATTGAAATAAAAACAAAAAAATAAAAAAAATCCTCTCATTAAATGAAAGTCTATGATTGAATGGCTTCACAGGGGAATTCTATCAAACATATAAAGATCTAATGACTATACTTCTCAAACTTTTCCAAGACATTAAAGAAAAAAGTACCCTCTCAAATTCATTCTACAAGTCAGTTGTTACCGTATTACCCAAACCAAACAAACAAACAAATTCCAAAATTAATATGACACATCAATATGTCTGATGAATACAGATGCAAAAATTATTAACAGAATACAAGCAAATCAAATTCAATAATATGTGATAGAGTCATACACCATATCATGCTGGATTTATGCAGAGATACAAGAATGGTTTAATATTTTCAAGTCAATCAATGTGATATCCTCCATTAACAAAAGAAAGGACAAAATCACATAGTCATCTCAATGGATGGAAGAAAAACTTTTGACACAATCCAACATTCATTCATGTTAAAAACTCTCATCAAAGTTGATATGTGCTCAGTCTTTCTGATTCTTTGCAACCCTATGGACTGTAGTTTTCCAGGTTCCTCTGTCCATATTTTTCAGGCAATAATACTAGAGTGGGTTGCCATTTCCTCCTCCAAATCTTCCTGACCCAAGGATCAAACCTACATCTCCTGCAGCTCCTGCATTAGAAAGCATATTCTTTACCTGCTAAGCTAACAGGGAAGCCCCTATACTGATATAGAGGGAGCATATCTCAACATAATAAACACCATTTATGATTATCTCCCAAAGAAAGGCAATGGCAAAGAATGCTCAAACTACTGCACAATTGGACTCATCTCACATGCTAGTAAACTAATGCTCAAAATTCTCCAAGCCAGGCTGCAGCAATACGTGAACCATGAACTTCTTGATGTTCAAGCTGGTTTTAGAAAAGGCAGAGGAACCAGAGATCAAATTGCCAACATTGGCTGGATCATGGAAAAAGCAAGAGAGTTCCAGAAAAACATCTATTTCTATTTTATTGACTCTGCCAAAGCCTTTGACTGTGTGGATCACAATAAACTGTGAAAAATTCTGAAAAAGATGGAAATATCAAACCACCTGATTGGCCTCTTGAGACACCTATATGCAGGTCAGTAAGCAACAGTTAGAACTGGACATGGAACAACAGACTGGTTCCAAATAGGAAAAGGAGTATGTCAAGGCTGTAGATTGTCACCCTGCTTATTTAATTTATATACAGAATACATCATGAGAAACGCTGGGATGGAGGAAGCACAAGCTGGAATCAAGATTGCCGGGCGAAATATCAATAACCTCAGATATGCAGATGACAGTATTCATCGCAGAAAGTGAAGAGGAACTAAAAAGCCTCTTGATGAAAGTGAAAGTGGAAAATGAAAATGTTGGCTTAAAGCTCAACATTCAGAAAATGAAGATCATGTCATCTTGTCCCATCACTTCATGGGAAATACATGGGGAAACAGTGGAAACAGTGTCAGACTTTATTTTTTGAGGCTCCAAAGTCACTGCAGATGGTGACTGCAGCCATGAAATTAAAAGATGCTTACTCATTGGAAGAAAAATTATGACCAACTTAGACAGTATATTCAAAAGCAGAGACATTACTTTGCCAACAAAGGTCTGTCTAGTCAAGGCTATAGCTTTTCCAGTGGTCATTTATGGTGGGGAGAGTTGGACTGTGAAGAAAGCTGAGTGCTGAAGAATTGATGCTTTTGAACTGTGGTGTTGGAGAAGATTCTTGAGAGTTCCTTGGACTGCAAGGAGATCCAACTAGTCCATTCTGAAGGAGATCAGCCCTGGGATTTCTTTGGAGGGAATGATGCTAAATCTGAAACTCCAGTACTTTGGTCACCTCATGGAAAGAGTTGACTCATTGGAAAATACTCTGATGCTGGGAGGGATTGGGGCCAGGAGGAGAAGGGGATGACAGAGGATGAGATGGCTGGATGTCATCAGTGAATTGATGGAGGTGAGTCTGAGTGAACTCCAGGAGTTGGTGATGCACAGGGAGACGTGGTGTGCTGCGATTCATGGGGTCTCAGAGTGAGACACGACTGAGCTACTGAACTGAACTGAACTGATGACATTCTTCCCAGGTGGTTCAGATGGTAAAGCATCTGCCTACAATGCGGGAGACCCGGGTTCAATCCGTGGGTTGGGAAGATCCTCTGGAGAACAGAAATCGCAATCCACTCCAGTACTCTTGCCTGGAAAATCTCATGGATGGAGGAGTGTGGTAGGCTACACCCCATGGAGTCGCAAAGAGTCAGACATGAGTGAGTGACTCCATTTTCACTTTCATGACAAATCCACTGCTTATATCATACTGAAAGATTAAAAATTGAAACCCTTTCCTCTGAAATCAGAAACAAGACAAAGTTCCTCATTTTTACCAGTTTTATTTAGCATTTTTGGCTTTGAATGTCTGAGATATAGCAATCAGAAGAAGAAACAAAGACATCCAAATTGGAAGTGAGAAGTAAAACCGATTCTATTTGTAGCTGTCACGATGCTATATATAGGAAATTGTGAGTCTCTACCAAAAAGTTATAAGAACTAATAAATGAAGAAAACTAAAATAATAATTTGTGCAGATACATACACTTCTATGTTCACAGCAGCGATATTTGCAGCAGCCAAGATGTGGAACCAACGTAAGTGTCCATCAACATATGAATGGATAAAGGAGATGTGATGTACACACAATAGAATAGTAATCTGCCATGAAAAGAATGAAATTTTATCATTTTCAATGACATGGATGGACTTGGAAGGTAGTATTAAGTCTGACAAAGACAATAACTTCACAGTTTCACATATGTAGAGTCTAAAAAAATAAAAGAAATGAATATATATAAGAAATGGAAATAGTCTCACAGAAACCAAACTGGTGGTTACCAGTGAGAAGAAAAATGGGGAGAGGAGCTTCATAGGGGTAAGGAATTAAGAGATAAAAGCAACTATATAAAATAAATAAGCAACAAAAATATATTGTACAGCACAGAAAAATGCATCCATTATTTCATAAAAACTTTAAATGGAGTATAGACTATAAAAGTATTGAATCACTATGTTGTACACCTGAAATTAATATAGTACTGGAGACCAACTATACTTCAGTTAAAAAAAAAAGGTGAATAAAGAAGTGATCATGCTCTCTAGAAATTCAATTTTATATACACACTCACTCACAGACAAACACACTGGCGCACATGCACATGCACACTACCCAATAGAAATTCTTTAGAAAAATATAGATCTAACAGAGGATTGAGTTAAGGTATTAAGGCAAGTCAGAGATATCTTCGTAGGTGACATAATGATTACTCTGGATTTTATAGGATGAATGAGTATGTGGCATGTAGAAAAAAGCCTTTTTCTTAAAAAAAAAAGTGGGGGGAGGGAAATTTGTCTACAATTATGAAAGAGAACAAGTTGTTCTATGATCTGTAAGTAGTTGTTGGCCACTATAGAGTATAAAAATGTGTTGATGTAGAACTTCCTAAGAGGTAACAACTGAAGTCAGAGTATAAGTGTTTTCACATGAAAAAGTAGTATTTACTTTAGGAAATCTGTCTGTGTATATTTGTATATATATCAACTTGGTCTAAATAGTTAATATAATGCCTATTATATCAAGAAGGAGTTGTTGTGCAGTCGCTAAGTCAGCTTTGACTATTTGAGACCTCATGGGACTGTTGCACACCAGGCCTCCTGTCCTTCACATCTCCCTCACTTTTCTCAAACTAATTTCCATTGAGTCAGTGATGCAATCCAACCATCTCATGCTCTGAAGTACCTTTCTCTTCTTACCCTCAATCTGTCCTAGTCTCTAGACCTTTTTTTTTTTTTTTTAATAATGACCTCACTGTAAGCTATATTAGGAAATGTTTCTGCTTTGATGCCACAAAGATAAGGTAAATAATAAATTCAACTTGATATTGGAGTCTTTAATCTTATAGTTGTATTTTTTAAGCATTTATAACTAAGTCTTACAAATATGACACTTTTTTTATTAATGTATTTATTTTAATTGGAAGGTAATTACTTTACAATATTGTGGTGGCTTTTGCCATACATTGACATGAATCAGGCATGGGTGCACATGTGGCCCAGTGTCCCAAACCCCCCTTCCACATCCCTCCCCATCCCATCCTTCTGAGTTGTCTCACTGCACTGGCTTTGAGTTCCCTGTTTCATGCATCAAATTTGGACTGGTCGTATATTTCACGTATGGTAATATACATGGTAATACATGCTATTATCTCAAATCATCCCACCCTCACCTTCTCCCACAGAGTCCAAATGACTGTTTTTTTTTTTTTTTTTTAATCTGTGTCTCTTTTGCTATTTTGCATATAGGGTAATCGTTACCATCTTTTGAAAACCCATATATGTGCTTTATATACTGTACTGGTGTTTTTCATTCGAACCTACTTCACTCTGTATAATAGGCTCCAGTTTCATCCACCTTATTAGAACTGATTCAAATGTATTCTTATTAATAGCTGAGTAGTATTCCATTTTGTGTATGTACCACAATTTTTTTTATACATTTGATTTCCAGTGGACATCTAGGTTGCTTCCATGTTCTAGCTATTGTAAATCATGCTGCAATGAACATTGGGATACATCTGTCTCTTTCAATTCTGATTTCTTTGAAGTATATCCCCAGCAATGGGATTGCTGGGTCATATAGCAGTTCTATTTCCAGTTTTGTGAAGAATCTCCATGGTGTTCTCCATAGTGGCTGCACTAGTTTTCATTACCACTAACAGGGTAAGAGGATTCACTTTTCTCGACACCCTCTCTAACCTTCTTTTGTTTGTAGACATTTAGATGGCAGCTATAGGGATCTGCATGAGATGGAATCTCATTGTGGTTTTGATTTGTATTTCTCTGATAATGAGTGATGTTGAGCATCTTTTCTTGTGTTTGTTAGACATCTGTGTGTCTTTGAAGAAATGCCTGTTTAATTCTTTGGCCCATTTTTTGATTGGGTCATTTATTTTTCTGGAATTTAACTTCATGAGCTACTAGTATATTTTTGAGATTAATTCTTTGCCAGTTGCTTCATTTGCTATTATTTTCTCCCATTCTTAAAGAAAGGCTGTCTTTTCACCTTACTTGTATTTCCTTCATTTTGCAAAAACTTTTAATTAGGTACATTTTTTTTTTAATTTTTGCTTTTATTTCCATTACTCTGGGAGGTGGGTGATAGAGGGTCTTGTGATTTATGTTAGAGTGTTCTGCCTGTTTTCCTCTAGGAGTTTTATATTTTCTGGAATATGAAACTTTTATATTTTCCATATATTTTACATTTTCTTACGTTTATATCTTTAATCCGTTTTGAGTTTATTTTTGTATATGGTGTTAGAAAGTGTTCTAGTTTAATTATTTTACAGGTGGTTGATCAGTTTTCCCAGCACCACGTGTTAAAGAGATTGTCTTTTCTTCATTGTATTGCCTCTTTTGTCAAAGATAAGGTGTCCATATGTGTGCAGATTCATCTCTGGCCATTCTATTTTGTTACAGTGATCTATATTTTTGTCTTTGTGCCAATACCATACTGTCCTGATGACTGTAGCTCTGTAGTATAGTCTGAAATTAGGAAGAGTGATTCCTCTAGTACCATTCTTCTTCTCAAGATTGCTTTGGCTGTTTGAGGTTTTTGTGTTTCCATACAAATTGTGAAATTATTTGTTCAAGTTGTATGAAAAATATCATTGGTAGCTTGATAGGGATTGTGTTCAATCTATAGATTGCTTTGGGTAGTATACTCATTTTCACTATATTTATTCTTCCAATCCATGAACATGGTATATTTCTCCATTTGTCTCATCTTTGATTTCCTTCACCAGTGTTGTATAGTTTTCTATATATAGGTGTTTTGTTCCATTAGGTAAATTTATTCCTACGTATCTTATTCTTTTCATTGTAATGGTGAATGAGATTGATTCCTTAATTTCTCTTTCTTTTTTTCTAATTGTTAGTGTATAGGAATTCAAGGGATTTTTTGGTGTTAATTTTATATCCTGAAACTTTTACTATATTCATTGATTAGCTATAGTAATTTTCTGGTGGTGTCTTTAGGGTTTTCTATGTAGAGGATAATGTCATCTGCAAACAGTGAGAGTTTTACTTCTTCTTTTCCAATCTGGATTCTTCTAATTCCTTTTCTTCTCTGATTTTTGTGGATAAAATTTCAAAAACTATATTGAAAAGTAGGGGTGAGAATGGGCACCCTTGTCTTGTTCCTGACTTTAGGGGAAATGCTTTCAGTTATTTTGCCATTGAGGATAATGTTTGCTGTGGGTTTATCATATATGGCTTTTATTATGTTGAAGCATGTTCCTTCTCTGCTTGCTTTATGGAGAGTTTATATCATAAATGAGTGTTGTATTTTGTCAAAGTTTTTCTCTGCATCCATTGTGATAATCATATGGTTTTTTCCTTCAATTTGTTATTATGGTGTATCACATTGATTGATTTGTGAATATTGAAGAATCTTTGCATCCCTGGGATAGAGCCCACTTGGTCATGATGTATGACCTTTTCAATATGCTGTTGGATTCTATTTGCAAGAATTTTGTTCAGTACTTTTGCATCTACATTCATCAGTGATACTGGCCTGTAGTTTTCTTTTATGTGGCATCTTTGTTTGGTGTTGGTATTCAGGTGATGGTGGCCTCATAGAAAGAGTTTGGGCGTTTACCTTCCTCTGTAATTTTCTGGAAGACTTTGATGAAGATAAGTGTTTGCTCTTTAAATTTTTGGTAGAATTCACCAGTGAAGCCATGTGGTCTTAGACTTGTTTGTTGGAAGACTTTTTATTACAGTTTCAGCTTCCGTGCTTGTGGTGTATCTGCTAAGATTTTCTATTTCTTCCTGGTTCAGTTTTGGAAAGTTATATGTTTCTAAGAATTTGTCCGTTTCTACCAGGTTGTCCATTTTATTGGCATATAGTTGCTTATAATAGTGTATTATGATCATTTGTATATCTCTGTTGTCTGTTGTGATTTCTCTATTTTCATCTCCAATTTTGTTGATTTGATTCTTCTCCCTTTTTATCTTGAGGCATCTGGCTAAGGCTTTGTTTATTTTATTTATCTTTTGAAATAATCAGCTTTTAGTTTTGTTAATTTTTGCTGTAGTCTCCTTTGTGTATTTTCCATTTATCTGCTCTAATTTTTATGATTTTTTTCCTTCTACTAACCCTGAAGTTCTTCATTTCTTCTTTTTCTAGTTGCTTTAAGGCATAAAATTAGGCTATTTATTTGATGTTTCTCTTGTTTCTTGAGATAAGCTTGTAATGCTCTGAACTTTCTCCTTGGCACTGTTTTTACCAAATCACATAGGTTTTGGGTTGTTGTGTTTTATTTTCATTTGTCTCTTTCCATATTTGGATTTTCTTTCTGATTTCTTCCATGATCTGTTGGTTATTCACAAGTGTGTAGTTTAGCCTCCATGTTTGTATTTTTAATACTTTATTTTAACCTGTAGTTGACATCTAATCGTACAGCAATTTGATCAGAAAAGATACTTGATATCAATTATTTTTTTTAATTTACCAAGGGTAGATTTGTGACCCAGGATCAACTCTATCCTGGAGAATGTTCCGTGTGCACTTGAAAAAAAAAGGTGGAAATCCTTGTTTTGGAATGAAATGTCCTATAGATGCCAGTTAGGTCTAACTGGTACATTGTATCACAAAAAGTTTGTGTTTCCATCCTAATTTTCTGTCTGGTTGGTCTATCCATAGGTGTGAGTGAAGTATTAAAGTCTCCCACTATTATTGTGTTACTCTTAATTTCCCCTTTCATACTTGTTAGCATTTGCCTTACATATTGAGCTGATCCTATGTTGGGTGCACATATATTTATAGTTGTTATATCTTCTTCGTGGATTGACCCTTTGATCATTATGTAGCATCCTTCTTTGTCTCTTTTCATGGTCTTTTTTTCAAAGTTTATTTTATCTGTTATGAGCATTGCTATTCCTGCTATCTTTTGGTCTCTATTTGCATGAAGTATCTTTTTCCTGCCTAACACTTTCAGTCTGTATGTGTCCCTTGGTTTGAGGTGGGTTTCTTGAAGACAGCATATACAGGGATCATATTATTATACCCATTCAGATATCATTCAACCCATTTACATTTAAGGCAATTATTGATATGTATGGTCCTGTTGCCATTTACTTTATTATTTTGTGTTTGATTTTATAAACCTTTTCTGTGTTTCCTGTCTAAAGAAGATCCTTTCACATTTGTTGAAGAGCTGATTAGGTGGTGCTGAATTCTCTCAGCTTTTGCTTGTCTGTAAAGCTTTTGATTTCTCCTTCATATCTGAATAAGATCCTTGCTAGATAGAGTAGTCTGGGTTGTAAGTTTTGCTCTTTCATCACTCTGAGTATGTTCTGCCATTCCCTTCTGGCCTGAAGAGTTTTTATCAAAAAATAAGCTATTATCCTTATGGGGATCCCCTTGTGTATTATTTGCGTTATTGTTGCTGCTTTTAATATTTGCTCTTTCTTTTGATCTTCATTAGTTTGATTTATATATTTATTGGGGTATTTCATCTTGGATTTATCCTGTTTTGGGACTCTCTGAGTTTCTTGGACTTGGAAGGCTATTTTCTTCCCCATTTTAGGGAAGTTTTCAACTATTATCTCCTCAAGTGTTTTCTCATGGCCTTTCTTTTTGTCTTCTTCTGAGACGCCTATGATTTGAATGTTGGGGTGTTTAACTTTGTCCCAGAGGTCTCTGAGGCTGTCCTTATTTCTTTTAATTTTTTGAAATCTTTTTTTCCTCTCTGCTTCATTTATTTCCACCATTCTACCTAATACCTCACTTATCCTCTCTTCTGCTTCAGTTATTTTATTGTTGGTTCCTTCCAGAGTGCTTTTGATCTCAGTTATTGCATTATTCATTTTTGATTGACTCTCCTTTATTTCTTCTAGGTCCTTGTTAAACATTTCTTATATCTTCTCAATCCTTGCCTCTAATCTGCTTATCTGTAACTTTGTTTTGTTTTTAAGATTTTCATCTTCACTATCATTTTTTTTTGAATTCTTCTTCAGGTGGATTCCCTATCTCCTCTTCTTTTGTTTGGTTTCATGGGTATTTGTCATATCCTTTACCAGCTGAATATTTCTCTGCCTTTCATTTTGTTTAGATTGCTGTGTTTGGGGTGCCCATTCTGTAGGCTGGAGGTTCGTGGTTCCTCTATATTGTGGAGTCTGCTCCCTGTAGGTGGAGTTTGACTAGGGGGCTTGTCAAGGTTTCCTGGTTAGAGGAACTTGTGTCTGAGTTCTGGTGGATGGAGCTGGATCTCTTTTCTCTGGAGTGCAATGAAGTGTCCAGTAGTAAATTGTGAGGTGTCTGTTGGTTTGGCATGGCTTTAGGCAGCCTGTCATTTAATGCTCAATGTTGTGTTCCTGCTTTGATGGAGAATTAGCATGGTATGTCTTTCACTGGATCCTGTTGGCTCTTGGGTGGAGCTTGGTTTCAGTGTCAGTATGGAGATTTTTGGATGAACTCTTGTCTACTAATTGTCTACTCTTGTCTACTAATTCCAGGGAATTAGAAGTTCTCTGATGTTTTCAAGTTTTGGATTTAAGCCTCCTGCCCCTGGCTTTCAGTCCTTCTCTTACAGTAACCTCAAGACTTCTCCATCCAAACAGCACAGATGCTGAAACATCTAGGTTGATGATGAAACAGTTCTCCACAGCAAGGGACACCCAGAGAGATTCACAAAATTACATAGAGAAGAGAAGAGGGAGGGAAGAGAAAGAGGTGATCAGGAGGAGAAAAGGGGAAATCAAAAGGAGTGAGAGCAATTTAGGTAGTAATCAATATCCGAAGTTCTCTCCACAGGCCAGAACACCCAGAGAGTGTCACAGAATTACATAGGGAAAGAGAAGAGGGAGGAGATAGAGTTGCCCAGGAGGAGAAGAGGGAGAGTCAAAGAAGGAGAGACAAATTTAGCTAGTAATGAATTCCCTAAGTGTTCTCCACAGCCTGGAACACCCAGAGAGATTCACAGAGTTAAGTAGAGAATAGAAGGAGGAGGAAAGAGACAGAGGTGACCTGAAGGAGAAAAGAGAGAGCCAAAAGTGTAGAGAGCAATCAAATTAGTTTAATCATATCCCTAAGAGAAAAAGGATGGTGAAGATTAGATTCTTAAAAGTACAAAATTGACAGCAAATAAAAAAAGCAGACTGAACATCTAGAATAGAGGTTGGACTCTCAAAAATACAATATAAAAATACAAAACAATATAGATCACAAAAATTAATATGTATATGAAATTTACTTTGAAAATATGATCTTTTGCAAATTAATAATGTCATAATAGTGAAAATTAAAAAGTAATAAAGAGGAATATTAATAGTAAAAAGTAAACCTAGGAATTTCTCTGGAGCTGTTGTGGGTAGTGTGTGGTCAGTTCAGCTACAGACAGTTCCTTATTCCAGCTTGTACTTGTTCTCAAGGTCTATAGGCCCCCTCTAATGCACAGTCAATATTGACTGCAGGGTTTTAATCTGTTGCACCTGTCACTTTCAGAGTGGTTCCTTCTTTGTTTATTTTGGCTTCCTCTGTTTGAAAATATCTTCAGTATCTAATTTTCACCCTGACATAAGGGGGTGAAGGTGGTCACTTATTTAGATTCACTTATTCTATGATTTTTCCAGTGGTCATGTATGGATGTGAGAGTTGGACTGTGAAGAAAGCTGAGCACCGAAGAATTGATGCTTTTGAACTGTGGTATTGGAGAAGACTCTTAAGAGTCCCTTGGACTGCAAGGAGATTCAACCAGTCTATGCTGAGGAGATCATCCCTGGGATTTCTTTGGAGGGAATGATGCTAAAGCTGAAACTCCAGTACTTTGGCCACCTCATGCGAAGAGTTGACTCAATGGAAAAGACTCTGATGCTGGGAGGGGTTAGGGGCAGGAGGAGAAGGGGACGACAAAGGATGAGATGGCTGGATGGCATCACTGACTCGATAGACATGAGTGTGAGTGAACTTTGGGGGTTGGTGATGGACAGGGAGGCCTGGTGTGCTGCGATTCATGGGGTCCCAAAGAGTTGGACACAACTGAATGACTGAACTGAACTGAACTGATTCAAGTTATGTTGTGGGGAGGGAGGGACATTGCAAATAAATATTGCTGGTGTGTGTCAGGGGTGCTTGCACTTTTTGGACCAAACTGGATTTGCCACAGCCCAAGGCTATGTGTGCTTCCTGTGTCTCACTGCTTAGGCTCCATTATGTTCTTCTAGGGCACTGTCCCAAGTGGGCCCTGAGTTTTGTGCACTTCCCATGTCCAAGATGCTCAGGTTTTTGGGTACTCCACAAGGGCACAGACTGGTTGGGCATGTGTTTTGTGCCCTTCCTAGGTCCGAACAGCTCAGAAGACCAAGTGCTTGGTGAATGCAGTGTCCTAGGTGCACGATATGTCTTACTCCCCTCCTGGGTCTTCAGCCACTCGGTTCCCTGGGTGTGCTGTGAGAGCACCACCTCAGATGTGCCATGTGTCTCCTCTTGGGAGTTGATTTCAAGCTGCAACACTCCTGGCAGATGTCAACCATCCAGGATCCCAGGAAGACATTGCTAGCAACTTGGAGTCTGCTCACAGTTTGGTGGAAGGTACCGTCTCTGGGGCCAAGACTGCAGCAGCCCCTTAATGTCCCACTCTGGCTGTCACACACCTGACTCTCTGCCTTCCCTAGGAGATGGGCCTATATTGCAGCCTGCTAGCTCTCCTTTGGTATTTGCTCAATCGTTTGTTCTGTGAGTGCTTCAGGCTTCAGCATTAGAGCCTTGTGCAGCAAAGTATTTGTGTGTGTGTGTGTGTGTGTGTGTGTGAGAGAGACAATCCTAAGGTTTGGGTTGTTATCTCACGTTAGCTCCCTCAGATTGTCCTCAGGGCATTCTGGCCTGGTTCTTATCCTAAGGAATGATAATGCAGCCCACAGCTCTCTGCCCAGCCCCAACTCGCTGGTAGCAGACATGAGAATCTGAGATACTTCTCTGCTGGAAGTTAGGGAATATTCTGTGGGGTTTTTTTTTTTGTTTGATTTTGTTTTTTCCTCCTGGTTATGTTGCCCTCTGAGATTCCAAATCTTCCCATACACATGACTGTGAGATGGTTTCCTACTGTGTGGAATCTTCTCCTTCAAGATTCCCTCCACAGGACAGGTCTCTGTCCCTAACACTTTTGTTTCTCTTTGTCTTTTGTGTTTTGTCCTACCTCCTTTCTAAGAGAATGAGCTTCCTTTCTGGGCGTCTGGTGTCCTCCTCAGAAATTGTTCTGTGGAAGTTGCTCAACATTCAAATGCTATTTTGATGAATATGTGGGGGAGAAATTGTTCTCTCCATCCTATTCCTCCACCATCTTGCGACCTCCCCCACCCCCCAAATCTGTATCTTTTCCAAGGAATTGGTTCTTTGCATCTGGAGGCCAAAGTACTAGAGCTTCAATTTCAGCATCAGCCCTTCCAATGAATATTCAGAGTTGATTTTATTTAGGAGTGATTGATTTGATCTCCCTGCTGTCCAAGGGACTCTCAAGAGTCTTCTCCAACACCACAGTTCAGAAGCATCAATTCTTTGATGCTCAGCCTTCTATATGGTTCAAGTCTCACAGCTGTATTTGACAACTGGGAATGTCATAGATTTCACTACACAAATCTTTGTCGGCAAAGTGATGTCTTTGTTTTATAATATACTAAGTTTGTCATAGCTTTTATTCCAAGGAGCAAGTGTCTTTTAATTTCATGACTGCAGTCACTGCAATAATTTTGGAGCCCAACTAAAACTTTAATATTGAAAGAATCTGGATCTTTTACTGGAACACATCAGTCATTAGTTAAGGGTATCTAGATATGCATGTCATCAGTTTCTTACAAACTATTTTCCATATAATTTTCTTTTTTTAAATGAATATATAATTAACATACAACATGGTATACATTTAGAATGTACTATGTCTTGGTATATTACATCTGTAACCCCTTTTTCATGTCACATAATTATAATTTCCTTTTGTGTTGAGGATAACTGACATCTGATCTCTTAGCAACTTGGCAATTTTGAAGTATATAATATACTATTGTTGACTACAGTAAATATGTTTCATTAGATCTTTAAAAATTCTTTATATACCAGGTGTAAGTTTATACACTTAAAGAACATCTCTTCATGTCTCCCTCTCCTCATGCTTAGGTAACCACTTCTCTACAATGTTAAAAAGTTCATATTCACATATAAGGGATATCATGCAGTTTTGTCACTCTATCCCTGGCTTATCTCACATAGCATTATGCCCTTAGGCTCAACTTGTGTTTTTGCAAGTGACAGGATTTCCTTCTTTCTCATAACTAATATTTCATTGTACATATGTAACATATCTTTTTTATTTCAGCCATTTCTGGACACTCAGGCTATTTTCATATCTTGGGTACTGTGAATGATACTGCAAGGATGTGCTGTTATCTGTTTGAGATACTGATTTTGATTTCCTTGAATATGTACCAACTAGTAGTATTGCTTGATCATATTGTAGCTCAATTTATAGTTTTGTTCTGTTTTTTTTTAGGAATCACCATAATATTTTTTTTTTCCCTAATGGCAGTACTAATCTGTATACATACCAACAGTGGGTAAAAGGGTTCTGTTTTCTAAACATCCTTCAGTTCAGTTCAGTTCAGTCGCTCAGTCGTGTCCAACTCTTTGAGACCCCATGAATCGCAGCACACCAGGCCTCCCTGTCCATCACCAACTCACGGAGTTCACCCAGACTCACATCTTTTCCAATGAGTCAACTCTTCGCATGAGGTGGCCAAAGTACTGGAGTTTCAGCTTTAGCATCATTCCTTCCAAAGAAATTCCAGGGCCGATCTCCTTCAGAATGGACTGATTGTATCGCCTTGCAGTCCAAGGGACTCTCAAGTGTCTTCTCCAACACCACAGTTCAAAACAATCAATTCTTTGGTGCTCAGCCTTCTTCACAGTCCAACTCTCACATCCATACATGACCACAGGAAAAACCATAGCCTTGACTAAACAGACCTTAGTCGGCAAAGTAATGTCTCTGCTTCTGAATATGCTATCTAGGTTGCTCATAACTTTTCTTCCAAGGAGTAAGCGTCTTTTAATTTCATGGCCGCAGTCACCATCTGCAGTGATTTTGGAGCCTCAAAAAATAAAGTCTGACACTGTTTCCACTGTTTCCCCATTTATTTCCCATGAAGTGATGGGACCGGATGCCATAATTTTCGTTTTATGAATGTTGAGTTTTAAGCCAACTTTTTCACTCTCCTCTTTTACTTTCATCAAGAGCCTTTTTAGCTCCTCTTCACTTTCTGCCTTAAGGGTGGTGTCATCTGCATATCTGAGGTTATTGATATTTCTCCTGGCAATCTTGATTCCAGCTTGTGTTTCTTCCAATCCAGCATTTCCCTTGATGTACTCTGCATATAAGTTAAATAAGCAGGGTGACAATACACAGCCTTGACGTACTCCTTTTCCTATTTGGAACCAGTCTGTTGTTCCATGTCCAGTTCTAACTGTTGCTTCCTGGCCTGCATACAGGTTTCTCAAGAGGCAGGTCAGGTGGTGTGTTATTTCCATCTCTTTCAGAATTTTCCAGTTTATTGCGATCCTTAGCTCTTGTCATTTGGTAAAAGTCATCCTAATAGGTACAATGTGATATCCCACTGGGGTCTTAATTTGCATTTCCCTAACAAAGGTCCGTCTAGTCAAGCCTATTGTTTTTCCAGTGGTCATGTACGGATGTCAGAGTTGGACTGTGNCAGAATTTTCCAGTTTATTGCGATCCTTAGCTCTTGTCATTTGGTAAAAGTCATCCTAATAGGTACAATGTGATATCCCACTGGGGTCTTAATTTGCATTTCCCTAACAAAGGTCCGTCTAGTCAAGCCTATTGTTTTTCCAGTGGTCATGTACGGATGTCAGAGTTGGACTGTGAAGAAAGCTGAGCACCAAAGAACAGATGCTTTTGAACTGTGGTGTTGGAGAAGACTCTTGAGAGTCCCTTGGACTGCAAGGAGATCCAACCAATTCATCCTAAAGGAGATCAGTTTTGGGTGTTCATTGGAAGGACTGATGCTGAGGCTGAAACTCCAGTACTTTGGCCATCTCATGAGAAGAACTGACTCATTGGAAAAGACTCTGATGCTGGGAGGGATTGGGTGCAGGAGGAGAAGTGGACGACACAGGGTGAGATGGCTGGATGGCATCACTGACTTGATGCACATGAGTTTGGGTGAACTCTGGGAGTTGGTGATGGACAGGACGGCCTGGCGTGCTTATTTATGGAGTCGCAAAGAGTCAGACACGATTGAACGACTGAACTGAACTGAATGAATGTTGATGTTCAATCATATATATATATGTGTGTGTGTGTGTGTAGGCTATTTTTATGTTTTCTTTTGAAAAAAATGTCTGTTCAGACCCTTTGCCTCCTTTTAATTTGGAGTATTTGCTTTTTATTTTGAGTTGTATGTATTCTTTACACATTTTGGAGTTAATTCCTTAACAGATATGTGTTTTGTGCATACGTTTTTCTCATTCTGTAGATGCCTTTTCAATTTATTGGCTACTTCCTTTATTGTGCATGATCTTCTTATGTAAGATAGTCTTATCTGTTTATTTAGTTCTAGTTGCTTGTGCTTTTGGTAGCTTATTCAAGAAATTATTAGTTGGACTAGCTTAGTGTTTCTTAAGGGAAAACTTAAGGAACAAATTCAGATCTTGAGGAGAAATGAAAGCCACCAGAATATAATCATGCTATCACATTTTATTCTTCACCAGTCATAACTCATTTCTCACCTCTTAGTCCTATTGTTACTAAACAGAGATATTAATATTGCTTTAAAAAATTTTTAAGAATGATAGAATGTATAAAGAGTGATATGTATGTATTTAATGAAATCTTTGATACCAAGTGGACACAGGAATGTCGTTAAAATACATCAATCAAAAAATTACACAATATGCTATAGGTTGTATAAATTTTGAGTTTGCAGAAAAACAATAAAATGTAGTAAAATGTATTGACAAGTAGAAAAGCATTTAACTCTCTCAATATTTAATTTAGAAATCTCTGCATCATTATGAAACTTAAGTGAGATTTAAAATAAAATACTACTTGTTTTAACTTCAGCTACTCCTTTCTAGCTGTGTATTCCTTTTCCTCTCGTAAACTAATAACAATAAATCCTACAGTTTATTACAAGATTTAACTTAGATTAGTTTATAAGACATTGTGATATTTAAATTTATAAACAGCATCTTGCTCTTATTTTCCCCCGTCCCTAGTAAATTCTGGCACATGGCAGAAATTTAGTACAAATTTTTGAATCAATGAATGAGAGTATGTTATTATCCTGCTCCTATTGTGTCATTATTAGTATATATTATGAATCTCAAAAGAAAAATGAAAAGAGTAAAAGAAGAAAAAGGAAACTGATAGATCACAAAAGCCCTCAGTTTTCATAGAAATATTAAGAAAACTAAATCTCAAGAAATTTAACATTGGTCATGGTCCCAAGATGGTGGAGGAATCGGATGGGGAGCCCAGTTTCATCTAAAGGTCATTTGGATACTGAGCAACTTTCACAAAACAACTTCTGAACTCTTGCAGAGGACACCTGCCATACACAAAGGCAGCCCATTCTCTTTGAAAGGAAGTAGGATATAATATAAAAAACAAACAGAGAGACAAAAGAGGCAGGGAGAGAGACCCATCCTGGGGAGGGAGTTGTGAAGGAGGAGAAATTTCCAAACTGTAGGAAACCCTCTCAGTTTTGGAATCTCAGAGAGCAACATAACCCAGAGAAAAACAAGCAAACAAACAAACAAAAACACACACACAGAATAAGGGCCTAACCACCTCTGTCAGCCAAGAAGTAGCCCAGAAGCTAACCTCTGCCACCAGCGATCAGGGGATGGGCAAGGAGGTGAGGGTGGCATCATCAGTCCTTAAGGTAAGGACTGGGCCTGAATGCCCTGAATGCCCAATCTGAGGGAGCTATCGTGAGATAGCAATACAAACTTTGGGATTGCTGAGAGGAAAAAAAAGAGAGAGAGAACTTTCCTGCACAAGGCTCTAATCCCACAGCATGGCCCACTCATAGAACAAAGCATTGAGTGAATACCAAAGGAGAGCTAGCCAGATGCATACAGGGCCTTCCCCACCGCTGAAGGCAGAGAGGCAGGCTTACGTCAGCCAGAGCCTGAAGGCAACGAGATGCTCCAATCTTGGCCTCAGAGACAGCATTTTCCACCAAACTGTGAGCAGGCTCCCAGTTGCTAACTACATCTTCCTGGGATCCTAGATGGTTGACATCCACCAGGAGGGTCACAGTCTGAAAACAGCTCCCAGAAAAGACACATGGCACACCTGAGTTGGTGCTCTCGTGGCACACAGGGAAACTGAGCTGCCAGTATGGGGGAGGTGATTAAGATGCACAGCCTGCCTGGGACAGTGTGCTCACAAGCACCTGGTCACCTGAGTTGCCTGGACCTGGGAAGGGCACAAAACTCAAGGCCTGCTTTGGACAGTGCTCTGAAGAGAATGCTGGAGCCTGAGCAGTGTAGACCTGGAAAGCACACACCACTATGAACTGGGGCAAACCCAGTGTGGTCCATACACTGAAGGTGCTCCCCGAACATGCCAGTGATATTTATTTCCAGTATTCCTCCCTCCCCACAACACAACTGAACAAGTGAACCTAAATAAGTGACTGCCTTCACCCCCTTGTGTCAAGGTGGAAGTTAAACACCAAAGAAACTTGCAAACAGAGGAAGCAAAAATAAACAAAGAAGAGAAAACTGCTCTGGAAGTGACAGATGGAGCAGTCTTGAGGCTACTGTAAGAATAAGACTGAAAGCAGATGCAGGAGGTTAAACTTAAAAATTTGAGAACATCAGAGAAGTCCTGACTATAGGGAACATTAGTAGACAAGAACTCATTTGAAAGACTCCATGTCTACACTGAAACCAAGCTCCACCCAAGAGCCAAAAACTTCCAGAGCAAGACATGCCACGTTAATTTTCAAGCAAAGCAGGAACACAGCTCTGAGCATTAAAAGACAAGCTGCCTAAAGCCATGCCAAACCCATAGACACCTCAAAACTCACTACTGAACTCTTATTTATACTCCAGAGAGAAAAGATCCAGCTCCACCCACTATAACACTGATGCAAGCTCCCATAACCAGGTAACCTTGACAAGCAGCGAGTCAAATCCCACCTACAGGGAGCAGACTCCACAATAAAGAACCATGAACATCCAACCTACAGAATGGGCACCCCAAACAGAGCAATCTAAACAAAATGAAAGACAGATAAATATTCAGCTGGTAAAGGAATATGATAAATACCCATGAAACCAAACAAAAGAGGAGATAGGGAATCCACCTGAAAAAAAATTCAAAAAAAAAAAGATAGTGAAGATGACCCAAAATTTTAAAAACAAAACAAAGTTACAGATAAGCAGATTAGAGGCAAGGGTTGAGAAGAAATAAGAAATGTTTAACAAAGACCTAGAAGAAATAAAGGAAAGTCAATCAATAACGAATAATGTAATAACTGAGATCAAAAGAACTCTGGAGGGAACCAGCAATAAAATAACTGAAGCAGAAGAGAGAATAAGTGAGGTGGAAGTTAGAGTGGTGGAAATAAATGAAGCAGAGAGGAAAAAAGAAAAAAAGAATTTAAAGAAATAAAGATTTCTTAAAAGAAGTCTTTCTTAAAGGAAGGTCTTAAAAGTTACTTCTTAAAAGAAAGACCTCTGGAACAATGTTAAATGCCCCAAAATTCAAATCATAGGAGTCCCAGAAGAAGACAAAAAGAAAGGCCATTAGAAAGTACTTGAGGAGGTAATATCTGAAAATTTCCCCCAAAATGGGGAAGGAAATAGCCTTCCAAGTCCAAGAAACTCAGAGAGTCCCAAACAGGATAAATGCAAGATGAAACACCCCAATAAACATATTAAACTAACAAAGATGAAACACAAACAGCAAATATTAAAAGCAGCAACAATAACACAAATAATACACAAGGGGATTCCCATAAGGATAACAGCTGATTTTTCCACAGAAACTCTTCAGACCAGAAGGGAATGGCAGGACATACTTAGAGTGATGAAAGAGCAAAACTTACAACCCAGATTACTCTATCCAGCAAAGATCTCATTCAGATATGAAGGAGAAATCAAAAGCTTTACAGACAAGCAAAAGCTGAGAGAATTCAGCACCACCAAACCAACTCTTTAACAAATGCTAAAGAATCTTCTCTAGACAGGAAACACAGAAAAGATTTATAAAATCAAACAAAAAATAGCAAAGTAAATGGCAACAGGATCAAAGATACAATAATTACCTTAAATGTAAACGAGTTGATTGCCCTAACCAAAAGACAAAAACTGGCTGAATGGATACTGTCAGGGAACATTTAACAGGAGGATTCCTGCATGTTGTTTTCTATTTCTCAAGGATTCTCTGTTCCTTATTGGTTTCTATTCTGAGAACGAGTAGAGTTGCATGCAGTTCTCAGGACTAAGGTCATAGGATGAGACATGCAGTGACTCTTTTCAGTGGCAGCGACTTTGTATATATTCAGTTCAGTTCAGTTCAGTCACTCAGTCATGTCTGATTCTTTATGACCCCATGAATCGCAGCACGCCAGGTCTCCCTGTCCATCACCCATCTCCCGGAGTTCACTCAAACTCACGTTCATTGAGTCGGTGATGCCATCCAGCCATCTCATCCTCTGTTGTCCCCTCTTCCTCCTGTCCCTAATCCTTCCCAGCATCAGAGTCTTTTCCAATGAGTCAACTCTTCGCATGAAGTGGCCAAAGTGCTGGAGTTTCAGCTTTAGCATCATTCCTCCCAAAGAACACCCAGGGCTAATCTTTTTTAGAATGGATTGGTTGGATCTTCTTGCAGTCCAAGGGACTCTCAAGAGTCTTCTCCAACACCACAGTTCAAAAGCATCAATATTGTGTCTATTGATAAAATTTCATCCTGTGTAATAGCTGAATAATCATCTTACTAAAGATATATAAGCCTGCATTTCTGCTAATTAAGCACCCTTTTTTCATCAGAGCTTGGGTCCCCATGCCTTTCTTTCTTTCTCTCTTTCTTTCTCTCTCTCTCTCTCTCTCTTTCACTTTCTTATCACCAACTCCAGACTGCCAGGTTCTGGTCCATTAAAGGACCACAACAGGATACAAAAACAGGACCCCTATATACCTACATATGTTGTCTACAAGAGATACACCTGAAACCAAGGGACACATACAGACTGAAAATGAAGGGCTGGAAAAAGATAGTCATGCAAATAGAGACCAAAAGATAGCAGGAGTAGCAATACTCATATCAGATAAAATAGTCTTTGAATTAAAGAGATAAAAAAGGACACTACATAATGATCAAAGGATCAATCCAAGAAGAAGATATAACAGTTATAAATATATATGCACCCAACATAGAATCAGCTCAATATGTAAGGCAAATGCTAACAAGTATGAAAAGGGAAATTAAGAGTAACACAATAATAGTGGGATAATTTAATACCCCTCTCACACCTATGGATAGATTGACCAAACAGAAAATTAGGAAGGAAACACAAACTTTAAATGATACAATGTACCAGTTAGACCTAACTGACATCTATGAGACATTTCACCCCCCAAAAATGAATTTCACCTTTTCCTCAAGTGCATACATAACAGTCTCAAGGATAGAGCTGATCTTGGGCCATAAATTTAGCTTTGGTAAATTAAAAAAAAAAAAAGAGAGAAATTATTTCAAACATCTTTTGTCATCACAACGCAATAAAATTAGATGTCAACTACAGGAAAAATAAATATTAAAAATACAACTGTATGGAGGCTATATAACATGCTTCTGAATTACCAGTAAATCATGGAATAAATCATAAAGGAAGACAAAATATGCACAGAGACATTTGAAAATATCACAACAACCCTAAATCTATGGGATTCAGTAAAAGCAGTACTAAGGGAAAGTTCATAGTATTACACACTTACCTCAAGAAACAAGAGAAACATAAAATAAATAGCCTAACTTTACACCTAAAGAAACTAGACAAAGAAGAAAAACTCTAGGATTAGTAAAAGGAGAGAAATCATAAAAATTAGAGCAGATAAATGAAAGATAAACAAATGAGACTATAGCAAAAATCAATAAAACTAAAAGCTGATTATTTCAGAAGATAAATAAAATAGATGAAGCATTAGCCAGATGCCTCAAGAAAAAAAGGGAGAAGAATCAAATCAACAAAATTAGAAACGAAAATAGAAAAATCAAAACAACACAGAAATAGAAAGGATTGTGAGACTATTATAAGTAACTATATATCTACCTAAAGAAACAAAAGATCTATAGAAAGAAAATTACAAAACACTTATGAAAGAAATCAAAGATGATACCAATAAATGGAGAAGTATGCCGTGTTCATGGATTGGAAAAATCAATATAGTGAAAATGAGTATACTACCCAAAGCAATCTATAGATTCAATGCAATCCCTATCAAGCTACCAACTGTATTTTTCAGAGATCTAAAACAAATAATTTCACTATTTGTGTGAAAATACAAATACCTTGAATAGCCAAAGCAATTTTGAGAAAGAAGAATGGAACTGGAGGAATCAAGCTGCTTGATTTCAGACTATACTACAAAGCTCCAGTCATCAAGAAAAATAAAATACTGACACAAAGACAGAAGTATAGATTAGTGGAATAAAACAGAAAGGCCAGAGATAAATCTACACACCTATGGCCACCGAATCTTTGACAAAGGAGGAAAAATATACAGTGGATAAAAGACAATCTCTTTAAGAAGTGGTGTTGGGAAAACTGGTTAAGCACCTGTAAAAGAATGAAACTAGAACACTTTTTAACACCATACCCAAAAATAAACTCAAAATGGATTAAAGTTCTTTCTGTAAGACCAGAAAGATTTAAACTCCTAGAGGAAAACATAGGCAAAACACTCTCTGACATAAATCACAGCAAGATTCTCTATCACCCACATTCCAGAGTAATGGAAATAAATGTAAAAATAAACAAATGGCACCTAATTAAACTAAAAAGCTTTTGCACAATGGAGGAAACTATAAGCGAGGTGAAAAGACAGCCTTCAGAATGAGAAGATAATAGCAAACAAAGAAACTGACAAAGAATTAATCTCAAAAATATACAAACAGCTCATGTAGCTCAATGCTAGGAAAATAAATGATCCAATCAAAAATTGGGGCCTAAGTACTAAACAGACATTTCTCCAAAGAAGGCATACAAATGGCTAAAAAACATGAAGAAATGCTCAACATCACCTATTATCAGAGAAATGCAAATCAAAACCACAATGAGGTACCGTCTAATGGAAGTCTAAATGGCTGCCATCAAAATGTCTACAAACAATAAATTGCTGGAGAGGGTGTGGAGAAAAGGGAGCTCTCCTCTTACACTGTTGGTTGGAATGCAAACAGTACAGGCATCCTGGAGAACAATGAAGAGATTCCTTTAAAAACCTGTAAATAGAACTGCCATATGACCCAGCAATCCTATTGCTGGGCATACACACTGAGGAAACCAGAATTGAAAGAGACGTGCACCTCGATGTTCATTGCAGCACTGTTTACAATACCTAGGACATGGTCCATCAGCAGGCAAATGGATAAGAAATTGTGGTACATATACACAATGGAATATTACTTATCTATTAAAATGAACACATTTGAATCAGTTCTAATGAGGTGTATGAAACTGGGGCCTATTATACAGAATGAATTAAGTCATAAAGAAAACCACCAATATAGTATATTAATGGATATATATGGAATTTAGAAAGATTGATGATAACCATGACCCTATATGCAAGCCAGCAAGAGACAAAGATATAAAAAAACAGACTTTTGGACTCTGTCGGAGAAGTTGAGAGTGGGATAATTTGAGAGAATAGCAATGAAACATGTATATTATCATATGTGAAATAGATGACCAGTCCAAGTTCGATGCATGGAACAGAGCACTCTAAGCCATTGCACTGGGACAACCCAGGGGGATGGGATGGGGAGGGTTGTGGGAGGGGGTTCGTGATGCAGGACACATGTACACCCATGGCTGATTTCATGTCAATGTATGGCAAAAGCCACCACAATATTGTAAAGTAATTAGCCTCCAATTGATATGAAAAGTGAAAGTGAAGTCATTCAGTCACGTCCGACTCTTTGTGACCACATGGACTGTAGCCTACCAGGCTACTCCATCCTTGGGATTTTCCAGGCAAGAATAATTGGAATGGATTGCCATTCCTTCTCCAGGGGATCTTTCCAACTCAGAGATCAAACCTGGGTTTCTTGCATTGCAGGCAGACCCTTCGTCTGAGCCACCAGGGAAGCCAATTAATATAAGTCAATTAATTTACAAAAAAGAAATTCAACATTGGCACGTACTGCATAATTACTCAGTAATATTAGTTGTTCAAAGTATTACATAGTTGTTCACTTAAAGAAAGAAAATATTTGAATGTCTTAGAAATGTTTTTTAAAATTGTTTTAAATACTGTAGCAAAATAAATAATGTCATGCTCCTCTTAATGCCTTTATAACCTTCTTCACTATGTGCTGTAAAACAAGCCACCAGATGGTGAAGTCTACCTGTATACATTATTTCCTTATCTTGCAATGGGTAATCATCATTGTTTTTTGATATTATAATTATTCATTAATGACTTTTCAAATATAAAGGCCAAGAGACCCTTTTTCATTTCTTCTAAGAAATTTCAGGTAACTTCATTTACTTCAATGTGTCTTTCACTATTTTTATTATATGTATTTACTTATTTTTATATTAAATTTTTATCAGACAGAAAATTGATATGAAACTACTGAGTTCCCATGTATTTCCTCACTGACACAAAAATTTATCCTATTATTTAAAGTTTGCATAAGTGCTGAGCTTTGGTTATAATTAATGAAGTAGAATTGATGCATTTACTAAAGTTAATACTTTACATTAGAGCTTATGCTTTATATTGTAGCTTCTATAGATTTTAACAAATGTAAAGCACACATCCATCATTTCTGTATCATATAGAATAATTTCATTACCCTAAAAATCTCCTTTGTTCCACCTATTCATCCCTCTTCCCCTTAAATCCCCAGCAATCACTGATCTCTTCACATTCTCCATAGGTTGCCTTTTCCAAATTGTTGCATAATTGAATTCATACAGTATGTAGCCTTTTCAGATGGACTTTTTTCACTTAAAGTGATTTTAAATCTTATATTTTTATTTTTTCTATTTCTATAGACTTTTTCTTTTTTATTGATGAAAAATACTCTAATATATGAACACCCATCCACCTATTAAAAGACGTATTGTCTACCTTTAAGTTTTAAAAATTTTGAATGGAAGTGATATAAAATTTTGTGTGAGGATTCTTCTACGGATATAAGTTTTTAACTTAGTTGTCCAAATATAAGTGGAATTGTTGTGGATTATAGTCTAGTTTTGTAAGAAACTCACAAACTATTTCCTTTTTATGGAATGCTTTTCCCTCAACTATATTCCCTCAATTATATTTCCCTTATATATGTTCTCCAAATATTCTTCTATACTCCTCATACACTGTTCTTGGGAAATGATACATACATAACTGAGTTGACCTAATGCTGAGACTCATAAATTTCTTCTGAGTAGCCTTGCTTGCGTGTGTTAGTTGCTCAGTCGTGTCCTACTCTTTTTGGCCCCATGAACTGTATGCCACTAGCTCCCTCTGTCCATGGAATTCTCCAGGCAAGAATACTAGAGTGGGTTGCCATTTCCTTCCCAGGGATCTTCCTGACCCAGGGATTGAACCCATGTCTCCTTCATTGTAGGTGGTCTCCTGCATTACAGGTGGATTCTTTACTGATTGAACCACCTGCTCAGAAGCACACTTGCTACTTGGAAATAGTTTTTATCCCTCCCCTGCCTCATGTCCCTTATCTAGTCACTAAATAAATGTATAGATACAAGTCTTGTGTGTACGTTTATCATTACTTATATTACCCTAATACATATTTAAATGTTTATATTTTGCTCAAAATTAATTTATGGCTCCTCATTGTCTTCAAAGTAAAATCACACTTCAGCATGTTTTATGCAGTCGTATTTGATATATTTTTCATAGTCCTCATTTCTAGCATTATATGTATTATTACAAAAACACAAGTGAATATTTAACTGTTTAAATGATATCTCTAAATAAAGTTTTCCACATGCTCTTCTCACAGCCAGAAACGACTATTCCTCCCCTGTATTTATATTTATTGAAAAAAGTATTTCTAAAACAATTTATACAAGTGTTTCTTCTTCAAGGCTACTGTGACTCTCATTTGCTAACTTGTATTTACACTATAGTTTTTCTAATCTTGTACTATTGTGCTGGAGTTAACCATGTTTTGTAAGTTTTCCTGACTCTTTGTTATGCTAAAAAACACCTTGAAAACAAAGATCTCCTCTTTTCCATCAAGTAGATCCCAAACAACCCAAACAGAGCCTTAAACAGTGCCTCAGTTCAGTTCAGTTAATTTCAGTCACTCAGTCGTCTCCGATTCTTTGGGACCCTGTGAACTGAAGCACGCCAGGCCTCCCTGTCCATCACCAACTCCCAGAGTTCACTCAGACTCATGTCCATCGAGTCAGTGATGCCATCCAGCCATCTCATCCTCTCCCAATCATCTTCCCTTCATCATCTCCTCCTCTCCCTCATCATCTCCTGCTCCTAACCCCTCCCAGCATCAGAGTCTTTTCCAATGAGTCAACTCTTCGCATGAGGTGGCCAAAGTATTGGAGTTTCAGCTTCAACGTCACTCCTTCCAATAAACACCCAGGACTGATCTTCCTTAGAATGGAATAGTTGGAACTCCTTACAGTCCAAGGGGCTCTCAAGAGTCTTCTCCAACATCACAGTTCAAAAAAATCAATTCTTTGGCACTCAGCTTTCTTCACAGTCCAACTCTCACAGCCATACATGACCTCTGGAAAAAACATAGCCTTGACTAGATGGACCTTTGTTGGCAAAGTAATGTCTCTGCTTTTGAATATGCCATCTAGGTTGGTCATAACTTTCCTTCCAAGGTGTAAGCGTCTTTTAATTCCATGGCTGCAGTCACCATCTGCAGTGGTTTTGGAGCCCAAAAAAATAAAGTCTGACATTTTTTCCACTGTTTCCCCATCTATTTCCCATGAATTGATGGGACCAGATGCCATGGCAGGTAGTAAATGCTCACGAATTATTTGTTGTTTTAGTAACAGTAACTTATACAATGACTGAGGCTTTTGAATGAGTTGATTTTCAGCTTTAGGGAAGGTCAGCTTATTATAATCTTCTCTTGTAAAAAATAATGAAGAAAGACATGTGCAATTAAAAAGAATACTTAGGACTTTGCCCTTTCACATTTGAAAGGGCAAAGATGATATATACTTCTACTTCATACAACTTGTGAAAGAGAAAATATTTCTTTTGGACAGAGAAAAATGTGACTGGTTTCTAAAAAACAAAAGTAAAAGAAATAAATCTCTATATATTGTGCTGTGAAATGACTTGAGTAAAAAAGAATTCTGAGGCAAAATTTTTATTCAAATTAATCAAATATTTAATACAATATCCCAAAACAATTTTATAATTTCAATGATAGTTCAAATGAGAGATATTTTTCAGTGAGTAATACTTTATCTCTGAACATATGGAAATAACAAACATCAAAAAGCAACACAGAGTGGGATTTTTTTTTCTGTTTAGTTGAGCTTGTTTATGTTTTTGCACTAAATTTGCAATTGATTTAAGTTATTTTGCATAGGCTACAAACATATCAAGCCAAATGAAAACATTTTAAATTAGTAAGCTCACAGAAATTTTGCTCATCTGTGGATTGAAACGTCTTTTTTTGGGGTATTAGTTCTAAAAGGTCTTGTAGGTCTTCATAGAACTGTTCAGATTCTTCAGTGTTACTGGTTGGGGCATAGGCTCGGATTACTGTAATATTGAATGGTTTGCCTTGGAAATGAACAGAGATCATTCTGTCCTTTTTGAGATCGCATCCAAGTACTGCATTTTGGACTCTTTTGTTGACCATCATGGCTACTCCATTTCTCCTAAGGGATTCCTGCCCGCAGTAGTAGATATAATGGTCATCTGAGTTAAATTCACCCATTCTGGTACATTTTAGTTCTCTGATTCCTAGAAAGTAGACATTCACTCTTGCCGTCTCTTGTTTGACCACTTCCTATTTGCTTTGATTCGTTCATTCACGTCAGGACCTGACATTCCATGTTCCTATGCAATATTGCTCTTTACAGCATCAGGCCTTGCTTCTATCACCAGTCACATTCAAAACTGGGTGTTATTTTTGCTTTGCCTCCACCCTTTCATTCTTTCTGGAGTTATTTCTCCACTGATCTCCAGTAGCATATTGGGCACCTACTGATCTGGGGAGTTCCCCTTTCTGTATCCTACCATTTTGCCTTTTCATACTGTTCATGGGGTTCTCAAGGCAAGAATACTGAAGTGGTTTGCCATTCCCTTCTCCAATGGACCACTTTCTGTCAGACCTCTCCACCATGACCCTCCTGTCTTGGGTGGCCCCACACAGCATGGCTTAGTTTCATTGAGTTAGACAAGGCTGTGGTCTGTGTGATCAGATTGGCTAGTTTTCTGTGATTGTGGTTTCAGTGTGTCTGCCCTCTGATGCCCTCTCACAAAACCTACCGTATTACTTGGGTTTCTCTTACCTTGGACGTGGGGTATCTCTTCACGGCTGCTCCAGCAAAGCCCAGCCGCTGCTCCTTACCTTGAACGAGGGATATCTCATCATGGCCACCCCTCCTGACCATGGATGTGGAGTAGCTCTTCTCGGCCCTCCTGCGCCCACACAGCTTCCACTCCATGGACTTCTGGTTGCTCCTCTCAGCAGCCTCCCCTGACCTTTGGCATGTGGTAGCTCCTCTCGGCCATCACCTGTGACCTCTGGGATGGAATAGCTTGTCTTGGCCACTGTCTCTGACCTCAGAAGTAGGGTAGCTCCTCTCGGCTGCTCCTCTCAGCCCATCATCCCACTTTTATTACTGTGTCCCCCCAAAGTAGACCCTTGGCAGCTTCCTTTTTCAGACCTTCTAAGAAGCAGATGAGTACCATTATTGAAGGAATGCAAAAGTAGGAAGTCAACAAACACCTGGAGTAACAGACAAATTGGGCCTTGGAGTATGGAATGAAGCAGGGCAAAGGCTAATAGACTTTTGCCAAGAGAATGCACTGGTTATAACACTTTCTTCCAAAAACACAAAAAAGACTCTACACATGGACATCACCAGATGGTCAACACTGAAATCATATTGATTATATTCCTTGCAGCCAAAAGAGAGAAACTCTATAGTGTCAGCAAAAACAAGACCAGGAGCTGACTGTGGCTCAGATCATGAACTCCTTATTGCCAAATTCAGACTTAAATTGAAGAAAGTGGGGAAAACAACTATACCATTCAGATATTACCTAAATCAAATCCCTTATGATTATATAGCGAAAGTGAGAAATAGAATTAAAGGACAAGATCTGATAAAGTGCGTGATGAACTATGGAAGGAGGTTCGTGACATTGTACAGGAGACAGGGATTAAGACCATCCCTATGGAAAAGAAAAGCAAAAAAGCAAAAGGGCTGTCTGAGGAGGCCTTACAAATAGCTATGAGAAGAAGAGAAGCAAAACGCAAAGGAGAAAAGGAAAAATATAAACATCTGAATGCAGAGTTCCAAACAATAGCAACGAGAAATAAGAAAGCCTTCCTCAGTGATCAATGCAAAGAAATAGAGGAAAACAACAGAATGGGAAAGACTAGAGATCTCTTCCAGAAAATTAGAGTTACCAAGGGAACATTTCTTGCAAAGATGGGCTCGATAAAGGACAGAAATGGTATGGATCTAACAGAAGCAGAAGATATTGAGAAGAGGTGGCAAGACTACACAGAAAAAAAACATACAAAAGAGAGCTTCACAACTCAGATAATCACGATGGTGTGATCACTCACTTAGATCCAACATCCTGGAATGTGAAATCAAGTGGGCCTTAGAAAGCACCACTATGAACAAAGCTACTGGAGGTGATGGAGTTCCAGTTGAGGGATTCCAAATCCTGAAAGATGATACTATGAAAGTGCTGCACTCAATATGCCAGCAAATTTGGAAAACTGAACAGTGGCCACAGGACTGGAAAAGGTCAGTTTTCACTCCAATCCCAAAGAAAGGCAATGCCAAAGAATGCTCAAACTACCACATAATTACATTCAACTCACATGCTAGTAAAGTAATGCTCAAAATTCTCCAAGCCAGGCTTCAGCAATATGTGAACCCTGAACTTCCAGATGTTCAAGTTGGTTTTAAAAGAGGCAGAGGAACCAGAGATCAAATTGCCAACATCCATTGTATCATGGAAAAAGCAAAAGAGTTCCAGAAAAACATCTATTTATGCTTTATTGACTATGCCAAAGCATTTGATTGTGTGGATCACAATAAAGTGGAAAATTCAGAAAGAAATGGGAATACCAGACCACCTGACCTGCCTCTTGAGAAATCTGTATGCAGGTCAGGAAGCAACAGTTAGAACTGGACATGGAACAACAGACTGATTCCAAATAGGAAAAGGAGTACGCCAAGCCTGTATATTGTCACCCTGCTTGTTTAACTAATATGCAGAGTACATCATGAGAAACGCTGGGCTGGAAGGAGCACAAGCTGGAATCAAGATTCCCAGGAGAAATATCAATAACCTCAGATAGGCAGATGACACCACTTTTATGGCAGAAAGTAAAGAGGAACTAAAAAGCCTCTTGATGAAACTGAAAGAGGAGAGTTAAAAAGTTGGCTTAAAGCTCAACATTCAGATAACGAAGATCATGGTTTCTGGTCCCATCACTTCATGGGAAATAGATGGGGAAATAGTGGTAACAGTGTCAGACTTTATTTTTGGGGGGGCACAAAAATCACTGCAGATGATGACTGTAGCCATGAAATTAAAAGACACTTACTCCTTGGAAAGGAAGTTATAACCAACCTTGATACCTTGATAGTATATTGAAAAGCAGAGATATTACTTTGCCAACAAATGTCCATCTAGTCAAGGTTATGGTTTTTCCAAGGGTCATGTATGTATGTGACAGTTGGACTGTGAAGAAAGCTAAGTGTTGAAAAATTGATGATTTTGAACTTTGGTCTTGGAGAAGACTCTTGAGAGTCCCCTGGACTGCAAGGATATCCAACCAGTCCATCCTAAAGGAGATCAGTCCTGGGTGTTCATTGGAAGGACTGATGCTGAAGCTGAAACTCCAGTACTTTGGCCACCTCATGCGAAGAGTTGACTCATTGGAAAAGACTCTGATGCTGGGAGGGATTGGAGGCAGGAGGAGAAGGGGACAACAGAGGATGAGATGGCTGGATGGCATCACCGACTTGATGGACATGAGTTTGAGTGAACTCCGGGAGTTGATGATGGACAGGGAGGCCTGGCGTGCTGTGATTCACGGTGTCACAAAGACTCGGCCACAACTGAGTGACTGAACCAAACTGATGGATTGATACTCTATTTAATGTTTGCTAAATATATGTTTTAGTGCAGAATGTTTTGATGAATTATCAATGTGTTAATAAACAAAAACAATATTGCCCTTGCAGAAATACCAGGCACATACAGGAGACTTATACATTAAATCTCCAGTGAAAATTAATCTGCCAAATACTACTACGTTCAACTACCTCTGGGGAAAACATTTGTCTCTTATCTAGTGAGCTTAAGAGGATACACTCTTTGAGTAGCAGAGGGAATTGGAAAGCAAATGAACAAACAAAACTTGTATCAGTTATACCACCCTTAAGTGTCCTTGAAAACAAAAATGCTTGAAAATGCTTTAAATTAGACAGAAAATTGAAAATTGAATGTTTTAGTGCTCTAAGGAAGTTTGTAATTTATACAAAATTTATTCCAATATCAAGAATAAATTAATAATTTCCCTCTAGTTAATTTTGGTGGCATATATTTACCTGTATTAAAAAGAATCCTCTACATAATAATTTCTAAAGTATTGGTGATGTGCTGTGCAGTGCTTAGCTGCTCAGTCATGTCTTACTCTTTGTGAGCCCATGGATTCGCATGCTTGCCAGTTTATCTGTTCTTGGGGATCCTCCAGGCAGGAATCCTGGAATGGGTTGCTGTGCCCTTCTCCAGGGGTTCTTCATAACCCAGGGACTTAACCCAGGTCTCCCAAATTGGAGGCATTCTTTACTGTCTGAGACACCAGGAAAGCCCATGAATCCTGGAGTGGGTAGCCAATCCCTTCTCCAGGGGATCTTCCTGAAGGAATCAAACTGATGTCTCCTGCATTGCAGGCAGATTCTTTACCAACTGAACTACTAGGGAAGCCCTAAGTGTTGGTTGTTGTTCTTGTTCAGTCACCCAGTCATGTCAGACTCTTTGCATCTCCATGGACTGCAGCATGCCAGACCTCACTGTCCCTCAGCATCTCCTGGAGTTTTCCCAAGTTCATGTTCATTGTGTTGGTGATTCAGTCCAGCCATCTCATCCTCTGATGCCCTCTTCTCCTTTTGCCCTCAATCTTTCCCAGTGTCAGAGACTTTTCCAGTGAGTCAGTTCTTCTCATCAGGTGGCCAAAGTATTGGAGCTTCAGCTTCAGCATTAGTCCTTCCAGTAAACATCTAGGGTTGATCACCCTTAAGATTGACTGGTTTGATCTCCTTGCTGTCCAAGGGACCTTCAGGAGTCTTTGAAGGCACCACTGTTTGAAGATATCAATTCTTTGGCGTTCTGCCTCCTCCAGTCCAGCTCTCACAACCATATGTGACCACTGGAAAGACCATAGCCTTGACTATACAGACATTTGTTGTCACAGTAATGTCCCTACTTTTCAATACATTATCTAGATTTCTCATTGCTTTCCTGCCAAGAAGTAGCTCTCTTCTGATTTCATGGCTGCAGTCACCATCTGCAGTGATTTTGGAGCCCAAGAAGAGGAAATCTGTCACTACTTCCACCTTTTCTCCTTCTACTCACCATGTAGTAATGGGGCCAGATGCTATGACCTTAGGTTTTTTTTTGTTTGTTTGTTTTTTAATATTTAGTCTTAAGCAAGCCCTTTCACTCTCTTCCTTCACATTCATCAGGAGACTCTTTAGTTCTTCTTTTTCTGCCATTAGAGTGGAATCATCTATATGTCTGAGGTTGTTGGTGTTTCTTCTGCATATATTGATTCCAGCTTGTAACTCAGCCAAGCTGGCATTTCTCATGATGTGCTTTGCCTATAGGTTAAACAAACAGGGTGACAGCAGAATGCACTGTTGTACTCCTTTCTATTGAACCAACTAGTTGTTCCATACAAGGTTCTAACTGTTGCTTTTTGATCCAAATACAGGTTTCTGAGGAGACAGGTAACATAGTCTGGTATTCCCATCTCTCTAAGAGTTTTCTACAGTTTGCCATAATCCACACAGTCAAAGGCTTTAGAATGGTCGATGAAACAAGAGACAGATATTTTTCTGAAATTCTTTTGCTTTCTCTATAACCCAGCAAATGTTAGCAGTTTGATCTATTTTTCCTCTTCCTTTTCTAAACCCTGGATACACATCTGCAAGTTATTGGTTCCCATAATGTTAAAGCCTAGCATGCAAGATTGTAAGCAAGACCTTACTAGCATGGGAGATGAGTGCAATTATCTGATGATTAGCACATTCTTTGGTATTAACCTTCTTGGCGATAGGGATGAAGATAAAATTTTCCAGCCCTGTGGCCACTGCTGGGTCTTCCAGATTTGCTGACATAGTGAATGCAACACTTTGATGGCATCTTCCTTTAGGAATTTAAATAGTTCTACTGGAATTTCATCACATCCGTTAGCTTTAATAAGAGCAGTGCTTTATAAGGCCCACTTGACTTTGTACTCCATAATGTCTGATTCTTGGTGACTAACTGCACCATTGTAGTAATTTGGTTCATTAAGTTTTTTTTATATAATTTTTCCAACTATTCTATCTTCTTGATCACTTCAGCGTCTACTAGTTCTTTACCACTTTTATCCTTTATTGTGCCCATTTTTGGGCAGAATGCTCCTTTGATGCTTCCAATTTTCCTGAAGAGATCTCTAGTCTTTCCTCTTTGTTCTTTTCTTCTAATATTAAGTATTGTTCATTAAAAAAGGCCTTCTTGTCTCTTCTAGGTATTTTTTGGAACTCTGAGTTTAATTGGATGTACCTTTCCCTCTTTCCTTTGCTTTTTTCCTCTTTTTGTTCTTCCACTGTTTGTAAAACCTCCTCAGATAACGAATTTGCCTTCTTTTCATTTTCTTTGGGATAGTTTTGTTCATTGCCTCTTGCATAATACTATGGACCTCTGTCCATAGTTCTTGAAGCACACTGTTAACTCGATCTAGCCCCTTGAACCTCTTTGTTACCTCTACTGTGAATTCATATGGAATTTTATTTAAGTCATACCTGGCTGTCCTATTGTTTTTTTCTGGTTTTCTTTAGTTTAAGCCTGAATTTTGCTATGAGAAACTGATGATCTGAGCCACAGTCAGATGCAGCTGACTGTGGAGATGCAACTGCATCTCCATCTTCAGCTACAAAGAAAGTAACCAATTTGATTTCAGTATTGACCATTTGGTGAAGTCCATGTGTAAAGTCATCCTGTGTTGTTTAAAAAGGATATTTGCTATGACTAGTACTAGTGGTATTGTTTATATGAAATTTTAGTTGTGTGTTCTAAAGAATGGCAACTTTTTTTTCTCTAGTGGGTCAAATACTAAATATTTCAGAGTTTGTGTGTCATTCAGTCTCTGTCACAATCATACCTCTGCTGGTGGAACACAAAAGCAGACATAAACAGTTAATAACAATTGAGTCTGTCTGTGTTCTGATACAATTTTATTTATAATAATGTGGTGAGCAGGACTTGGCCACTAGAGTATAGTTTGCTTATCATTAGCATATGCTGTCAAACAATATCTGTGTACAAAATCATCTCCCGCTAAGAAACACCGTTCTAGAGAGACCAGGGTCAGTGCAGTCACGGATACCTGTTACATTCTGTATACTTAAAATATTTTACCTTTTAAAATAGATATGTTTTAAATATACGTTCTCTAAATAAAAGTGCATGAAGTTTACTGGAACAGAAAACTCAGATGATAAGTACTGTGAGAACAAGAACTCCGTAACTGTTATTTATCTCTAGCTGCAGAATCTGATAGAGGGAACTATCAATAAACATTTATCCAAAAAGCAAATGAATAAAAGTTAGCAAAAATAACTACAATGAACAATGTAGAACTATTTGCCAAGTTTTAAGTTACTATCTTATTTTCCTTAAACACATTTTCTATACTCTCAGGCTCTGTGAAGCATGTTTTCTTAGGTAAGATAATTCTCTGCTAAGTCTTTGCAATAGGGCATGGTGGAAGCTAGAAGGCTGAAAGAAAAGGAAGGAATGTGCAGCGTTTTGTTGTGGTGTCTTTCCTTGTTCTGTTGCCATAACCTTAGCAGAACACAGTGATGGTTTTCCAAACCATGGCACTTTGTCCCATTATTAGCAACCTCCACAACATTTATGAAATTAGAATCATAGAACCCAATGCAGAGGGACTTTATCCTCAAACATCTGAGTTAAAGCTTGAAGGACTCCTACTCTAAATTTCTTAAGATTTAACAATTCTAATCCCTTTTGCTCCTTCACTGTTAGAGATACAGCTATATTTCTTGTTGCTGCCTTCTAAGGCAGGAGGTGAAGGAAACGATAGAGGATAAGATGGTTGGATGGCTTCACTGACTCGATGGACATGAGCTTAAGCAAGCTCTGGGAGTTGGTGGTGGACAGGGAAGCCTGGTGTGCTGCAGTCCATGGGGTCGCAAGAGTCAAACATGACTGAGCGACTGAACTGAACTGATTGGACCCCTTTGCTCCTCCAGCGTTAGAAGTATAGCTATTTATTTTTGCTCTCTGCCTAAGAAAACAACTTCATTTACATTTTTTGCCTTTCGGTTTTTCAATATATAGTTAACAAGTCTGTGTATTAAATTATCTTTGCTAAAGTAATTGCTGTGATTTCTATGCCCAAACTGAATTCTGGATGATACAAACTAAGGGAATAAAAAAACACGGACACCATTCATTCTTTGGTCAGTAAAATGAAGATAGGAGGGCCAAATGACTTAAATAGATGATTTTTAATTGTTTCCTGAAAAGCTTATAGATATTTGACGACTAACCATGTAAACATTTTTAAGGGTGTATGCATGTATGCCAAATCACTTGTCATGTCCAATTCTTTGTGACTCCACAGACTATAACCAGCCAAACTCCTCTGTCCATGGGATTCTCCAGACAAGAATACTGGGTTATTGTGTGCTTCTCCAGAGGATCTTCCAAACTCAAGGTTCAAGCCCACGTCTCGTTTCTCTTGCATCTCTTGCATTGGCAGGTGGTTTTGTTACCAGGAGCACAGCCTGGGAAGCCCTCATTAAGGTTATTTGAGGAAAAGATAATAAGCCTCCTGAGTGGGGGAAAAAAACCACACACACATACACAGAACTATGAAATAGTAAATTTAGAGACTGTGATAATATTTTAATAAGCAGATAGGAAAGATTAATGTGATTACAATGGGACTAGGGTTATACAATACTGGCTATCCTAGGGTATCAATCATTCACTCAATTGCTGTGCTAAATTTAGAACAAGATAGAATTTATCTATAAAGAGATAACATATTCAGTCGAGCTGAAAGACTCATACTAAAGAATTAATTTTACTAATAATAATATAATTAAGAATTCCCCAAAGAAAAATAAATGGAAATTCAGAGAGCTGGAATGAAGAATTAATAAGAAACTTTTAAATTAAGATGTGGTAAGAAAATCTTTTCTGAGGAAGTGACCTTTAAGCTAAGAACCAAAAGACAAAAATTATTTTGGCTAGAATTATAAAGAGAGTTTGCTGTAAATTTGGGCCTTATCCTTGGCTTGGTTGAAAGATTTAAGTATTAAAGTTGCATGATCTTAGTTCTGTTTTAACCTAGAGTCTGTCGTACAGAATGAAGTAACACAAAAAGAGAGAAACATGTACTGTATATTAATACATATATATGGAATCTAGAAAAATGGTCTTGGTTAAACTATTTGTAGGGCAGTAATAGAGACACAATCATAGAGAACAAACTTGTAGACACAGTAGGAGAAGGAATGGATGGGATAAAGTGAGAGAGCAGCATTAGTATATATACACTCAGTTTGGTTCAGTTCAGGGACTCAATCGTGTCCGACTCTTTGTGACCCCGTGGACCACAGTTATGGGTTTTCATAAGTTGGTTTGAAATTATAATAATAGTATAATAGTTATATGTATTTCTTATTGTTTGTTTTTAGATAATATTAAGTGAGAATAATTGTATCCAATTACTTTAAATTTTTTTGACAAGCCAACCCTTACTTTACTTGCTTTCAGTTCTTCTCTATTACTCTACTTGATTCATATTGTCTCCTTGTTATTTGGAATATGCCTAGCTCCTTTCTTAGACCTTTTGCAAGTACTTGCTTTGCCTTCTTCCTGAACAATATTGACTAAACATGACTTTCTTAAACTGTCCTTTGAAATGTCAACTTATTTAATAAACCTTCCTTCAGTTCAGTTCAGTCGCTCAATTGTGTCTGACTGCAACCCCATGAATCTCAGCATGCCAGGCCTCCCTGTCCATCACCAACTCCCGGAGTTCACTCAGATTCACGTCCATCGACTCAGTGATGCCATCCAGCCATCTCATCCTCTGTTGTCCCCTTCTCCTGCCCCCAACCCCTCCCAGCATCAGTCTTTTCCAATGAGTCAACTCTTCACATGAGGTGGCCACAGTACTGGAGTTTCAGCTTTAGCATCATTCCTTCCAAAGAAATCCCAGGACTGATCTCCTCATAATGGATTGATTGAACCTCCTTGCAGTCCAAGGGACTCTCAAGAGTCTTCTCCAACACTACAGTTCAAAAGCATCAATTCTTTGGTGCTCAGCCTTCTTCACAGTCCAACTCTCACATACATACATGACCACAGGAAAAACCGTAGCCTTGACTAGATGAATTTTTGTTGGCAAAGTAATGTCTCTGCTTTTCAAAATGCTACTTAGCTTGGTCATAACTTTTCTTCTGGAACTTAATATAAAATAGCATTTCACTATATCAAAATACATTTGCTTACCATGCTGTATTTTTATTTCTAGCTCTTATCAATGAATTATTTGTTTACCATTGTTGATCCCCACTGGAGTATGAGCTCTGTAACAACTAGAATTTTATCTGCTTCTGCTTTCTTGTATCCCTGGTGTAGGAGGTTAATAAATATTTACTGAAGAACAAATATGAATTAAATATTTTAATACTACACAATAGCTTTCTTTAAGTTTATTAATAGCTTTGGTTTGAAATCTAATTTGTATTACATTAATGTAGCACAGTTGTTCCTAACTGGGAGTGATGAAGGAAATGGCAATCCACTCCAGTATTCTTGCCTGGGAAATCCCATGGACAAAGGAGCCTGGTGGGATACAGTGCATAGGGTCAAAAAAATTGGACATGACTGAAGTGACTGAGCATGCAGTGTAACCCAGTGCTTCTCACCTGAAGGGGGGGGTAGGGTGTAATCTAAGGGTGATTTTATAATATCTGGAGATATTTTTGGTTGTTACAACAGGAGGAGGGTAGTGCTACTGGCATCTAGTGTGCATAGGTCTTGGATGTTGCTAAACAACCTGGAAGGACCTACCTTTATAACAAAGAATTATGCACAAAATATCAATAGTGTCACCATTGTGAAACCTTGATGTAGCCACTCCATTTTCACTTCGATTAGCATGCTCTTGTATTATTTTACTTTATTTTACTTTCAATCCTATTGTGAGTTTATGATTTATATATGCATTTCATTAAATGATTGCCTATGTTTATTTTTTATATTTTAATTAAATAGTTAATCTGTTTAATTCACCATGATTTTTGGTATAGTTGGAACACCTTTATATATGCTGATTATCTCTCTTCCTTATTCTGTTCTTTCCTGAATTCTTTTATATTGATAAAGGAATGTTTTTAGAGTTTTTAAAAACTTTTCACATAAGTGTGAAAATCAGTGAATTTCACAAGTTTAACATACCTCTATGTCCAGCACTCAAATTAAGAAATGGGATTATCACCATCACCCCATGTTGTCATGCTCCCTACCAGTCTCTCTCTAGCTAATGACAAGAAACCACTATTCAGACTTTTTAGCAGCATAGAGAAAGATGTGTGTGTGT
The DNA here is from genome assembly GCA_006410615.1 of Neotragus moschatus. Classification (NCBI taxonomy): domain Eukaryota; kingdom Metazoa; phylum Chordata; class Mammalia; order Artiodactyla; family Bovidae; genus Neotragus; species Neotragus moschatus. The sequence continues at coordinate 12,426 of SJYA01001779.1, read as the reverse complement.
GTGTGTGTGTGTTTTTGGTATGTTAGTTGAATAGATTTATAGAGTATGTGTTATTTTTTCTGATTCTTCGTTCAATATTATGATAAAGAATCATTGTTATTTTCCATGTAGTTGTAGATTTTATGTTCTTGTGGCTCTATCATATTTTGTGAATTTACCAGAGTTAATTTACTCATTCTATGTCTTATAAGCATTTGAATAGTTAACAATTTCAGATGATTATTAATAGCACTGCTATACATACTAGAACAAATCTTTTGTTGAACCCATGTCCACATTAAATCTGAGGATACATCTTTAAGTAAAATCATCAAATAATTTTCCAAATCGGTTGTACAAATGTATACTCTGACAAATGGTACACAGAATTCTGGTTGCTCCCCATTCTTACCAACAATTACTATTTTTCATCTGCTTCATTTGGTACATTCTGTGGTTTAGATCATTGTGGTGTTGTGATTTTATTGATAGCTGATTAAGTTGAAAAAGAATTTTACCTATATTAATTAGGTATTTTGATATCCTTTTTGGTGAAGTATTTTTTTAAATCTTTGTATCTTTTGTCCTCTTTTTTTCATTGAAATTTTTTCTAATTGATTTATTGGAGAACTTTATATGTTTTGCATTTGTCAAATATATGTATTGTGAATATCCTTTTCCTCTTGGGGGTTTGTCAAAAAGTTGGTTTTTAACCACCTTAGTTCTTCTCTATTGGTTTAGAGTACATGCATTCTATTTTAACTACTACTTTTAAAATTTTAACATACACAGGATCATATGTGTACTCTCAAAACTGCATTCAAAAGGATATATTCTTTTACCCATTCACTCATCCTGTGAGAGATCTGCTATCTTTGTTCTAGTATTGTCATTCCTTCTTTTTTTTGTAATCCTACAAATTAGACATTAACTTATCATTATTTTATATAGTTTATGTTTCATAAAATCCATCCATATATTGCATATTTTCTTGTATTTCAGTTCTTCTGTGTAAAGTAGCTTCCTTTTGAAGCAATCCTTTAGAATGGTGATTCTAAAATTTATCATACAGAAAAATAACATGGTAGGCTTGTTGAAACAGAAATTGCTGGGCAACTCAAAAGTGCACAGACTCCTTCTAGGGTGAGACTGGCAACCTGGAGAGGATCCGAGGGAAAACATGGAGATGACACCCACAGTCAGCTCCTGGATGTAAACTTAGAAGCCTGACCCCACTGCAGCATCTTCTGAAGCATGCAAATGGGCCTCCTTCTGAAGTATGCTAATGAGCCTCAGTCAGGGAAAGGTTGGAAATGGGGTGTTTCTATCTACTTCCTCTGTGCTCGGCCTGAAACTCTGTGCCAAGGAGTCAGAAATAGTCTTCGGGCACTAATTTAAAAATATTTCCTCATTTGCAGTTGTACTGTGGGTCTGGACATCAGCCTTATTGGGTTTCAGAGCATCAGGTGGAAGTTTTATAAGTTGAGGTGCTAGATACTGGGCCCAATCCCTTTACTCCTCAAGTGGAAGCTGAGAGTGTGAGTTCTCTTCTGATTGTACAATGTTGTGCTGGGGACGTGGTTTAGGTGACAGTATGTTTGAGCCTTTTGTACCCATTTCTAGGTAATCACCAATGCAATGGACATGAACTTGGCCAAACTTCTGGAGATGATGAGGGACAGAGAGGCCTGGTTTGCTGCTGTCCATGGGGTTGCAAAGAGGTGGACACGACTGGGTAACAGAACAACAATCTCTCCTTCAGCTGATGTGTATGAGCTACTCACAGAGTTTCTGGAATTTATTTGGTAGGAATTGCACCACGTGTGGCTGCACATCAGGAGCCTCCTATTTCACCATCTTGGAACAAAACTCTGTCTTTCTTTTCACTCATTCTTAATCTTGTCATCAAACCTGTTCCCTCACAGTAATCCACATCTCAGTAAATGGAACCTCACACTTCAGGTGCTTAGGTCACAAATTTTCTCATATTACTCTTTTTTATCATATTGCACTGGGCTCATACTCTAATTTCAAGTTACACCGACCTTCTCACTGTTCCTAAAACAGACCAACAAGCCCTTCCTCTTAGGGCTTAAAAAAAAAAAAAATAAACATTGTTTTATTGAAATACAGTTGATTTACAATACTGTGTTTATTATTCACAGCAAAGTGATTCATTTATATATAAATATGTATAAAATATATACATACACATATTATATATATACATATATATTTATATTCTTCTTCATATTCTTTCTCATTGTGGTTTATCATAGGATATTGAATATAGTTCTGAGGCTGTACGTTAGGACCTTGTTGTTGAGGCTTTTTGCATTTACTATTTCCTCAGCTCTTCCTTTATGCACATTAATGACTTGCTGTTTTTCCTCCTTCAGGTCTTTATTCCTATGACACAATCTATAAGACTGTCCTTGGACACATAATATTGGAGCCCATTCTAGCACATTTCCTATATTCTTTTATATATTTTCTTAGCATGTTTTGTTCTTATTTAGTGTTCCATGAAGGAAAGGGTTATTTTCTTTTATTCTCAATGCTATATTTCTAGTGTCCACAACAGTGCCTGGCACACAATATTGAATAAATAAATTGACCTTAAGTATTATATTATTTCATTTCCCTTGTTCTATTGTTCTATATTATTACTTGATCTTTTGTGTTATAAACTTTAAAAAAAATGCTTACTTGTGTATAGATTTTCTTTTTTCCCCCTAATTAAAGAGACCATAAGCTCCTTTGTGATAAAGCTATATTATCTTATTTTAAAATCTAGGTTTAAGGTAAATAGTTCAGGGAGATGTTTATTTACTCATTTATCAATTTTTGTAAAACTTTGCAATATTAATGTGCTGTGTAGAATTAATGTTTTATTTAATGATTTACAATGTCAAGTCTGTTAGTGCTCAAGATATATTATTTTATTAATGAACAATGGGAATTTTCATTAATATTTTACTTTTTTTCCAAATTCACAATAGATTATATAATCATTACTTCTTTATTATACATATTGCTCAAGTATTTTGTTACTTGTATCTTGTTGTTTACTGATATTTAATCTCTTAAGTCTTTACAAGTAAGTTATTCTTCTAAAACCTAAATTATTGTACTGTTCTCTTTACTTACTCCTGCTCTTTTGAGTATTTCTGGGGACAGAATTTTTTTAAATGTTTAGAATATATAGTTTCTTCATAGTTATTTTGATTTCCTAAAAATCAAACATTTTATTAAAATCCAAAATGGATTAATTTATAGGATATGTATTTGAAGATAAAGCAAAAAGAGCAATACAGTCTGTAGTATTTTTAGTGCTAGTTTAGAGTTGTTGCTGCTACTGCTAAGTCGCCTCAGTCATGTCTGACTCTGTGCGGCCTCATAGATGGCAGCCCACCAGGCTCCCCTGTTTCTTCCAAAATGCGATATGAATAAAAGCCTGAGAAAATTAAAAAGGATGCACGCCATTCCAACAAGTGGCAAAAATAGAGTGCTTTAACAGGGCAGAGCTGACATGAATAAACTGGACTTTCACATCCATGTTTGTCAGAATTATTATGATACAGTGGAAGAAAGAATGGAATAGATACTTAGATATTTTTAGTTTATGGATTCTATTTCTTGATCTGTAAGCTAGAACACACATTAACATTTCTTCCAAATTACTCTAGTGAGTTCGGAAGTATATGTAAATCATGGATATCATTTTAATGATTATTTAAAACCATCTAAATAAAAAGTAGTACAAATTTGCTAAGGAAAACATTTCCATTAAAGACTTTTTTAGGCAGTCCTATGTGGATTATTCTTAAAACAATTATAATTTGTTGAAATTAATTCTCTCATTCAAGAGAGGTGAAAACTGTCCTTTTTGTTTTCCGTTTAATTTGTCTTTGTTCTAAATCCTTTACATAGCCATGAAAATCTGAATTGTACATTAGTAAATCCAATAAAATTAAGGGTGACAATGAGGAGTTGGAGGAGCTAGACCTATGCAGAGGAGGCATTAGGAAGGTGGAAAGTACTAAAAATCACCGCATTTTGGAATGGGGGGATCCTGTGAAAGGCACTGATGCCCATTAAAAGTTTAAAATATTATAATATTACTAGTTTATTTTTAACAGCTTGCATTTCATCTTAAAATACACTCAACTAGATTTTAAACTGCTTGGTGGCAGAGGTTATAAGTAACTTTTTTTTTTATTCATAATGAAGCACATGTCACTCAGAGTAAAAATTAAATATCTATTAAATCATGAATGCTACATTGGATATTCTTTAACCCTAAATTAAAAACCCTAAATTAAAGCAGCTGTTAATCATTTTTTTTCCTTTTCATTCTATGTGATTAATCTGAAAGTACAATACTTGAAAGTCATTCTTCTATCTTATTTTGTAGTATCTCACAGGTAAGTTCCTCAGGAACCAGAAGCCTCTAGAGAACTGGCCAACAACTGCCCTAATGAATTTTACTTCTCATGGGGGAGTACATTGTAATGTAGTACATTACTCTACAAGAACTACTGCAAAGAGTATTTAAAATTTTGAAGATATACTTTTATCCCAGACACATCTGCTTAAGTTCTTTCAACTGTTCAGTAGAGGCAGCAACAAAATATTATGCCAAGTACAGCATGTCTGCATGTGCTGGGGAGAGAGAGACACACACACAGAATGAGAAAGAGAAACCGAAATGTTTGAGCTAAAGTTGTTAAAGCTTAGGCCCTCAAAATTGAGTAAGAACTGTATATTTCCCATTCTTTCTTGAAAAAAAAAATGGAGTGGAATATATGAAAAAGAACACTTATATAGTTATCTTTAAGGGGAAATCTCTCTAGATATGTATATTTCAATTAACTAATTTCTAAATTTCTAACATAGAAAATCCTTGTTTCTTGTCATATCAATTGAAAATTATTTTTTTCAGCCAACAAAGACCAATGCAAGGAGAAAAAATATGATCTCATGAGTTATTATTGTTCATTTTCATTTTGAGTACATAAAAATGAGGACAGAAATGTACAGTTCATTTGGAAATCCTCTCTACAGCTACCCTTCAAGAGCAATAGCAAATAAAAAAGTCTTTTACATCTTCTTCAATCTAGTTTGTCTTCTTCTCATTCCAGCAACAAAATAAGCACATTGAATTATATTCAAAATGAATACCTATTGAACCTTAAGAAATGATTCAGGGTGAAGTGTGAACAAAAAATCCTGGTGATGGCATACAGACTGCAGAGACAAAACTGGATTGGAAAACAGTGATTCCAAAAGGAGACTTTCACTGAAAAACTTGCCTATTGTCTCATAAGACTTCCCTAGAGTCTCTGAAATTTGCCAAAGACAAACTTTGTTGCTCTTCTAGTTCCTCTTTCAAGCATCATTGGGGAGTTCATCAGGTCATTGCATAAGGGAACACATATTGAATCATTCTACAAATGAAATTAATTAATACAGGAGTGTTGGGGAAAAAAAAGTGAATTAAGTCTAAAATAATTTCAGGTTTTAAACTGCTTGTTCAGTTCAGTTGGTCAGTCTTGTCTGACTCTTTGGGATTCCATGGACTACAGCACGCCAGGCATCCCTGTCCATCACCAACTCCCAGAGTTTACTCAGACTCATGTCGATTGAGTCAGTGATGCCATCCAACTATCTCATCCTCTGTCATCCCCTTCTCCTCTTGCCTTCAGTCTTTCTCAGCATCAGGGTCTTTTCCAAGAGTCAGTTCTTCGCATCATGTGGCCAAAGTATTGGAGCTTCAGCTTCAACATCAGTCCTTCCAATGGATATTCAGGACTGATTTCCTTTAGAAATGAATGATTTGTTCTCCTTGTAGCCCAAGGGACTCTCAAGAATCTTCTCCAACACCACAGTTCAAAAGCATCTATTCTTCAGTGTTCAGCTTTCCTTATGGTCCAATTCTCAGATCCATACATGGCTATTGGAAAAACCATAGCTTTGACTAGACGGACCTTTGTTGGCAAAGTAATGTCTCTGCTTTTTCATATGCTGTCTAGCTTGGTCATAGCTTCCCTGGTGGCTCAGGTGATAAAAGCGTCTGCTTGCAATGCAGGAGACACGGGTTCGATCCCTGGGTGAGAAAGATCCCCTGGAGAAGGAAATGGCAACCCACTCCACTTCTCTTGCCTGGAAAGTTCCATGGATGGAGGAGTCTCATTGGCTAGAGTCCACGGGGTCGCAAAGAGTCAGACACAACTGAACGACTTCACTTTCACTTTCAGGTTAGTCATAGCTTTTCTTCCAATGAGCGAGCATCGTTTAATTACATGGATGCAGTCAGCATCTGAAATATTGAAATATTAGAACTCCCTAGTATGATCTCGGTCCTGATCAATTTTGTAATGTTCAAGAAGTTAGAAGAAATTTGACAGTACTTTTATTAATCTCCAAAGATAAAATCAGAAATGTGGAAACCAGATGTTACAAGTATTAATGCTGCTGCTGCTGCTGCTGCTAAGTCACTTCAGTCGTGTCCGACTCTGTGCGACCCCATAGACGGCAGCCCACCAGGCTTCCCCGTCCTTGGGATTCTCCAGGCAAGAACACTGGAGTGAGTTGCCATTTCCTTCTCCAATGCATGAAAGTGAAAAGTGAAAGTGAAGTAGCTCAGTCGTGTCCAACTAGTAGCAACCCCATGGACTGCAGCCTACCAGGCTCCTCTGTCCTTGGGATTTTCCAGGCAAGAGTACTGGAGTGGAGCGCCATTGCCTTCTCCAAGTATTAATGATGTTTACATATTTCAATTATATTTTGGGTAATAGAAAGTTGAACAGAATTAATACAATTTCTTAAAATTGTCTATTACTTTATGTTAGAAAATATTTACAGTTGCAGTTATCATATACATACATATATATATATAGAGAGAAAGCACATTCAAGTTTGCAACACCAGGGAGTAACTAAGTAGTGCTTTAAATTTAGATTTCTATGAATACAAAACTTTCTCTTTGTATAACACAGAACATTGTCTTACAAATAAATAAGGGCATACATCTCATTTGCTTTCTACTTTACACCAGGAGTACATATGGCAAGGTATGTATGTTACCTATGCTCTCTCCCAGTTAGAGAAAAAAAATATTTATTTTTCCTGACATTCTACCAATCTCTTGCTTTATTTCCCTTTCATATAGGCTTAAGCCCCTGAAGAAAATAACTCCTTAGTTGCTTGTCTGCTGGCAAAGCAATTTTATTGTATCCACTTGAGGCTATAGCAACACTCTAGCAAGAGTACATTTATGGGAAAGCCAGAATGAAATTAAATAACCAAGTAACTCATTTTTGTCATATTTACACAACATGTTACATTTGCACAGTGCTATACAATTATCTTCACAGCTTCTGTGTGAACTTTATTATCTATGTGCTATCATATGAAGTGGAAATTGAAGCACACTGAAGTTAGGTCACTCTCCCAAGTTGATATGAAAGTATTCTGAGAAACTGAGAGTTCAAGAAATATCTATTGCACAAAGTAGAAGATATTCAAGGTTGTTTTGTGTAAGTAGAATTAAATAAAGACAATACTTAAGGTGAAAAAAGCAAAAATATATTTGAAGTTCAGTCATCAGTTTAGGAATAACTTTCTATATATGGAAGCAAGACTATCAAGACTGAATTTTTTTTCAGACATCTGTACACTCTAATCCCTACAAACAAAATAAAAAATAATGAGCTTATACTTTGAATACTATGTTTAAATACAATATAAAGTCACGGTTTGGGTAAACTAATTCTAAAATAATGTAATAAACTAACTTAAAATATCTAAAGACAATAGTTAAGCAAAATAGATATCACTGTAGTGGAAGGCGATTCAAAGTTGTTAAAAAACAACACAGAGGTATGATAATTATGTCTTTTTGTGGTTAATCAGATCAAACAAAATTCATGAAAGGAAATGCCCTTTCTAAATTTTTAATTTATAGTGGAGTATAGTTGATTAAAAATGGTGTGTCAGTTCTAGATGAATGGCAAAGTTATTCAGTTATATATATACATATATCTAACCTTTTCCAAAATATTTATCCATTTAGGCTACTACAGAGTATTGAGCTGAGTTCCCTATGCTATACAGTAGGTCCTTGTTGGTTATCTGTTTCAAATATAGCAGTGTGTACACGTCCATCCCAGACTCCCAAACTCCCTATCCCTCACCCACCACTGCCCCCTGGTAATCATAAATCTGTTCTCTAAGTCTGTTTCAAATAAGCTTATTTGTACTTTTTTTATTTTAAAGATTCTGCATATAAACATCATCATATGATGTTTGTCTTGTCTGACTTACTTTACTTAGTATGATAATTTCCAGTTCCACCCATGTTGCTGCAAATGGCATTATTTCGTTCTTTTTAATGGCTAACGTTCCATTGTCCACATGTGGCTCAGATGGTAAAGCATCTGCCTACAGTGCGGGAGACCTGGGTTTGATCCCTGGATCAGGAAGATCCTCTGGAGAAGGAAATGGCAACCCACTCCAGTACTCTTGCCTGGAAAATCCCATGGACGGAGGTGCGTAATAGGCTACAGTCCATGGGGTTGCAAAGAGTCGGACACGACTGAGCAACTTCACTATCACTATCACGTCTGTATCCATTTATCTGTTAATGGGCATTTAGGCTGCTTACATGTCTTGGCTCTTGCAAATAGCACTTCATGAGGTGCATGGGTCCTTCCAAAGCATGTTTTTCTTCAAATATATGCCCAGTGTTAAATGGTAGTTTAATTTTAGCTATTTTTTTTTAAAGGACCCTCTGTGTATGTGTGTGTGTTTGTGTGTGTGTGTGTGTATGTGTGTGTGTGTGTGCCTGTGTTCAGTTGTGTCTGAGTCTTTGCAACCATACTCTTTTCCCTACTGGCTGTACCAACTTACATTCCCTCCAACACAGTGGTAGGAGGGTTCCTTTTTCTCTACATCCTCTCCATCATTTATTGTTTGTATATTTTCTAATGATGATCATTCTGACTGGTGTGAGATGGTATCTCACTGAATTTTTCCTCTCATAGTTGAGATCGTTTCTTCAAAATGTGGAAATATGTGAAGAATTTTAAAGGACATGTTATAAATAGAAATCAAGCCCACTTAGCACATAAATAATGATTCTTGTAGGTTAATTTTTTAAAAGAATAAAAACTGTTCTTAACAAAGACTGGAAGAGCCACATGTGAATGAGTACAGAAGATAATTTTAAAATAAAAAATCAAAATATAAATCAAAATAAATTATATTATTACCAGTATTTAAAATCAATTGATAATATGCTAGATTTCTTATTTTTAAATTTTATATTTTTTTTTCAGGCAAATGCTTTTTCACACTAGAATGTATATGGCCTTAGGGCATCCATTCTTGAGTGGATAAAATCCATATATCCTGATGTGCCAAAATGACTCTCATGACCTTACCTTTTTAGGAATTCTAGTCTCATTCCCTATTTTGGATCAGGCTATATTTTTCACTTGCAAGAACTCTGCTAGAATATATTTTAAAACTATACTTGCATCACCTCCTTTGCTCTGTGTTATCATTACAGTAGTATCAACTTAAGAAATTGATACCCTGTCTTGTAGTTGGGCAACATATGTTATATTTATGCCTTTTTGCCAGAATGAATTATTGTTCCACTTTTAGGTTGAGAGGTAAGAAAACATTTTGGATAGATTTGCCAGTTGTCCCATGACACTCTCATTTGTTTATCTTCTTAAATATATTTTCATATTCATCAGTTAAGACCAACTATATATTTCAATTTTATTGGATAAACACTTCTATTTTTGAGAAAAATTTTGTCACGCTTATTGAGATTATGGCCTTTTCAGTCAAATAAGTCAATGATTAACCTAACTAGTGATTGCACCTCTTTGATTTAGTTTGTAAGCTTTCAGATATTTTTGGAAACCACTCAATGATAAGTTAGGTCTCAGGATTCATGCAACCTCTAGTCTTCATGCTGTGCTGTCCTGTGCTTACTCACTCAGTCATGTCCAACTGTTTCTGACCCCATGGACTGTAGACTGCCAGGTTCCTCTGTTCATAGGGATTCTCCAGACAAGAATATTGGCGTGGGTCACACCCCCTCCTCTAGGGGATCTTTCCAATCCAGGGATCAAACCCAGGTCTTCCACACTGGAGGCAGATTCTTTACCATCTGAGCCACCAGGGAAGCCCAAAATTGCTGGAGCAGGTAGCTTATCCCTTCTCTGGGGGATCTTCCTGATCCAGCAATCAAACTAGGGTCTCCTGCATTGCAGGGAGATTCTTTACCAGCTGAGCTAACAGGGAAGCCCAATCCTCAACCAACCAGCCAATCAATCAGTATTGTGTTCACTTTAAAGTTCCAGAAACTGAGGCTCAGAAAGTCAGAAGTCTAGCTCTAAGTTATCAGAGTTCTTGGTTATCTAATATGAAGCATTTCAGTACTGTCATTGTTCTCTATATCTGCTCTCCTTTCCTTCCTACTATTACATATTTAAATATTCTGCTTCCAATTCTTACATTTAGCAAACAACCTCTACACCAAATCACATTAACTTTTTATTTATATTCATCTATAATGACCCTCATATCTACTATCTACCAAAATAAGCAAAATTTTGAAGCCTCCAAATCTATCTTTCATTCTTTCAAGTACATGAGAAATTTCATCATGGCATGTTTTACTCATTTATTAAAACAAATCTTCCTAGCAAAAACTAGATGCTGCTTTTAGAACCTGGAAATTAAATTGTGTATGTGTACATGTGTTTGTTTGGTGTGGGTAGGGGAGATCTTGAGGCATTGATAACATGATCTTACAAATATTTATAAATAGCTGCTTTGTACAAGAGTATATGGAATTTTGAATGTCTTGGATAGGCTTACCTATTGGGAAGGCAGCTCAAAGCGATTAAAAGGTTCAAAATTTAAGCCTGAGTTTCTATGTTGACATATCATGTTACTCTTAGGAAACTGACCTTTTCAACAACAAAAAATACCCTCAGAGATTTTATCTCTCTACCCCTTCAGGCTTTCAAACCACACTGTGGTGAAAAAGCTGTATCCTGAGTCATACATTCTCATTATCAGAATTATCTGTGACTGAAGAAAGATGCAATCACCAAGACCTATTATATCCAACTAAGTATTCTGGATTGATGACTATTTTTCTAATTGAATCTCTTATGAAATGAAGTAAACCTGTCAAGACATAGAGGACTCAATCATTTACAAAAGGGAAAACTTCCTAGGTCACCAGTAACTGTTGTCATATCCACACACTGTTTTGCTCATATCCAATCTCCAATCTTTCAGAACTTTCAAAATCATTCCACAATGACCCCTAGAACTCAAAATACCAAAGTTTTCCTAACCACATAAGTTGCTTGACTTAACTGAAGACTTGCTCTCCTCAGAAGGCAAAGTTTCTCCTGTAATCTACTGAAGACAGCTTCTTTGCAATAGCCTGTCATGCAACGCCTTAATATACTCACTACTGCTGGCTCCATGTATTTATTTTCTTTCTTACTTCTTAAACTGTTGCTCTTGTGAAGCAGATAGTATCAAAATATATGGTAACTTATTCTTCCCAAATGAATCATCTTTAGAATTTCCAGTCATCCCTTTCTATCAGTAAAATCTTTAGTATCTGAATCGCTAACTTTTGCTCTATTTTCCCCTTTTTAACATTCTAACCTATTTTAATAATATTAACATTTTCCTTTCTTTTCATTTTGCACCCTCCTCCAATGCTTTGTGTTTTGTCATCATTAATTAGGGTCCCTACTCCAAAATTTAAAATTTCATAATTTTCCCTTGGGCAACTATGTTCGTCTGAGCAAATTTTCAGCAGTGTTAATATTTGCTTCCATTTATCCTATCCCATTCCCCATCATTCATTACTACTCTATCCCTGTCATATCCTCTCTTTACTCCTTTTATGTATAATTTATACTTCTATCACTGCCTGTTACACAGTACCACACATCAAGTGGCTTAAAACAACAGAAATGTATTGTCTTACAGTTTTGAAAGCAACCTATGATATCAAGGTGTTGGCAGGAACACCTCTGAAACTTGCAGAGGAGAATTCTTCCCTGCCTCTAGAGCTTCCAACTTTTGTGGCCCCTTGGACTGTAGTACTCCAGGATCCTCTGTCCATGTGATTTATTAGGCAAAAATACTGGAGTGAGTAACCATTTTGTTCTCCAGGAGATCTTCCTGACCCAGGAATTGAACCCACATCTACTGCAGTGCAGGCAGATTCTTTATCACTGAGCCACCAGGGAAGCCCTTAAGCATTCTATTACAGTCAATCAATTCTCTTTTCCCAAATAATGTTCAGTGTCAATATCTTTATATAAATTCTCCAAGCCAGGCTTCAACAATACGTGAACAGTGAACTTCCAGATGTTCAAGCTGGTTTTAGAA
>SJYA01001778.1:0-11871 GCA_006410615.1 Neotragus moschatus | reverse complement strand
AAAAAAAAAAAAGTGAAAAAATGAACCTAGAACTCTGGTTAAAATGCAGAATGAAAAACATTTTGGTAGAGAGAATGAGAGAGAGAGAGAGAGACTCCTAGAGGAGAGAGAGATCTCTCACACTTACCTATCAGTAAAGAGGAACCTCTGTCCCTGGATGTTAACAGAGGCCAAGTGGGGGATTTGGACATCTACTCTCACATGTAGTCATGTACGGATGAGAGAGTTGGACCATAAGGAAAGCTGAGCCTTGAAGAGTTGATGCTTTTGAACTGTGGTGTTGGAGAAGACTCTTGAGAGTCTCTTGGACTGCAAGGACATCCAACCAGTCCATCATAAAGAAGATCAGACGCTGAAGCTGAAACTTGGCCACCTGATTCTAAGAGCTGACTCATTGGAAAAACCCTTAAGCTGGGAAAGATTGAAGGCAGTAGGAGAAGGGGACAACAGTGGATGAGATGGTAGGATGGCATCACTGACACCATGGACATGAGTTTGAGTAGGCTCCAGGAGTTGGTGATGGACAGGGAAGCCTGGCGTGCTGCAGTCCATGGGGTCGCAAAGAGTCAGACATGACTCAGCAACTGAACTGAACTATCACATGGCAAAAAATAATAATAAATAATAAATAAATGTGTCTCAACACTGTTCCCTGCTGCCATAACTCAATTAAATTCAACTGAAACAGAAGTTTTAATAATATTCAGAGTCTCATACCATAGTGTCCAAAACATGCACACTTCAATTAAAACTCATTCCTTATACAAAGAACCAGGTAAAATTATGGAAATAAAGAAGAAATTAGTGGCTTCTTAAAGTGAGGGATGGAGACATGAGTGAGTCTATAAAAGGGCCATATGAGACATTCTTTAAATGACAGATATCGTCTTAATGTATTATTTTCAACATATTGGTTTTGATATTGAACTGTATTTCTGCTAGATTTCCCACTGGAGGAAAGTAGGTAAAATGTACGAAGTTCTCTATTATTTCTTACAAATGCGTGTAAATGTATGATTAACCTCAAAATCAAAAGCTTAATGAAAATAGTAATAAAATTAATATGAAAGAAAACTATTATTGGCAATTTTTAAAATTTGTTAAGAGGCCCTCTTCATAAGAAATTGAGAAGATACTTTTTAGATTATTCAAAAATGCACTCCAGTCTAAACACATCATGGCCACATTTGCATTGTCTCACACACACACACACAGGTGAAGATTTTCATGCTCTTAATTGCTACATGGCAGTCTAGTGTTCTGGATGAACTGCTGGACAGCCAGTCTTACATGCAGAGGTAAAGCCATGTAAGACACAGGAAGAAGCAAAGTGAAGCAAGGTAGTTCTCAATGCTTTTGTGACTGGATAACCTAACTAAAATTAGAGTACTCATTATTTACATAAATACTTTTCTCATCCTACAATTCATAAAGTGTTCCTTAAAATATATTTACTGTTACTAATTATAGAAGTGATTAATTGCAGCTGTGCACTATGCAGGTGGGCCATGGGGCTTTATTTTTTTTCTATTAAGAGTTTTATCACCTGAAATAGAGCAACTATATGAACTGTCTCAGTGTTTTATTTTGAAAACATAGAAATATGAAATATATTTAATAATATATATAATATATATGTGTACATGTATATATATATATATATAAAACATTTCTAAAATGTCAAAATTCTAGAAATGGGGAACAGCTGAGTGGTTGCCAGTGGTTATGGATGGCTGATGTGTGGGTCTATAAGATGGCAGTATGACGTTTTCATTTTGAATATGTATTTATACATACATATACATTACTTTGCATATTTGTGTGTACACACATACACATCAAAGGAGTTAGCCTAGCCTCTGACATGCATTAGCTGGTTAATATGTAGTAATCATTGCTTTCAACAACTATTATTATTCCCAATAATATTATCTTTGAAATGAATGATGTTAATATTACTTAGAATAACACTAGGAGAATTAAAAAGTAGTAATAAAAAGTAGTTGTAATGCAGTCATGCTTTGAATAATAAGCATCATTTTCTGAAGCAGAGAAAAGAGTGAAAAATAATTTCAATCCAGAACAATTTATTGTCATTGAGTGCAGATCTATAAACATTAGCAATATCCATGAAACAGAACAAAGGGATCAATGATCTTACAGAGGCACCCAGAGTACTGCTACCTCACAGTTCCAGCATGACACCAATGCACGGCTCTATTTTACCGAGTATTGAATTTGCTTCATATTGAAAAAGTCATCCATGACATCCTCAATCACATTGATTCAAAAACTACAGTAAACAGGCTTTTAACTAAGATAACATTATCCTAAATTGTCAGCCTTGAAAATCAATAGAACAGAGAGAAACAGAAAGGAAATGAGATGTGTTAAGAGATATGAGCAAATAATATAGTGTGAATCATTTTTAAAATAAAGAGGCTATTAAGCACAGTGACAGAATATCTATGACAGATATATTTAATATACAGGAGAGTCTTCAAAGCAAAGCAGAAAGACATGCTGAAACTCCAAAGTCGTACAAAGCAGATTTAAAGTTATAGTTCAGTAATAAAAGGTTAAATTATCAGCACAATATCAGTGTGAAAATTCAAAATCACACATTGAAAGATCCAGGCAATATTTTTTCTGATGCAACTGAGCCTAAACAGGAAGTGTTCGTGTTCCAAATAGAGATGTTATTGTGCTACAAATCTTTAATTGAAGAAAAATATTTTTATTACAAACTAGTATTTATTTTATTGTGTAATATCTACTCTATATTATATAATCTATGCATTCTATATCTACATTATGTCTGTATAAATTCCAAAATGTTATACCTGTTACAACCCACTGTACCTCACCTGTCTCTAAGGCATTATTTGGGTTTTTTTACATTGATAAAGTAGTCTCATCTCAGCCTTCCACTTTATGTATTCCTATCTCCATTTCTAATCAAGAAGGTCTGTAATAGGGGTTAATTCTCCTGCCCTGAGTTGAGGTAGCTGCTTTTTTTCCTACAACAGGAGGAGATTGATTAGTTTAAAAAGCAGGTTATATAATTTAAAAGGAGGTAATGTGTAGCAATGCAAATTTATGAAAATTTATCCTTAAAATGCAAATTTCTTTATATTCATACATCATTCTTCCATAAAGTCATTTTCTGAATAATTGCCATTTGCCAGATAGCATACTGATAGCCAAATACACCTACTCTAGGTACAAAAGAGTTTTCCTAAGATTAACATTATTAACCAATCTATGTTTCATTTATGCATTAAATAGAGGTAACAATATAAATCAATGTAAATATTGCTTTGGTGATGAGAAAGATAATGTGAGGAAAGTACCTAGTACATTAAATACATAGCAAATACATGTCTACTTTGTAAAATATCATTATAATAGAAAATGCATGTAAGAATTTCAAACTTGAAAGTCTTTAAATGATATTTAAGGAAAACATTAGTCTCTTTTACCTTCCTGTGTACTATTTCCATTTCTCAAGGGTAGCTTTACTTATTGCATCAATGTTTAGTTCTTAGTATATTTTAAAACTTCTCAATCCGACACAGTAGTCACTAGCTACACATGGATATTTAAATTCACATTAAATAAAATATATTTCATTAAGACAGTTTCTCAGTAATGAAATTTCAGGTGCTCAGTAGTCATATGTGTGGAGTGTCCATCCAATTGGGCAGTAAAAATAAATTCATCATTGCAGAGTGCCTTAAGCAGTATACTTAGACACTGGTATTGTTATCTTGAAGAAAGTGTCAAAGTATCTTGATAAAACTTTCATATGGCCACAATTTTTCTTGCAAAATTTTAGAGTAATTAACATCTAGGAGGCCATAGTTAAAATTCTTAGATGTTTCATAACGGCCTTTTTGTCCCCCTGTGCTTTGGAAAAGACTAGCTTCCACGCTTCAGGCTCGTGTCTTATGTCTGAATTCCATTTATTTTAATTAAAACTCAGTTCAGTTCAGTTGCTCAGTCATGTCCAACTCTTTGCAATCCCGTGAATCACAGCACACCAGGCCTCCTTGTCCATCACCAACCCCCGGAAGTTCACTCAAACTCACGTCCATCAAGTCAATGATGCCATCCAGCCATCTCATCCTCGGTCGTCCCCTTCTCCTCCTGCCCCCAATCCTTCCCAGCATCAGAGTCTTTTCCAATGAGTCAACTCTTTGCATGAGGTGGCCAAAGTACTGGAGCTTCAGCTTTAGCATCATTCCTTCAAAGAAATCACAGGGCCGATCTCCTTCGGAATGGACTGGTTGGATCTCTTGCAGTCCAAGGGACTCTTAAGAGTCGTCTCCAACATCACAGTTCAAAAGCATCAAATCTTCGGCACTCAGCTTTCTTCACAGTCCAACTCTCACGTCCATACATGATTACTGGAAAAACCATAGCCTTGACTAGACGTACCTTTGTTAGCCAAGTAAAATCTCTGCTTTTCAATATGCTTTTTAGCTTGGTCATAACTTTCC
Organism: Neotragus moschatus; assembly: GCA_006410615.1. Classification (NCBI taxonomy): domain Eukaryota; kingdom Metazoa; phylum Chordata; class Mammalia; order Artiodactyla; family Bovidae; genus Neotragus; species Neotragus moschatus. Next base: position 7,369 of record SJYA01001778.1, on the reverse strand, counting down.
TTCTAAGGAGTAAATGTCTTTTAATTTCATGGCTGCAGTCACCATCTGCAGTGTTTTGGAGCCCCCAAAAATAAAGTCTGACACTGTTTCCACTGTTTCCCCATCTATTTGCCATGAAGTGATGGGACCAGATGCCATGATCTTTGTTTTCTGAATGTTGAGCTTTAAGCCAACTTTTTCACTTTCACTTTCATCAAAAGGCTTTTTAGTTAAAACTACATCCTCTATAAATACCTGACACAAAATGGAAGGAAAATACTCTCAGAAAGTCACAAGGTAATTGACACCAGTTGAAAAAGAGAAGCAATTTCTGTCTTCCTTAGAATTTTCACATGGGCGAATGCCCAGTGCGTTATGCACTATTTATGGATTTATAGTAAATTCTCTCGTCCTGNTATAAATACTGGACACAAAATGGAAGGAAAATACTCTCAGAAAGTCACAAGGTAATTGACACCAGTTGAAAAAGAGAAGCAATTTCTGTCTTCCTTAGAATTTTCACATGGGCGAATGCCCAGTGCGTTATGCACTATTTATGGATTTATAGTAAATTCTCTCGTCCTGTTCCTTCTTTCTTGTCCTTCTCCCTCTCTCTTTCTTCTAATGACTTAAACTAAATTCATTAAGTTAAATGCATTTCTGTGGTGATTCCACCTCTAATTCTTGATTTTGACATTATATATAAACTCTCTAACAAAGAGATTTGGAAGCTCTGAATATAACTTACTTACAGACACATTTCTCCTGGTTTCTTAGACATCTCCAACATATTTTTAGACCCAGCCATTCTAAGACAAATTATTCCATTTATTTAGATTTTTTTTTCCTTTTTCCTTTTCTCTTTTTATTTCTCCATTCCTCCCTTTCCCTTCCTTTTTTTTTTTTTTTCTTTTTACCTAAATTCAAATAGCCTTGCCTTTTCCTGAGGGCAAGGGAGCCAACTGGGCTTGAGGCTAATTTTAATCACATTTCTCAGGAAGTGTCCTTCATTAATGATTTCTGTAAAACTTGCTAACAAAATCTAAGCTTAAAGAATTACAACACTTCTACCTGGCAGAATAAATCACACATTTTTGTTGTCTTCTTCAGTACATGTTTGAAGTTCAGCTCAGCTCTGTACTTCATAACATAAGTATCACCTTGCTACATTCCAACAGTTATTAAAAAAAAAAAAAATTACTTAATTAATGAACCTTCCCCCTAACTTTCCTGTCATTGTTTTAGGTTGCATGCATTCCTTTATGATCATACCAATAGAATTTTAGGAGGGAAGATATAAATATGTATAGTCAGTCTGCTGATGTCTGAATGTGGAAGCTGAATGCATATCTGAAATATTTTTTATATGGAGTCATATTATATAAAATGACACCTGAGGCAGCAGTTTGTATGCAGCGCTAGGTTGCCATTTAATCTCTTCGAATGAGAAGTAAAAATGCTAGGAGGCTTAGTGCTAAGAGATTAACCTCCTCCACTGGACAGCAAAGTACAAAGCCCAGCTTTTTTCTGGATCTAAGAAGTAAAATTTATTCTCCAGGGCTCACTGCAGAATTGGGCCGAGTTTGGTACCCAGCTGAAATTACAATCTTGTTTAGCTTTCTTTCTTTCTTATTCTGTTTCCCCCAGCCTCTAGTGATTTCTCCTGGGAAATTTCCTTAATATATCATTTGCACCTGAATTTTTGGCTCAGTGTCTGCTCTATGAGAACCAAGACTAGGACGTTCTGATGCTCTGAAATGGTGCTTGGTGGTTGGATCACTTGTCATTCAGATCACTTGCTGTTCATATCACCAGGCATTGTCATGAGGCTGCATCTCTGGTATTAGGTGAAGTGATAAAAATCCTGGTGTGGTATAGAATTGCAATTGCTGAGAATTTTACTGATGTTAAACTTCTCTTGTTGTTTACTCACTAAGTCAAGTCCTTCTCTTTTGCAAACCCATGGACTGTAGCCCACTAGACTCTTCTATCCATCGGATTTCCTAGGCAAGAATATGGAAGTGGGTAGTCATTTCCTTCTCCAGAGGATCTTCCTGACTCAAGGATAAAACTCACATCTCCTGCATTGCAGGCAGATTTTTTTTTACTACTGAGCTACCAGTGAAGTCCACGTTAAACTAGCAGGATAATAATAGAAAGGATGCATTTTGAATGAATTATATACATAAATATGACATTTGAGGAGTGGACTGGAGATAGTGATTACAGGAAGCTTGGATGTGAGTGTTTATTTCTGAATGACACTGATGCAGTGAAAAGAGAAAATAAACACTTGGCTAGGTCAATTACTAACTTAAGGAAACTGTTAGAATGTGTATCCACGTCATCATGTATTAATAAAAAGATGAATTTTCAGGCCTCTGATGAAGAACCTAATACTGGTTAAATGCAAGGACACTGACTGTGATATATGTATACTACAGTTTGTAATAGATTGCTCTGAACCTTCTCGGAGTGGATTTTTGGAAAGGGAAGTAAAAATATAAGTAAAGCTGGATAATGGAGAAGTTTTGTGGGTTTTTTTGCAAGTGCTCTCCTATGCCTTAAGATTTTGTATCTTGGCAAGAACTCTTGGCGCTAAGTATGATGTTCTGGAGAATGCCTTTTGGGAATTCAGGAAAAAGCACACTAAATGAAATCAAGATGCCAAAAATGCTGTGAAAGGGTATTAGTTTGGGAGAGATGAGGTGAGCAGGGGTATGATGGTTTTTTTACTCGAACATAGGCTGATTTCTGCTTTCCCCATTGAAATCAAATGGGACTCAGGTATTTAAGTATTTATATGAAAATAAGGACCTTAATTGTTGTTCTGTGCTAAGTCACTTGCATAAGGTACAAATCTTTCTGATCCCATGGACTGTAGCCTTGCAGGCTCCTGTGTCCATGGGATTCTCCAGGCAAGAATATTGAAGTGGGTTGCCTCTTCCAGGGGATCTTCCTGATCCAGAGATTGAATCTGCATCTCTTTCATCTCCTGCATTGTAAATGGGTTCCTTAAGATAACTGTAATCTAGTATTCTATCTTGCGATGGTCCATCATGCCCAAAGACATCTTCTCAAATTTGTCCTACAGAAAAAAAAATTCAGTATTCAGAACAGCTTATTACTAATTCAAGCTGTGTCCTGAAGTTGAGGTTGCTATAAATTCTCTGGGAGAAGATATGACTATATTTTTACTTTGTGTTTTAATCAGTAAAAAAACTGTCTCTCTCATTGAAATAATTTTAATTTTTAAATCAATTCAGGCTGCTATGCAACTTTTCCAAAATATTTAAAATGGATGGAATCTTTTTCTTATATTGTAAACCATACAGTCAGATACAGTATATTATATAATTTTCTTATTGTACATTCATTTCTGAAAGATACTTCCACTATGTAATCTCAATTAATATAAAGATATACTATGTATATGTATACATATGTAATATATAATAATATGCAATATTTAATGCATATATGTAATGCATAATATAGTATATGTAATACATAATAATATGATTGGTTGAAAAATTATGAAATTCAAAATATATTGCCATTTGCAGAATAAATATTTTTTTGTAAAAGGAAAACTTTATCTGTAAGGAATTATCCAGTTTAACTTTATTCTTGACATATCTTTATTTTCATGTTTCTTTCTGTTTGTAAAAAAAAATAACTGATCCATTTGCCATAATTCTTCAGGTATACACAGAGGAAGAATTATCATAAATGCCTGAAAATAAATGTTATTTGACAAGTTCCACATGTGTGCCCATTCTTCTTGCTTTCAGTACAAGGTGGCTTTGAGGGGATTTTTCACTGTAGAGTTATCATTTTAGTTATATATCACCACACTGATAAATATTAAATTCACTTTTTTTCCTATTCTCGTTTCTTTCTTAATTCTATTTTTCCTGAACTTATGACCATTAAAGAGTCTCAGTCATGAGACACAACCAGGAAAATGGAAGTTTTGCTATACTTGTTATGATTTAAAAATATGTAAAGAATTAGGATTCCTTATATGTAAACATATGTCTCTTCATTTACCATATGTCTCTTCATTTACCATATATCTCTTATTTACATATTAAATGAATTATCCTTCCTTTTTATCCAGAGAAGTACACATGTCATTCTAGTCTACTGGTCTGATATTAACAATCTTCAAAATGTCATCTCTACGCATTTCTGAGAGCTATCTGTAGAATCATATCAAGTGAGTTTAAGAATAGTTTTCCTCCAATCTGTCTTCTCAAGGCTTCTCATTCTCCTCAATAACATAATAAAACTCCTGAAACTAAAGACCTCATGGATTAGCTGTTCACTGGACACAGGTTTTATTTTCACTGAGAAGATTACAGAACAACTCAACGTTGTTTCAAAATTGAGAAAATCACTCTCACTAATTCCACAATGCATTTAACTAATCCACTAAAATACAGCAATTAGCTGGCAATTAACCTTCTTCAAAGAGATTTTTTTTTCAGTTATCTTTAGTACTTTAAATACAGGCCACAACTAAAGCTTTCTCCACAATGAAGAAATCCTTTGCTTCTCTAATTTCCTTTTTTCTTAAAAGAGAGCAGTTAAGAGAGGGACGGGTAAGAACATTCCTCTTTTCTTTTGCTAGGCTTTTGCTCTCTGATGAACAACTCTTTATGAAACAACACACGTACATCTGCCAAATACCTGTATCTATCCATAGATATCTATATCTATTTAAGTATCTGCATATATATGTGTGTGTGTGTGCATAGCCAGTTGCTTAGTCATGTGTCTGACTCCAGCCCCGTGGACTACAGACTGCAAGGCTACTCAGTCTGCTGGATTATTCCAGCAAGAATATTGAATGTCATTTCCTCCTCCTGCAGAATCAGGTTTTTTCCCAACGAGTCGAATCTTTTCATCAGGTGGCCAAAGTATTAGAGCTTCACCTTCAGCGTTAGTCCTTCCAGTGAATATTCAGGATGGATTTCCTTTAGGATTGACTGGTTTGATTTCCTCAGAGTCCAAGGGAATCTCAAGCACCTTCTCCACCACCACAACTCAAGAGCATCAGTTCTTCAGCCCTCAGGCTTCTTTACAGTCCTGTTCTCACATCCATACATGACTAATGGAAAAACCAGAGCTCTGGCTAGATGGACCTTTGTCTGCAAAATGATGTCTCTGCTTTTTAATATACTGTCTAGGTTGGTCATAGCTTTTCTTCCAAGGAGCAATTGTGTTTTAAATTCATGGCTGCAGTCACTGTCAGCAGTGATTTTGGAGCCCAAGAAAATAAAATCTGTTTCTGCTTTTTCCCATTTATTTGCCATGAAGTGATGGGACCAAATGGCATGATCTTAGTTTTTTGTATGTTGAGTTTAAAGCCAGCTTTCTCACTCTCCTCTTTCATTTTTATCAAGAGGCTCTTTAGCTCCTCTTCACTTTCTGCCATAAGAGTGGTGCCATCTGCATATCTGAAGTTATTGATATTTGTCCCAGCAATCTTGATTTCAGCTTATGATTCATCCAGTCAAGCATTTTGTATGATGTACTCTGCATATAAGTTAAATAAGCAGGGTGACAATATACAGCCTTGATGTACTCCTTTCCTAATTTTTAACCAGTCTTTTGTTTCATATTCAATTGTAACTTTTTTTTATTGACTTGCATACTGGTTTCACAGAAGGCAGGGAGGGTGGTCTGCTATCCCCATTTCATGAAGAATTTTCCACACTTTGTTGTGATCCACACCATCAAAGGCTTTAACGTAGTCAATGAAGTAGATGCTTTACTGGTTCCCTTGCTTTTTCTATGATCCAACAGATGTTGATACTTTGATCTCTGGTTCAAATTTGTTCAGGCCTTTTCTAAACCCAGTTCGTACATCTGGAATTTCTTGATTCACCTACTGTTGAAGCCTAGCTGGAAGACTTTTGAGCAATACCTTGCTAGCATGTGAAGTGAGTGGAATTGTACAGTAATTTGAATATTCTTTGGCATTGCCCTTCTTTGGGATTGGAATCAAAACATAACTTTCCTATTCCAGTGGCCACTGCCGAGTTTTCCAAATTTGCTGACATATTGTATTTACCAGGAACATCTTGTATAATTTGAAATAGCTTCCCTGGATTTCTATCACTTTCACTAGCTTTGTTATAGTAATGCATTCTAAGACTCACTTGACTTCATACTCCAGAATGTCTGGCTCCAGGTGAATGATCACACCCTACTGTTGTCCAGGTCATTAAAACATTTTTTTTTTTGATAGCATTCTTCCATGTATTATTGCCATCTCTTTTTAATATCTTCTACTTCCCTTGTGGCTCAATTGGTAAAGAATCCACCTGCAATGTGGGAGGCCTGGGTTCGATCCCTGGGTTGGGAAGATCCCCTGGAGAAGGAGAAGGCTACTCACTCCAGTATTCTGGCCTGGAGAATCCCATAGGCTGTATAGTCCATGAGTTGGACACGGCTGAGCAACTTTCACTCACTTCTGTTAGATCTATATCTTTTCTGTCCTTTATTGTGCCCATATTTGTATGAAATCTCTTGGTATCTAATTTTCTTGACGGGATCTCTAGTGTTTCCCACTATATTGTTTTCCTGGATTTCTTCACATTGCTCATATTTTTATCTCTCCTTGCTATTCTTTGGAACTCTGTAATTAGATGGGTATATCTTTCCTTTTCTCCTTTGCTTTTAGCTTCTCTTCTTTTCTCAGCTATTTGTAGGGCCTCCCCAGGTAATTATTTTGCCATGTTGCATATTTTTTTTTCTTAGAGATGGTTTTAATCTCTGCCTCATGTACAATGTTATGAATCTCCATCCATTGTTCTTTGGGCACTCTATCTAACAGATCTAATCCCTTGAAACTATTTGTCACTTTTCACTGTATACTCATAAGAGATTTTATTTAGGTCATGCCTGAATGGCCTAGTGGTTTTCCTACTTTCTTCAATATAAGTCTGAATTTTGCAGTAAGGAATTCATAATCTGAGCCACAGGTTCAGTTTTGATTTTGCTGACTGTATAGAGCTTCTCCATCTTCAGCCATAAATAATATAATCAATCTGATTTTGGTATTGAAAATATGGTGACGTCCATGTGTAGAGTCATCTCTTGTATTATTGGAAGAGGGTGTTTGTTATGACCAGTGTGTTCTCTTGACAAATCTATGTGAGCCATTTCCCAGCTTCATTATGTATTCCTAAGCCATGTGAAAGTGAGTGTTAGTTTTTCAGTTATGTCAGACATTTCCCAACCACAGGGACAGTAGCCCACCAGGCTCCTCAGTTCAGTTGCTCAGTCGTGTCCCACTCTTTGAGACCACATGAATCGCAGCACGCCAGGCCTCCCTGTTCATCACCAAATCCGGGGTTCACTCAGACTCACGCCCATC